>OX451738.1:798309751-798854751 GCA_948472305.1 Vicia faba | reverse complement strand
TGCGTAGCTCAATAATACACCCTCCCCTACATTGTTGGGCCAAATCCAACATCTGGATTTTGGCTGATACTTTTAGCACCCCACTATTTGACTATCTCAATATATTTCACATCCCCTATGTTTTTTTAATATTTTTATTATTTTTATTTATTTTATTTTATAATCTTATATTTTCTTATATTTTTCATTATATATTTTTAAATATATTTAATATATTCAATATTATATTTATTATCATTATTATTATCTCATAAATATTACTTTCCAACTCATTAAAATATAATTTTATTATTGCATTAAATTCTTATTCATACATTTAAATAGAATTTCTTCAATAATTAATATATTAAAAAATATTCAACTAACTACAAACTCATTTTTAAAATCAAATTAATTCAACATACAAACTTTTAAAAAGGACCGTGAACCTATTCGAATCGACTGTACTTTTAGTCTAACAATTTCTGCTATTCACGACACTTATACTAAAGTGCGGAAAATCCGAATATCTTCGTAATTCATAAAAAATTCAAACCAACTCTGAACTACGAAATGAGACTCGGATTCCTCCTAAGAGGATACGTAGGCATATGATTAAAAATCGTGACGAGTTCCTCTAAAAAATATTAAAACCCTTTTTTTGAAAATTACGCTTCTAAACTAGTATCATTGTGAACAAGGTAGATGAAGGGTGTCTAACACCTTCCCTTCATTTAAAACCGAATCAACAACCTAAAATCTCTAACATTTTGGGTTATTCCTTTATATTCTCTTCCTTAAGATAAAATTAAGGGTGACGACTCTGTATTTAAAACCAATTACAACACATAGATGGTTGGTATTGAATATGAAAAATAAAGAAAAAATATTGTTTGACAATATTTTGGTACCATTCGCCCCATATTGGTGTTTGATAATATTATTGGTACCATTTGCCTCATCTTTTCTGACTTTGAGACAAGATTTTTTAAAATTAGCTACATAATTTATTTTACTGGATTGATTATGCATATGCAGTTATTTTATTTATAACTTTTTTCTTTTGGTTTTAATGTGGTTTTTTCTGGTTTAAATGTCATGCTTTTCTGGTTTAAATGCAAGCTTTTCCATTTTCTAATCTTAGATGACAGACTGATATAAACTTTTATATTTTATTTTTATGTTGCTTCTGATTTTTCTAGAAAACTGAGACTTCTTTACTTCTTTACTCCATTGATGAGCTAACTGTAAGGATTCAAAATGCTAGAACTGTAGTTGTTGAGGATAAAGCTCGCGCATGGTCTGCAACTTTGTCAATGGCTTATGCAGCAGCTAGATTTTATGAATCGTCTCTTTGTGCGCTTGATTTCCAAGGATTGAGTAAATACGAGAAAAAGGCTTTGTGCGCTTTTTTTCTCCATGGATAGGACAGAAGAGACTAGACTCATTAAATTTGTAACTTTTATATTAATAAATTTAATTTTAATTGTTACATTAAATTACTAAGATAAATAATTTAAAATATTCAATTAAGTGTATGGTTAAATATAAATTGAGTGAAAAACATGAGTGAAACTCTGTGTATTGAAGAAAATTAATATTGTAGTGACTCAGTTGAATTGATTTTAATTTTTAGTAATAAATTACATTATACTATAATTGGAATTTCGTTACGGTGAATTTGGATGTTGATGATTTTAGTTTTAATCTGTTTCTCTATCTTTACATAATGTAATTTTACATAATGTAATTCCTTCGATAATAGCTTTCATACATTTCCTTTTTTAGAACATTGAAATTGAGTGTTAAAAAGAGAGGAATTTAATATTCTCTCTATTTTAAAATGATTGATGTTTTAACAAATAACTTGTTTTAAAATAATTGTCGTTTTTACTTTTTAATATAGTTATTATTATTATTTTTTTAATTGTGTTATTTATTTTTTACTCATTACACTATTTTTAATATATTAATAAAATTAATTTTTTAAAAGTGTCAATATTTTATAATAATATCATTACATTTTTTTATTTATTTGCATAAATCTTAAACAATAAACATTTTGAAACTGAGGGAAAAGTCTAATAATCATTTCATTTCCATCTCCAGAGTATTAGGATAATTATTTTATCTTTCTATGTCAAGAGTAATTATTATTACGATACCTATTTTATTTTAATCAATAGATGATAGACACAATTCTTATTTCTAAATGTTAAGTTTTTTCTTTCTCAATCTCACATGTCATTTTCTTATAATATTTTTGTATGTCCATTTTATAATTAAATAACCCATTTTAATAGTTGTGTAGACTATTAATTTTATATTTTATGGGTCACTATTAGCATAAGACATATTTTATTTTAATTATTTTTATCTTTATCTGAGAGAGAAAAATCTTACTTTCTAATTATTTTAAATTTTTTTCTCTATCTTACGTATTCTTTTATATAATTATCATTTAATTTATAATAAATTAATTCATTTTCAATTTATATGTGTAATTCTATCATTATTTTACGGATCACTATCACCACAATATCTTTTTTAATTTTATTTTAATTAGCAAAACATTTATAAATATTTATAGTTATCAGTGATATTTATAAATATTTATAGTTATTAAACATAATAAATTTATCATGTTGGTGATTTGCCACATATTTATTTCTAAATATTTGTAGTTATTAGTTATTGGTGATCTAAAATCTCAATATTGTAAATAATATAACACCCCATACATATTATTGTCTAGGATAATACGTATATGATATTATAACGGTAAATGAAAGTCACACATAAGCAGCGGAATAAGGTTAATTATTAGTACAAGTTACGAATCGCCGAAACTGTCAAGGCCAAAATGATATAAATCCCAAAGTACTAATACATAACCAAGGTACAAAAATTGATGATACAAAAGAGAAGGAACATCACCAAGAAACACCATCGTTAAGCTAAGCCATCTTACCCTTGCAACGATCCTACCTCGAAGAACCTGAAAAATAATAATTGAAAAGGGGTGAGATTACTAAATATCAGTGAGCCTCCCTATCTTAAAGGTTCGCTCATTCTATAGGGAGCATACAATCAAAACGGGTTCACCGCGAACCGAGGTTTCCTCATGGCTGGGTGCAAATACACAATAGAGGTACACCACCATTGGAAGTCCCATAACTATCCAATGAGGAAACAAGAGAATACAACCGGCTCAAAGCCATAACCAATCAGCACAAAACCCGACACATAACCACAAACAATATGCAGGCCCATATCCATGCACGAGGAATCCATAAGTAAGTTCTACCTTCCTACCTAGGCTACGCATTTCACACCCTCGATGAGTTATCTCTTGTGTCTATGCGTTAAAAGACTTTCACATGCGCACCGCTAGATGAATCAGATCATTCTTACATAGAATTCCATCCGTGATGAGTTTATCTGTTATGAATTTACCTAAGGCGTCACAACCCCATCATACCAAGAACTCCAATGTGTTAACGAATAGTGGGGAAACACCCTATAAGACCACCACATGCACATTGCAATGTTATTCATCCATAATACACAGGTATGTTAACGACTAGTGTAAATACGCCATAATGACTACACAAGCCCACCGAGCGAAAGCCTAGTGGCATTGCCTACGTGGCACCACTAGAGTTGATTTCACAAGAAATGTATCCTACATGGTATCACTACCTCACCATACTCAGCACACCAATGTGTAACCAACTAGTAGGAAAATTCCTTATAAGACCCCACATGCACATTGCAATGGTAGCTCAGGTGTGTATGACTTATCGAGAATCGCTGAAAGGATCGCACACCTTGTCGCGTTGGTAATAATTGTCATAAGCGCTTTACCACCTAATAGTCTAGGTCTACTTCAATTCAAGCATATAAGAACAATCACATAAAACCATCAAGGCAAACACATCTGAAGCGTTCACCCTTGAACGACAGACTGTCACAATTGTTCACATAACTTCATATGTCGAATAATACTTTTTTATAATATACATGTATTAATCAAAAAGGAAACAATTGAACGATTAAGCGACTCATACATAATCACGCTCATTCCTCAATCTATGGAAAGTACAGACACATTCGTTTCACTTATAGAACGGAGTCGCCCTCAAAGGGATTATTCACTACATAAGTTTCAACGTAAACTCATAATTGGTGTTATAAAAAGTGGTCTGATATTGCTTGTTTTTGCATCATAGCTGGTTCATATAAGTCATATGAGACTAAGAATACGCTCGGTTATCATTACAATACGGTACGACACTCCATGAGGGAGTTCAACTTCTCAGGGCAGTAGCTTACGTGCTAAGAGCGGTCCGGCTGACGCTAAGTGTGAACTGGGACTTTTATTTTTTTCAATTGATGAAGAAGTGTGCTAAGGGCCACAACACACGCTAAGCACGGTCTGCGAATTTTGGAGAAAACTAGAATGGACACAGTTCTGTCCTTGGTTCCAAAACTCTATTTTCTCCCTTCAATTTACATATCCATAATATTCTAAGGCCAAAAACAAGCAGTATACATATTATTCATAACAAGGAGCATACATGCATCAAGATTTTATCATAACCCTAAATCCAAAAACATGTTTGTAATACGGTGGGAGAACTGACTTGGGTGTTTTGCGTTTTATCACAATTGTTGTGGATAGCAAGAGTCGCTACCGAATTTTCTTTTATCAAATAAAGGAAAGGGTGAAAAGAACAGGAAAGACCTTTTAAGAATTTTCTTGAGTTCGAGGGTTAAGTTATGAAAAGGGAAGGTGTTAGCACCCTTTTCATCCGTAGTTATCTATGAGCTCTTAGTTTCTAGCTCACTTTGAAATGCTTTGTTTGAAATGTGTTTGTGATTGGTTTTGAAAGTATTTTTGAAAAGTGCCTTTGTTTAGGCGAACATTGTAATGATTCTCGTCTCTATAAGAATGTATACAAAGTGTTGTCTTTTGAAAATATTTCATGTTTGAAAGTGTTGGTGTGTTTGAAAGTTGTTATTTTGAAAATGTTGTAAGCAAGAAACTATAAATGTTCTACCTACTCAAAAAGGTCTTAGTTCTTTTCCTCCTCCTTTAGATATTGCTATCTTACAATTGATTTATAAGAAGTCCTATCATTGGATGTGAAGGGACGCGCATGGTTCATCGTATAGTCACAAAAGGAAACTTATGATACGCTTTAGCAATTGTCGTAAGGGACTAAGATCATTTTATCGAAGGCAACATCGAAGGGTCATTGAGGGACTACGATCTTTTTTATCGAGGGTCTTTGCTAAAGCGTCCCATATTCGAGGGACATGACTATTTATTCGTAGGCAATAAGTGAGGTTACCCTAGAGGTGTGCGTGTGAAAAGTGTGTTTGATTGCATGCATTTTTGTCTTTGACATTAGGGTTTTCTAATGTTTGATTATATCTTGCCATACACACCCTAATTACTAACAATTATATTAAAGCGATAAATTGCGGAAATTAAAATCCTACGCTATTACATCACTTGGGGGATGGAGGTACAATTTACAAATGGGGATGAAGTACAAGCCTAATTAAACTATTACAACCATATTGAATAAATGAATAGCAATAAAAAATATAAAAAGGAAAATAATTTACAAAGAAAGAAGAACAAACTTTATGTATTGACACATATCCTTATGCATCGATACATGCCACTTCTTGTTTCTGAAAAATCAAAATCAACTCAGTATGAGTCGATACATAATGGTGTGTGTCGACTCATTTCTTATTTTTGTCGACACATTCGTGTTTTGTGTCGACTCAAACAACATTTGTCTCTCTGTATTATGTATGGATAATAGTATGCATCGATGCATAAGGCCTTGTATCGACTCATACCCTGTTCTATAACTAAAATGAGTCGACTCATGTGAATATGCATAGAGTCATGCTGTAGTATTTTGCCTTTCGCATTGTTCTATTATGTGTACATGTCAGTTCTCAACATATAATGGACACAAATGAAAAACAAGCAAATGGTTAGCTTCAAGGGCAATGATTACTACATTCTATCTTCACAAGTGAACCAATAATGATGCGTGTATGAAAAATTCAAGTTCAAGAAGACTTACCTTGAGACTGCAATTTGTGTTTTGAGTTTGAGTTGCTTTCAAGATGCTGTGATGATCAGAACGACTTCAGTGAACCTCCTGGATGTTGCTCCAGCCCTTACTTTGTATTGAAAGCTGCTGAATCACTCCAACCGAGTCAAATGGTACAATCCTGTTTTTATGTTTGTGTTTGGAAGGTGATGGTAATGGCACTACAAAAACTATTCTTATGTTTGAACAATCTCTATGTGATATGAAGTGTTTGGATAGTTGGTTTATGGAAAAGCTTGCAAGGTAGAACAACGGGTTGAGGTTTTGTTTTTATGAATGAAGATAGAGTTGAATATGAGCAGAGGTTACAAAAATTTCTGTTGGATTTTTCATATTTCTCTCTCTTTCTCTTTCAAAAAAAAACCTTTCTTTTCCTCTAAAAAACCCTTTTTTGTGTGTTATGAAATAACTTATTTATAAATGAAATTGACTGAAATTTGGGAGGGAAATAGATAAGTTTTTTTGAACTGTTTGGGTATATTGTTTCATTGCTTTTTAGATGCATCTCTTATGTGCTAATTCTGTGCAAATATGGGACTGATACAGTGCAGGTTTGGACAGGGTTAGAGGCAGCATAGCAGGACTGTTTTGTAGTAGTTTTAGAGGCAGCTAGCTTTGTACAGGACAACAGACTATTTTTTAACATGGTTTTGGGCTAGTAGCAGCAGGCTTAGACTTGGTAGCATATCTAATTTTGGGGATTTTCTGGATAGCAACATTTGTAGCATGATACAAGTCTGGTTTGGTGAACAGATTTATGCAGCTTGTAAAAAAGACAAGGCATATTTGTGGACAACATAGTGGCAAAGTTTAAAGATTGAGTCAAATGGAAAAGTTCAAACAAGACAAAGCTTATGATTTTTGACTTGCAATTTTAACTTAGAAATGCAACTTTGTTGTTTACTTGAAAACTTGCAACAACTTGAATTATCTTGAATTGTGGTGAAAAGATGTCATGAAGTAATGAAATTAACATGTATAGAAAACACTTAGAAAATTTCCAAGTCTTGCAAAGTTAGATTTTTGATTTTCATGATTTCTTGATGATAAAATTTCATATTTTGAATGTCTTGATGAAATGTGATCTTTGAAACTCAAATTTGATAAAAAAATTCAAAATTTGACATTTCAGTGTACAATTGACTTTTTCACCCGTTGACCAAATTTCATCTATCAATCCACTAATCTCGGGAGATGAATTGAAATATGCGATTAAGTCAAAATTATGTAATTGAACCCTTGAGATCATGTTTAAAACCAATAAGTAAAAGATTGGTCATTCTCAATCAATACCCTAATTTTGACCATTTTCCCCTACTATCTGATTAAGGGTATTGTCGTTGATTTGTGATAGTCTGAGGGACCAACTCAAATTGGGGAATTTGTAGTTTGTTGGGGAAATCCACCCTGTTGAAGAGACTATTTTAAACACTTACTTCTTAAGTGAATTCTTTAAGGATAACTCCACAAGGCTTCTTTTTTAAGACCAACTCAGCTGGGGAGAGGGTTTTCGAGAGGTTGTTTTTATGTATACATTTGTTAACAATTTAGTCATGTTCATATGCATATGTTCATTCAATTTTAGTCATTGGACACCTTTGCACTCAAAACAGAAGAAAAAAACAAAAAGTTTGCACTTTAAAGTATTTTAGGATTGATGTTTTCCTATTGTGATGCGGTGGGAGAACTGACTTGAGGTTTTGCGTTTGTGTTCGCAAATGTTGCGGTTAGCAAAAGTCACCACTGACTTTTCTTTTATCCAAAAGGAAAGGTAAAAAAGCACAGGAAAGACCTTTGAGATGTTTTCTTGAGTTCGGGGGGTAGATTATGAAAAGGGAAGGTGCTAGCACCCTTTTCATCCATGGTTTTCCATGGGCTCTTAGTTACTTGTTTAGATCACTTGCTTTGCTTTGTTTTGTTTGAAATGGTGCTTGGTGTGGTTTTGAAAGTATTTTGAAAAGAGGCCACTCGTTTAGGCAATCTTTGTAATGATTCTCGTTCGTAAGAATGTATACAAAGATGTTTGTCTTTTGAAAATGTTTTTCAATGTTTTGAAAGATGTTTTGAAATGTGTGTGTGTTTTTGAAAATAGCAAGGATTGTTTTGAAATGTAACAAGTAAATAGAAGCTAATCTACCTACTCAAATGTCTTTCTTGTGCATTTTTATTCCTTTGACATTGTTGACTTACCATTGATTTGGTAAGCTACCTTATCTTTGGATGTAAACGGGATGGGCGTGGGTCATCGTATAACCATGATAACAATGTTGCCAAGTATCTTAGCATTTTTGAGGGACCAAGATCATTTTGTTTTAGGAAACCTTTGTATAGCGTCATCGAGGGACTATGATCTTATAATTGTATTGTTTTGCCAAGATACTTCGCATGCATAACATGGACATTTTATTTTAGGCAACCAAGTGGGAGAAACCCTAAGGGTGCTCGTGTGCAAAGTGTGTCATTTTTCATGCTTTTGTCTTAAATTTAGGGTTTTCTATTTTGCTTTGTTTTTGTTCTTGTCATGCAAACCCTAGTTTACTAAACATGGTATAAAAGCAATAAATTGCGTAAAAATAAACTAAGCTATTACAACAATTATTATGGGAGGGGGGATACAAGTTTTGAATGGGGATTTTTGCACAAATATAAACCTAAATATATTATTACAATCCAATCGAATATTGTACGAATTAAATAAATATACAACTATTTAAAATGCAATGCAATGTATTTATATGAAGAAATATTTTGGTATTTGTTTTTTGTATGAGAAAATAATTTAATTCAAACCCTAAAGAAAAAAAAAATTATTTTTGGAGGGGTGAAACCCTAATTTTTAATCAAAAAAAAAATAATGTTTCCTATTATTGTTAACTTGTACATTTTTGTATAAAAAATAAAAAATAATATTATGTTTAAATATTAAAAATTAAATATGTATAGAAAATAAATATTTTATGTGTATAAATAATATAATAAAAATATTAAGTATTTTTTTATTATATTTACAAACTATTTAAGAAAATAAGTTCTATTTATTAAAATAAACTATTTTTCATGCAAAAAAAAATAATAAAAAATAAAATAAAATTGCAAAAAATTATTTAATTATTTTAAGGATTTTTTATTGTTCAGAAAAAATAATCAAAAGAAATAAATATAAAAATATGAAGAAATATGAAAATGTAAAAAATAAAGCCAGGGGGTGCTAATAGTGGGTCAAGAGGTGCAAATATCAAAAACAAAAAGCCCAAGGCGCTAAAAAGCCCAGACTTCATCCCTATCCTCTAGCGAATCTTCCTTGCGCGCGTTCTTCCATTCAAATTGTAACTCTCATATGCTTGCACAAAAACAAAATCTCATAACATGAAACATGTGGCATTTGAGCTCACGATTCCAACAATATAAATTATGTGACCTAACTCTAAAAGATCAGAGAGAATTTTAGCAGCCCTAATTCGTGACCTAAAAATTTCAGCATATTCAACCTTCAAATTCTCTCACCATAGTTAATATAAATGAAAAGTATGCATATGTACAGCTTCACCATGTTATGGAATACATTTTTTCTTCACAAATCGTGGCTTGAGGATGCCTATTCAGAGAGATAGAGTTTAAGAAAATACCTCCTTCAGTTGGATTCGAGTAGAGCAATGTAGGGACTTTAATGGAGGCCTAAGGGTTGTGTGAGCTTCCTTGAACTTCCTTCAAGTTATTCCAATGCTTACTTTGCTTTGAGGATAGCTGGAACTCTATGGACAAGTCAAGTTGCAAGCTTCAAAAGTGAAAATGGTGGATGCTGAAACAGGGCTTACAGAACCAGGGTAAGGGCTTGGCTTGCTTTGGTATGATATGTAGAAGGTGTTTGAAGTGTTAAAATACAAAACACACGAGTCAAAAATTAGTTGGCTTGGGTTTTGCAGAAATGCTGTGTTTGGACAGAAAAATGGTGTTTTTGAGTTTTGGGGAGTTTTAGCTTCAATCCAATCATGCTAAGCCTTGCCACAACTTTGTATATTTGTAAAGAAATGATACAAAGTCCACTCCTTACTAGCTGTACAAGTTCTGACCTTTTGGCAACCTTTCTTGCATTTTAAGCAAAGTAAAGTGACCAATGCTACATGCTTGTACTGGCTAGCTTGAGGGCTGCAAAGAGCTTGTACAAATTGCTTAAGACCTGTGTGAATTGCTTGCACCAAAGGGACAAGTCCAAGGCTCAAGATTGACAAAGTTGCAAAAGTTGCACTTTATGAAAATGGCATTGTGAACTTTTGGCCAAAAATGGAATTATCTCTTGCACAAAGCTCCAAAAGAAAAAATAATGCCTTTAGATTATGAGTTTGCATTTAATTATGGAGTGTAGAGTGAGTTTAGAACCTGTAAAGCAAGATACAATCAATATGGATCTGATTTGCAACTTGATCTCATGTAAAAATGGCTTGAACAAAAGTGATAAAATGCCAACTTCCCTTCTTCGATTCTCCCTACTCAAAAATGATCTTGGAGAGTTCTTGGACATTTTGGAAAGTTTTCAATGTGATATATAATCCATATTTGAAATGCAATTTGAGATACCTCTTGGAACTACGTGAAAAATCATGGACCTATATTCACAAATTCATAACTTGAGATCCAAGCATCTTTTGGGAAAAGTTTGTGAAGCAAAGTTGTAGATTTCATGGAGGACTACAACTTTCATGTTGGAATTTTTATTTGAATCAAAATGCATCATGGTAAAGAAGTGGTGAAAAGTTGGGAAAAAATAAGAAATTTTTTATACTTAGAAAAATTCTAAGTTATGAAAATTTTCAAATTCAAAACCCTAATTTTCAAAATTGGTTTTCTTGATGAACAAGTTTAATATTTTGACATATATTGATGAATTATGACCCTTGGAACTTGATTTTGACCAAAAAGTCAAAGTTTGACTTTTCAGTATACAGTTGACTTTTGATCAGTTGACTGCAAAATTCATCTGTCAATCTAATGAACTTGAGATCTTTTGAAGCATGTAATTAGGTCAAGATGATGCCATTGAACCCTTGAAATCATGTTTGAACCCAATTGGTCATTGACAAGGTTAAAAATCAGAAATTTCCCTTTCTCAGTCAAAACCCTAATTTTGACCATTTTGCCCTTTTGATGATTTGATCAAATTTCTTGAAGAGTTGTGATCCAAACTTGATCAAATGGTACATATGAGCCTAAAATGTTGATGTGGATAAAAAATTATGAAGTTTGACTGTAAATTTGCCATGGTTGACTTTTTCCCCAATACAACTGATTTTTAGGTCAACTGTCCAATTGATTGATAAAAAATGTGGTTCAAGGCTTGAAACTTAACATGAGCAATCTTAGGGGTCCAAGATGATGCATGAAGGTCACATAAAGAATTGGTGATCCAAAAATCCTTGTGCAAACTCAAACCCTAATTTTGGGTGATTAGTGCAAGATGAGATGTCTTGAGCTGACCAAACCCTAATCTTGTCTTGAGTCCAAGAAGTCTTGTGAGAAAAATCTTGATAAATGAGAGGGAAAATTTTGGGGTACAACACCTATAAACAGGCATTTTTGTACAAGGAGACAAAGATCCTAGTAAGAGGAAATCTTCGAATGAATGAAAGGAATACAAAGTGAAAACAAAATAATAGCCATGTAGAAATGATCTCATTGGGTTCCAACTACGCTATTGCCCCTATGTCTTAGAACATAATCCTTTACCATTGAAAGAAGTCGATTGAATTTATCTTGGACCATGGAACTTGGACCTTGGTAATAAAGTTGGTTGCCGAGATTCAACGAGACATAGTCGTACGCTTTAATCCCTAACTTTTGCCTGGACCTCCCTTCCGGGTTTTCAGTCCACCAGGACACCCATTTTTCCCAAGCCGCCCTTTCGTGTTTTTGACTTGCCGGGTGTACAATATTTTGACTCATCGGGATGCCCTTTTTTTCCCTAGGTATGTCAACCTAGCGAGTCATTCTTTATGCGTAGTATTTTTTGACTATGTCCGTGTTCACAGGATGCGGGAAATCTTCGTCATCCATAGTAGTCAACATCATGGCACCGCCAGAGAATTCTTTCTTGACAACAAATGGCCCTTCGTAGGTGGGAGTCCATTTTTCCTTGGGATCGCCTTGTGGCAAAATGATGTGCTTTATTACCAAATCACCAACTTGGTATACTCGAGGCTTAATATTTTTGTTGAAAGCCTTGATCATACACTTCTGATACATTTGTCCTTGAAAAACAACAACCAGTATTTTCTCGTCGATCAAGTTCAATTAATCCAATCTAGTCTTAATCCATTCGTCTTCTCCTAAGTCTGCTTCTTTCATAATCCTTTAAGAAGAAATATGAACTTCGACAAGCAAGATAACTTCCATGCCATAGACCAAAGAGAAAGGAGTTGCCCCTGTTGATGTTCAAGCAGAAGTACGGTAGCCATGAAGAGAAAACGGTAACATCTCATGCCAATCTTTATAGGTCACCACTATCTTTTGCACAATCTTCTTAAAAATTTTATTGGCAGCTTCCACTGTGCCATTCACCTTAGGTCTGTACGAAGAAGAATTATGATGTTTGATTTTGAAATGCATGCAGAGTTCAGTAATCATAGCATTATCGAGATTAGTTCTGTTGTCAGTGATAATCATTTCGGGGATACCATAACGGAAGATGAGGGTATGCTTGATAAACCAGGCTACAACGTTCTTTGTAACTGAGGCATATGAGGCAACTTCGACCCATTTGGTGAAGTAGTCAATAGCAACAAGGTTGAAACGGTGTCCATTGGAAGCAGTAGGCTTGATCTCTCCAATCATGTCAATGCCCCATATTACAAGCGTCCACGGAGTGGTCATGACGTTCAAGGGAATTGGAGGCACGTGAACTTTCTCGGCATAGATCTGACACTTATGGCAAGTCCTTGAGTGATGGTGACAATCAGTTTCCATTGTCGACCAATAGTAACCATCCCTTAGAATCTTCTTAGCCATAGTGTGTCCACTAGAGTGAGTCCCAAAGATACCATCATGCATGTCTTCCATGATCTTCTTTGCCTCCATCTTATCCATACACCGTAGTAGAGTAGAATCATGGTTGCGCTTGTATATGATTCCATTGCCTAGGAAGAATTTGGCTGAAAACCTTGGAAGGGATTTCGTATCATTGATGGAAGCTCCTTCAGGATACTCTTGTGCTTCAAGTTATCTCCTTACTCCATGGTACCATGGCTTCACTTCGCCAGTGTCAAGCTTATAAAAGTGCCCAGGTTCGTCAAATATTTCAATTGTAATTCTCGTAGCTTCATTGTCCTAATTGACCTTGAACATGGATGACATTGTTGCTAAAGCATCCGCCAACTGATTTTCGTCTCTTGGGAAATGTCTGAAGGTAAGTTCCTTGAAATGTGGTATAAAGGTTAACACCATCTCTTTGTAAGGCATTAGGTTAGGATGCATGGTATCCCACTATCCTTTAACTTGACTGATTACTAGGGCCGAATCTCTAATTACATCCAAAATCTTGATTCTTAGTTCGATAGCAGCCTTTAGGCACAAAATGCATGCCTTATACTCAGCCATGTTGTTTGTACAGTCGAAGCACAGTCTGGCGATGAAAGGCGTATGGCCACCTTCGGGGGAAATGATCACAACACCAATTCCATTACCCAAAGCATTGGAAGCCCCATCAAAAACCATAGTCCATTGGGATCCTTGTTCAGGTCCGTCATACGGTCCGAGCTTTTCGTAGTTAGTTCCTAGCATGATATTCTCGTCTGGGAATTCAAAGTTCAACGATTGGTAGTCGTCAATAGCTTGATGTGCCAAATGATCCACCAACACACTTCATTTGATTGCTTTTTATGTAGTGTATTGGATATCGCATTCGGTCAAGATCATTTTCCATCTAGCTATTCGACCGGAGAGAGCTGGATTTTCAAAGATATATTTGATATGATTCGTCTTAGAAATCAACAAAGTGGTGTGAGTCAACATATACTGTCTTAGCCGGTGAGCAACCCATGCCAAAGCGCAACAAGTTTTTTCGAGCAGTGAATATCTGGTTTCACAGTCGGTAAACTTTTTGCTAAGGTAGTATATTGCGTGCTCTTTTCGGCCAGACTCGTCATATTGGCTTAACACGCACCTCATTGAATTCTATAATACAGTCAAGTACATAATCATAGGTCTTCCTTCAACTGGAGGCATAAAATGGGAGGTTCTTGTAAATATTCCTTGATATTTTCAAAGGCTGCTTAGAAGTCGTCGTTCCATCTGACTACTTGATCTTTCTTCAAGAGTTTGAAGGTTGGCTTATAAGTAGCAGTTAGGTGAGATATGAATCGAGCAATATAGTTAAGTCGACCCAAGAAACCCTTGACTTCCTTCTCAGAGCGCGGAGCTGGCATTTCTTGTATGGCTTTAACCTTTGTAGGATAAACTTCAATGCCTTTGCTAGTGATGACAAACCCTAAGAGTTTTCCAGATCTTACCCCGAAGGTGCATTTGTTTGGATTCAGCCTTAGTTTGTATTTCTTCAACCACTCAAACAACTTATGAAGATGATCAAGGTGTTGTTCCTCAGTTTGTGACCTTGCAATCATATCATCAATATAGACTTCTATCTCATGATGGATCATGTCATGGAATAGGGCTACCATAGTTCGCTGATAGGTTGCCCCTACATTCTTCAAACTGAAAGGCACGACCTTGTAACAAAAGGTGTCTCACTGTGTGCCAAAGGTGGTCTTCTCCATGTCCTCGTGAGCCATCTTGATTTGATTGTAGCCAAAGAAACCATCCATGAAAGAGAAGACTTTGTGTTGAGTTGTGTTGTCGACCAAGACGTCAATATATGGTAGTGGGAAATCATCTTTGGGGCTTGCCCTATTCAAATCTATACAGTCTACGTACATACAGACCTTTCCATCTTTCTTCGGTACCGGGACCACATTTGCAACCCACTGCAGATATGATATTACTGCTAGAAAACTTGCATTGAATTACTTCATTACCTCAGCTTTTATTTTCTCAGACATATCTGGCCGCATACGACGAATCTTTTTCTTGACTGGAGGATAATCTTTCTTTTTTGGTAGAAGATGAACTACAATGTCAGTATCATGTAATGGAATATCTTCATATGACCAAGCAAACACCTCAACATAGTCGTGCCACATATGGACCAATCTTCTTTTGACACCTTCTTCCAAGTTGGCGCCAATCTTGACTTCCCTCTTGTCTGCCTCAGTACCTAGGTTGATCACTTCAACTAGTTCCTCGTGCGTTTGAATGGCCATTTCCTCTTGCATCAGAAGTCTGGCTAGTTCCCCAGGTATTTTATAATCTTCTTTACCTTCGTCTTCGGCTTGGTAGATTAGATGTTCAAAGTCATAGATGGCAATAGCAAAGTCGTTGGCAATGAGATCCAGAGTGGATGAGGATCTGCAAGTGTGTGTGCGTGTGCATGTAAGATACATGGCTATTTTGGAAATGAAAAAAATAAAGACAATGAGTGCAAAATTTGAATGCAAAAGGTCCAATGTTTTTAATTAAATGATCATATGGCATATGAAAATGAACAAACCCTTAACAAATGGACCATGGTGCTCCGGGCAAGGCACGTGGCTTAAAGTCATTGTTTGAATTAAATTACAGACAAAAGTTCTTGAATTGACAAAATCATAATTGGTAATTACTCCTCGTTGAAGGAGATGGGAATGAAATCTTTTGGATGCTAGTTGTTGAGCCCTTCTTTGGTAGTCAGGTAGATCCAGTCACCAAAGTCACAATCGTCCTCAGAGTCTTCAATAGCATTCACTTCATGATTACCAATGCGAAGAGGTGGTTTTCCTATGCCAGCATGTTTGACCTTCTTTTGAGCTTTGGCAGTGAAACCCAGCCTAAACTTGTATTCTTTAAAAGGAATGTCAGGGAGTTGTCCCTAATTTGTACTACTTCCATCTTCAATCACGACATGAGAGTCTTTAAGGGAAACTATCCTTGGCACATCTTGAATAGATTTTGGAACGTCAGAAGAAACTTTGGTGGCGGCAGCCATAGGAGGGACTACTTTGAAGGCTTGGTAAGGAGTATCTATAAACTCACCACACATTTCCCCATACTTGAACAAATTCAGGTGGCTAACTATGAATTCCTCTTCACCACAAACAGTAACAATCTTTCCCTTTACTGGATATTTCAACTTTTGGTGAAGGGTGGACGTTACTGCTCCTGCCCCATGTATCCAAGGGTGTCCAAGTAAACAAGAGTAAGCGAGACGGATGTCCATCACGTAGAAAGTAGAATTGAAAACTTGTGAACCAAATTTAATGGGGAGATCCACTTCTCCAAGTACCATCCTCTTGGATCCATCAAAAGCCCTTACAACTATGTCACTTGGCTTTAGCCCTAAACCGTCACAATCTAACCGATCTAAGGCGCCTCTGGGTAAGACATTTAGAGAGGACCCTGTATCCACCAAGACATGGGATAAAGTAGTTCTTTTACATTCAATAGAGACATGCAAATCCTTGTTATGATTCCTTCCAACTGGTGTCAAGTCAGCATCATAGACCCCTAATCCATTGTCTGTAGTCAGACTCGCCACACAGTTTTCAAATTGATCAGTTGTGGTCTCTTTATGAACATGCGATTTCTTAAAAAATTTGATTAAAGCTTGGGCATGAGCATCGGAACAAAGCAACAAAGACAACATAGAGATTTTGGAGGGGGTTTTCCCTAGTGACTCTACTATCTTGAAATCACTCTTTTTTATAATCTTCAAGATTTCCTCCATTTCTTGGGTCGAAGGTTCCTCAACAACAATGTCTTTGGCAGGTGCCTATATCCCAGCAGGCTCAATTACTTTCTCTTCACCCCTAGTGTCAATACTAGGCTTATCAATGGTAATGCGGACATGTGTCATCATAGTAGTTAGAGGTGAAATGTTAGGAGAGAAAATCCTCCCCGTTCTCGTTACGTTGCTAGAACCAGCAATATTTGTAACATCATCAGTCTTGTCTTCGTCGATCCATGAATCTTGCTTAATTCCATGATAGTAAACTTCAGCACCGTATTTCTAAGGGTCTGCTTTGTCGGAGGAGTAAGGAATCGGCCCAGGAGCAGTAATTATCAAGGGAGAAACTATTGGTTCGTTGGAATTCCAAATAGGACCATTTGAAGAGATCCTAAGAGGCTTGTTGGAAATTGTTATGATGGAAACGTCTTCAGCTTTATCGGTCAAACTTTTGATGGATAAAGTTCTTTCAAACATGATCTCATGACTATTTATCAGGCGTTGAACAACTTCTTTCAGCCATTTGCATCCATTAACTTGTTCAGCGTAACAATTACAGTCTTTCAAACAGCCAGGGAAAACCCCAGCTCTCAGCAAAATTTCTTTGACAATGGCCAGTGGCGTAGTCAAATCTTCAACAGAGGAAACAAAAACAATGTCTTCAATTGCATTGACACCTTTTCCATGATTTGGCATTCGTGCAGTTATAACATTCGGAGTTGTAGGTGGATCGAACTCAATAGCCTTGTCATCGATAAGATCTTAAATCTTGTTTCTTAGAGCCCAACATTGATCAGTATCATGCCCAGAGCTATCGGATTGATAGGCGCATTTGGTGTTAGGATTGTATTTTTTAGATGAAATATTGGGATTTGATGGTGGATCACGCAATGTAACCAAGTTGGCCTTCAATAGGTGTTGCAAGGCTTCGTACAATGACATGTTAATCCTCGTGAACTGTCCTCTTGGAACTTCATACCTTTGACAGTTGGCTTGTTTTGGTTGTCTTTGAGCAGATAACGGATTGGAGATAAAAATAGCATTAACAGATGGAGGATGATCCTTCTTGGTATGGGACCTTGAACCATATACATCATTAGCTTCTTTCTTTCCAATAAAGGACTTCTTTACATTGTTTGATGTATAAGTAGATTCCATGGGAATTTTTCCACTCTTGATACCACTCTCGACCCTTTCACCAGTCAGTATTAACACAGTGAAACCGGACGATGAGCTCATAATTAAAAATTTGAAAAATGGGCCAGTTAATGTTCCCATGAACATATCTGTTGTACCCCAAAATTTGCCCTCTCATATTTTACAAGATCTTCTCTTACATGGGTGGTTACAAACACTTTCTTGAAGAAAAATAACAAAATTTGAAGTTGGTCAAAGTATCCTTCGATGGGGTGTACTTCGAAGGAATGTCAACAAAATGTCTTTCATTTGGCATCTGAACAATGTCTTTCGATTGACATCTTAACAAAGGCGTCTTCGATTTTCATTTTAACAAAGCCTTTCAATTGGCATCTCCAAAATGCCTTTCGATTGGCATCTCTAAAATTCCTTTCGATTGGCATCTACATAGCGCCCTTCGATTGGAATTTCAATAAAGCCTTTCGATGTCCTTGTAACAAGATCCTTCAATCGGCATTTCAACAAGGCCTTCGATTGGTATGGACAAAGGCTCTTCGATTGGCATTCCAAAAGGTCCTTCAACTGGAACTTCAGAGTGTCCTTTGACTGGAACTTCAGGGTTTCCCTCAATCAGAACATCAGAATGAAATGACATTCGAATGGAATTTCAATGCATAGTTTGTCTTAATCTAAGATTCTCTAATGAAGGAAGTTCTGAACACTTCGAATCAGAACTTAGACTCATAACAAGGCCAAGGGCTAGTCGAAGTTATCTAATAGGGAATGTTCTTAATATATTCGAATTGGACTTTGAAGCTGGAAAAGAAAGACATTCAAAGGAAGTAACAATGACTCATTTGAAGAACATGTAAAGGTCCATTCGAAGAAGTATTCAGAAGGCCCATTCGAAGGGTGCATAAGAAGTTCATTCGAAGATGCATTCAGAAGGCCCATTCGAAGGGTGCATAAGAAGTCCATTCGAAGATGCATTTAGAAGGCCCATTCGAAGGGTTCATAAGAAGTCCATTCGAAGGGTGAATAAGAATTCCATTTGAAGGAGGCAAATCATAGGGAAATCGAAGAGAAACGCTGGAGGGTGTTCGAAGGAGTCAAGTGTCCAGGTTCATCCAAGACTTCCAAAGAGAAATGAATGTTTTAAAAAGGAATGCTTTTAATATGTTTGATTCTTGTCTCATGGATTTAAGGGCCTGTTTAAATGGATGTCTCTTGACGTTACTATGAACCCTCATACTCCTATATATGCAAGGCCAAGGACACAGTGCCAGGGGGAACGAAAGAGAAGACAGAAGAGAATACTATACACACATGCTGCCTTAGAAAGCACATAAAAAACTCAAAACTCACAGAGTGATCCCAATCGAAATACATTTTTTTGCAGGCATCCCCATTCCAAAAGAATACGAAATTCATCCAGGAGTCCACCCCAACTCCTAAGTAAACATCTCCACACCCAGAGCCATAAATCATACATCTTTGATTGGTAAGGGTTTGCAAAACCAAAATTGCACCTTCATGACATTTAAATACACGTTGCACATATATTCTTGTAATTACTGATTATGTTGCATGTAAGCTAAAGCGCAGAGATGAGCTCATGCCATTGCTGGGGCATGATCAAAGTTGTTTCCTTTGAATCTCAAGATAAAACAAACCCAGACCCAGAACCAGTCTCAACAAATTAGAATTGAGGAAGGATTCAAATTGGGAGGAAATTCGAATCAGGGGGGTAAAGTCCCCCTGGATCTCTAACATTTGTTTCGTTTTGCAGGAAACATCTTTTCAGAATCTTGTTCAGAGCTTTGAAGCAGCCCGACTTCGAACTAGATCCAGGGTTCCCAGATCGAAGTATGACATATCCAAATCGAAAACCCCCAAAGTGCACCCCGTCATGCACCTTCGATCAAGCCTCTTCACTGGATCGAAAGACAGCCCAAGACTCTTTCTATCCAGGCCTCCAGAATTACACCTTTCTTGATTTACTTCCTGTTCCTTCGATTTCTTTTAACTATTTTTTTTAATCAACATAAAATTAATCAAAAAACCACAAAAACATTAGGATAGTTTTTTCTATTAAATTAATTTTGTTAATTAATCATTTAATTATATTAACATTTTCTCAAAACTAAAATTAAGAGATTTAGATGATTTTACCAAAACAAAATAAAACAACAAAAATATTTTATTCTTAGGATTTTTAGACGTTATTTTCAAATTCACGTGCGTTTATTTTATTGTAACTGCCTACTGGTTTGTAATAGCTTAATTAGGACCTTTACACTTTATTGCTTTATTCCCCCAATTTTGGACATGTAAATAATCCCGCTCCATGAAACCTTATAATAGCGTAGGATTTACAAATCCCACACTTTAAATTCCTGTACATATATTAACTTCTTAGATGTATGCTAACTAGGATTTCATGACAAGATCTGAAAACAAATGGTAGAACACCTAAATGGTTAAAGATAAAATAACTGAAACACAATACATTATCACATGTGCACCTCTAGGGTATCCCCACTTCGGTTGCCTTCCGGAAAATAAAGCAGTCATGTCCCTCGAGAATAGGAACGCTTTAGCAAAGACCCGTAAAATCAAAAGATCATAGTCCCTCGATGACCCTTACAGTGTTTCCTTTCGATAAATGATCTCGTCCCTTAAACAAAAGTTGCTAAAGCGTCTCCATATGCTGCCTTTATGACTGTAAAACCTCCCTTCGAATGTCCCTCAACATCCAACGACAAGGCTACCTACTCACTAATAGTAGGATAGCACTGCCTAAAGGAAAAGAGGAAAAGAACAACCTTTTCGAGTATAAAAGTAGATAGCTATTAGAAGTTTGCTCAAACACACTTTTTTGCACTTACACAAATACTACTTTTCAAAAATCAGTTTTAAAAACATTTGCTTTGTTAACACTCTTGAGGACTGATGTAAGAGTTAAACGCAAAGAAAATCTCCGCACTAAGGCATTTGTCAAACATTTTCAAACACAAAGCACAAAGATATTTTAAAAATGAGCAAACCTCTAAGAGCCCGTGGAAAACCTCAGATGGAAATGGTGCTAATACCTTCCCTTTCCATAATCTACCCCCCTTACTCAAAAACATCTTGAAAAGGTATTTTTTGTTCTTTTCACCCTTTCATTAATTTGGATAAAATAAAAGTCGGTGGTTACTCTTGCTTACCGCGACATTTGCAAACAAAAAATGCAAAAACAGTATTAACAGTCGGTTCTACCACCTTATCACAGAATTGGCGACTCTGTTGTGGATAATGAAAAGTGGGGTTACCTTATAGTTTTGGTTCATCATTTTAAAAGCTTTATTGTGTGTTTTGTTTGCTT
The DNA here is from genome assembly GCA_948472305.1 of Vicia faba. Taxonomy (NCBI): domain Eukaryota; kingdom Viridiplantae; phylum Streptophyta; class Magnoliopsida; order Fabales; family Fabaceae; genus Vicia; species Vicia faba. The sequence goes on along the minus strand of OX451738.1, from coordinate 798,833,321 downwards.
TAGCTTTGAGGGTTTCTTGGGTTGTTACTAAAAGATCCTACACCCGTTTCCGGGGCACGTTATTAGGTAAGTAGAAATAAATCTGGAGGATGTACAACATAGACCGACACGAACAAATTGGTGGCTATGTTAGCGCGATACTTTGGATTGTACTAATTTTCCTTGAGTAAGTTAAGGAAAACATTAGGCTTCCTCATAGTGTCACTAAGCGCTAACTGACCTTTAGAACCTTTTGTAGGTGTTTAGGTATTGGCTTGCATTTTTGGTAAATCCCAAGTGTATGTGTGAATGTCATGACTAATGTCATAACATTCTAGTTCAGTTTGTACTGACTCATTAGGTACCTTTGCAGAAAAATATTGTAATTCAAATATTGATGTTTATAAGTGTGTATCTGAGCATTTTGCAAAATGATCACATTTTGCTAAATCAGTAGACAGGTTTTCTCAGATGTCATAACAGATGTTATGACATCCTGTTCTGAACTAACAGGATTGCAGGATTGGATAAGTCTGAGTTTTTTTAGGAAACAACTCAGTCCTTCCTGAACAGAATCCTGCGTTTTCTGAGGGGTAACCTAGCTCAACCCTAACCTGGTTAATAAAGTCCTGTGACCTGGTCTTTAGGTCAAACGGAATTAACCATAGGTTTTTGGAAACCCTAACTGAAGTTGCAGCTGCTATATATTCAACAGAGCTGCTGTTTTTCAAGGATCGCTCTTTATTGATTAGAAGATCATTTGTAATCTGTATAGATTTGATTATTGTACTCCAAGCAATTATCATTGTGATAAGTGCCTTAGAATAGGTTTCTAATTGTAAGGGTTGTGTAGCACTCAAAGCTTTGAAGCAAGAGTGTTTGAATGTTCCTTGACTAAAGCTGTGAAGCAGAGTCAAGTTAGTTGTGTGCATCACTCAAAGCTGTGAAGCACGAGTGATTGTGTTGCTTGATTAAAAAGCTGTGAAGCTTAATCAAGTGTTTATTTTTGAAGAGTGTCTTCATCAATTCTTAAGTCAAATTGGTTTATGTATCACTGCTGTGATTGAGGGGGAGTGAGTAGGAACTCAGGTTTAAGTTGTACTTAGATTGGAATTGCATTGGGTAGGTCTTAAGTGAAGGAGATAAACTGGTTGGTTTATTCCTGAATTAAAATCTCTTATAGTGGATTTGCTCCCTGGCTTGGTAGCCCCCAGAGTAGGTGTTGTTGCACACTGAACTGGGTAAACAATTGACTGTGTTCTTTAATTCTTTTGTATTTACTTTCTTATAGTAAGTCAGATACGGTGTCATAACATTGAACGTGACATTGAGTATCTGCAGCCAGAATTTCAATTGGCATCAGAGCAGGCACCCTGCCTGTATTACTGGGTGAGATCTAGGGATATCACTTTCTGGCACTATGGACAAAGAAGGAGTTTTTGGAAATAGACCACCCATTCTGGATGGAACTAATTATGACTACTGGAAACCTCGTATGATTGCCTTCCTAAAATCTCTGGACAAAAAGGCTTGGAGAGCTGCTGACAAAGGATGGATTCATCCCACCATAACTGAGAAAGATGGGACAATCAGTCTGAAGCCTGAGGAAGATTGGAGTAAAGAAGAAGATGAGTTAGCTCTGGGAAATTCAAAAGCTCTAAATGCCTTGTTCAATGGAATTGATAGAAACATTTTCAGACTAGTACATCAATATGAACTGGCCAAGGAAGTTTGGGACACTCTCAGAACTACTCATGAGGGCACTTCCAAAGTAAAAATGTCAAGGCTTCAGATGTTGACCACTAAGTTTGAAAATCTAAAAATGATGGAAGATGAAACCATTCATGAGTTTCACATGAACATCTTGGAGTTTTCCAACACCTCAGGAGCACTGGGAGAAAAAATGTCAGAAGAAAAACTGGTGAGGAAGATTCTCAGATCCTTGCCTAAAAGATTTGCAATGAAGGTAACTGCCATAGAGGAAGCCCAGGACATTAGCAAGTTGAAAGTGGATGAACTTATTGGGTCTCTTCAGACTTTTGAGATGGGAATCACTGATAATGGTGTCAAAAAGAACAAGAGCATAGCACTTATGTCCAACACTGATGTTGAAGAAAACATTTCAGAAGCTGTAGCCATGCTTGGAAGACAGTTCAACAAACTCATCAAAAGAATAGATCCAAAGTGAAGGTCTAATGTTCATAACATTCCCTCTAACATTGACAGTTCCAGCAGAAGACTAAGGTCAGAAGAGAAGGGAGTTCAAGGCAGAGGAATTCAATGCCATGGTTGTGAAGGATATGGGCATATTCGAGCTGAATGTCCTACCTTTCTTAAGAAACAAAAAGGAATGACAGTTACTTGGTCTGACTGTGATTCAGAAAGTAATTCTGAAGAAGAGACTGCCAAACGAGTTACTGCTTTAACTGGTGTTTGTACCTCTGAAAGTGACATCAGTGATGAAGAGGTGACATTTGAAGAACTGGCTGATACTTACAAGGAATTGTGTATCAGAAGTACTGAAGTCTGTGTGCAGAATAAGAAACAATCAAAACTCATCATAAAGATGGAGGCTGAAAAAAGGGCAAACCTTGAAACTATAAGTCATCTAGAAGGAAAAGTTCAATTGCTGAACTCACAACTGAATCAAATGACCAAATCTGTCAAGATGTTGACAAATGGAACAGACAAATTGGAAGAGATCCTACAGGTTGGACAAAATGTGGGAAATAAATCTGGTCTAGGATTTATGGAAGCAACGAAATCTGGTTCTGGTAAGCAAATGTCAAAACAGATGTCTCAACACAACTCTCGACATCAGGAACATAAACATATGAGGAAAAGGTACCAAAGATGGAAATGTCATCATTCTGGTAGATATGGCCACATAAAGCCCTTCTGCTTCAGATTACATGGATACCCTAATCAGAACTCAGGTGTCAAACCTAAGTCCAAAAAGGTACCACATGCTCCTCAATGGAAGAAAAAGGCTACTGCACTGATAGCTCACACTTCCCCGAGGGTCTCTGTAAAGGAAGACTGGTACTTTGACAGTGGATGTTCCAGACATATGACTGGAATCAAGAACCTCCTCAATAATGTTAAGCCTCACACCACCAGTTTTGTGACCTTTGGAGATGGGGCTAAAGGTGAAATCAAAGGAGTTGGTGATTTGGACTGCCCTGGAGTTCCAAGTCTGAATGAAGTACTGCTGGTGAAAGGACTGACCGCTAATCTCATTAGTATCAGTCAACTGTGTGATCTAGGATTCAAGGTCAATTTCTCAAAATCTGAATGCCTTGTAATCAATGACAAACAAGAGATAGTAATGAAAGGAGTCAGATCCAAAGACAACTGTTACTTGTGGGAGGCTGAGAACACTAATTTCTCATCTGTGTGTTCCATTGCAAAAGAAGAAAAAGAGGTGAAACTGTGGCACCAAAAACTTGGCCATCTTCATCTAAGGGGTATGAAGAGGATTATCTCCTTGGAGGCAGTCAGAGGGATTCCAAAACTGCAAATTGATGAAGGAAGAGTTTGTGGTGAATGTCAGGTTGGTAAGCAGACTAGGATGTCACATCCAAAGTCAAGACATCTAACCACCTCTAAGGTTCTAGAACTCCTCCATATGGATCTGATGGGACCAATGCAAGTAGAGAGTCTTGGTGGTAAAAGATATGCCTATGTGGTTGTGGATGATTTTTCCAGATTCACTTGGATTAATTTCATTAGGGAAAAATCAGATGCATTTGAAGTTTTTAGAGAACTGTGCAAGAGAATTCAAAGAGAGAAGGAAGGATGTATTGTCAGAATCAGAAGTGATCATGGCAAGGAATTTGAAAACAGCAAGTTTGATGACTTCAGTGCTTCAGAAGGAATCAGTCATGAGTTTTCTTCTCCCATAACACCTCAGCAAAATGGAGTTGTGGAAAGAAAAAACAGGACCATACAAGAATCTGCCAGAGCAATGTTACATGCCAAAAGACTTCCTATGTATTTTTGGGCTGAAGCTATGAATACAGCTTGCTATGTTCATAACAGGGTCACCTTGAGAAAGGGAACCTCATCCACCATATATGAACTCTGGAAAGGAAGAAAACCAACTGTGAAGTACTTCCATGTGTTTGGCAGCAAATGCTATATTCTGTCTGATCGTGAACAAAGAAGAAAACTGGACCCCAAAAGTGATGAAGGCATATTTCTAGGATACTCCTCAAACAACAGAGCTTATAGAGTATTCAACTCCAGAACCAAAACCATGATGGAATCAATAAATGTTATAATTGATGACTATCATGAAGAAATAGATGTTCCTTGTACTGTTGAGACATTCTTTGAGACTTCAACCCAACAGGATGATCTACCCAACTCCACCACAACAGAATCTGAATCAAAGGAAGCTAGCAAGATTCCTTCCATCAGAATTCAGAAGGATCATCCAAAAGAGCTCATCATAGGAGATCCCAATAGTGGAGTCATCACAAGATCTAGAGAAATAATCTCAAACTCTTGTTTTGTGTCCAAAATGGAACCAAGAAATGTCAAGGAAGCCTTAACTGATGAATATTGGATTGGTGCAATGCAAGATGAACTGAACCAATTCAAGCAACATGAAGTTTGGGAACTGGTTCCTAGACCTGAAGGAACTAACATCATTGGGACAAAATGGATATTCAAAAACAAGTCAGATGCTGAAGGAGTTGTCACCAGAAATAAGGCAAGACTTGTTGCTCAAGGATACACCCAGGTTGAAGGGGTTGATTTTGATGAAACCTTTGCACCTGTAGCCAGGTTGGAATCAATCAGACTCTTGTTGTCAATTGCTTGTCTTCTGAAGTTCAAGTTATTTCAGATGGATGTGAAAAGTGCCTTTCTAAATGGGTACTTAAATGAGGAAGCTTATGTGGAACAACCTAAAGGTTTTGTGGATCCAACCCATCCTGATCATGTCTACAAACTGAGAAAAGCTCTATATGGCCTGAAACAAGCTCCTAGAGCATGGTATGACAGGTTAACAAAGTTTCTCTCAGATAAAGGCTACAGAAAAGGAGGCTTGGACAAAACTCTCTTTGTCAAAACTGAAGGAGGGAAGTTGATGGTTGCCCAAATATATGTTGATGACATAGTGTTTGGAGGAATGTCAGAACATATGGTTAAACACTTTGCTGACCAGATGCAGGCTGAATTTGAAATGAGTCTCATGGGAGAACTAACTTATTTTCCTGGACTACAAGTCTCACAGATGGAGGACTCAATCTTCTTATCTCAAAGCAAGTATGCTAAGAATATTGTAAAGAAGTTTGGTATGGAGAATGCAAGTCACAAAAGGACTCCTGCTCCTACTCATCTAAAGCTTTCCAAAGATTCAAGTGGGGTTAAGGTGGGTCAAAGTCTGTACAGAAGCATGATAGGAAGCTTGTTGTACTTAACTGCCAGCAGACCTGATATTGCCTTTGCAGTTGGAGTTTGTGCTAGATACCAAGCTGATCCCAAAGTTAGCCATATCAATCAAGTGAAGAGAATTTTGAAGTATGTAAGTGGTACTTACAACTATGGATTGATGTATACTCATGGCTGTGAACCAGCTCTGACTGGCTACTGTGATGCTGACTGGGCTGGTAGTGCTGATGATAGAAAAAGCACCTCTGGAGGATGTTTCTTTTTGGGAAGTAATCTGGTTTCCTGGTTCAGCAAGAAACAGAATTGTGTGTCTCTTTCCACTGCTGAAGCTGAATACATTGCAGCTGGTAGTAGCTGCTCTCAAATGATATGGATGAAACAGATGCTCACTGAGTATAATGTCACACAAGATGTTATGACATTGTACTGTGACAATCTGAGTATAATCAACATATCCAAGAATCCCATTCAGCATAGCAGGACCAAACATATTGACATACGACATCACTTTATCAGAGACCTTGTAGAAGAGAAGACAATCAAATTGGAACATGTTGCCACTGAGCTACAACTGGCTGACATCTTTACCAAGGCTCTGGATGCAAATCAATTTGAAAACTTAAGGGGTAAGCTGGGTATTTGCCAACATGAGGAATTGTAGCAATTAATTTTGCTTAAAACAAGGATCAAAGGACTTATGCCTGTTCTGATTGGTTTAAAATTGTATTTTCTCATTTTCTACAATTCTTTTAAGAAGTTGAATAGACACTCCCTTGCTTCCCTCCTCTCTCGTGTCCTCATCAAAACCCAGTCTCTCAATCAGAAATTTCTCCTCAGTTGCTGTTGGTCCTCTAAAACTGTCAAAATGTCTCAAACACCATCATCATCCAATACGACCATTTCAACCTCTTCCTCTGATCAAGATTCTGGGACAATCTCTTCTTGTCTGGACTCTGACGTTCTGGAGATCTCCTCTCATAGAAAAGTGGGAACTAACCCCACCAAGGTCAAAGAGTTGAGAACAAGACATGCAGGAAAGCCCCAAGCTTCTGCCTCTGGTAATCCATCTCATCCTTCTTCTTCAGTTCCCCCTGAAATTGCAAATAGGGAAGGGACAACTTATGTTAATCAAGCAATAGCAAAAATTGTTTCAAGAATTCTGAACGAGAACCACTCAGTTCCTGGCATTTCTGTTCCTCTGAACCAAGAGAGCTCAAATGATGAAACAAATCCAGATGTCTCTAAGAATGTTGAGACATCAAACAAAGAGAAGAATGCTGACATTGCTCACAAGAAAAGAAAGAAGCCTGAATCCTCTAGATCTGATGACAGTGCTTGAAGGTTGGTTGCTGATATCTGGTGGAGTTTGGAAGTGTATTCAGTTGTTTTCTGCTGCTGCTCTTATTATTTTGCTTTGGATAACTGTATAATTTTATGAACATATATCTTTGGCCCATTTGTGGCTAAAGAGGGGGAGAATATTTTGGTACTTACTTAATTAGTACTTGACATTCTATTTTTTTGCTGTCACTTATTTCTGCTGCTATCTATCTCTGATTGTTTAGGGTCTTTAGCCAAAAATCTGCCAAAGGGGGAGTTTGTAGGTGTTTAGGTATTGGCTTGCATTTTTGGTAAATCCCAAGTGTATGTGTGAATGTCATGACTGATGTCATAACATTCTAGTTCAGTTTGTACTGACTCATTAGGTACCTTTGCAGAAAAATATTGTAATTCAAATACTGATGTTTATAAGTGTGTATCTGAGCATTTTGCAAAATGATCACATTTTGCTAAATCAGTAGACAGGTTTTCTCAGATGTCATAACAGATGTTATGACATCCTGTTCTGAACTAACAGGATTGCAGGATTGGATAAGTCTGAGTTTTTTCAGGAAACAACTCAGTCCTTCCTGAACAGAATCCTGCGTTTTCTGAGGGGTAACCTAGCTCAACCCTAACCTGGTTAATAAAGTCCTGTGACCTGGTCTTTAGGTCAAACGGAATTAACCCTAGGTTTTTGGAAACCCTAACTGAAGTTGCAGCTGCTATATATTCAACAGAGCTGCTGTTTTTCAAGGATCGCTCTTTATTGATTAGAAGATCATTTGTAATCTGTATAGATTTGATTATTATACTCCAAGAAATTATCATTGTGATAAGTGCCTTGGAATAGGTTTCTAATTGTAAGGGTTGTGTAGCACTCAAAGCTTTGAAGCAAGAGTGTTTGAATGTTCCTTGACTAAAGCTGTGAAGCAGAGTCAAGTTAGTTGTGTGCATCACTCAAAGCTGTGAAGCACGAGTGATTGTGTTGCTTTATTAAAAAGCTGTGAAGCTTAATCAAGTGTTTGTTTTTGAAGAGTGTCTTCATCAATTCTTAAGTCAAATTGGTTTATGTATCACTGCTGTGATTGAGGGGGAGTGAGTAGGAACTCAGGTTTAAGTTGTACTTAGATTGGAATTGCATTGGGTAGGTCTTAAGTGAAGGAGATAAACTGGTTGGTTTATTCCTGAATTAAAATCTCTTATAGTGGATTTGCTCCCTGGCTTGGTAGCCCCCAGAGTAGGTGTTGTTGCACACTGAACTGGGTAAACAATTGACTGTGTTCTTTATTGCTTTTGTATTTACTGTCTTATAGTAAGTCAGATACGGTGTCATAACATTGAACGTGACATTGAGTATCTGCAGCCAGAATTTCACCTTTAATTGACTCATCCTAGCCATTAGGATGTAGTGAGATAACTGGCTTTGATTCTGACCGAAGATTGGTTGATACTCGATACTACACTCATTGAGGCTGGATTTTTAGGATTTTTTGGCCTCAATACTTCGGTGCGGAGCTGAAACAATTTTTGAAGGGAAGGTCAGTGATATTGAGGCTCCTTAGAACCCAATTACTATTAATAGGACAGGTTGAGCCAATTGAAAATTCAAGAGGGTACTTACCTACAAACTCCATGCGAGCCTAAACCTAAGGCTATTTGCGTGACTTGTTTGATTTCATTATCTAACCACTTGAACTACTTGCAGGGTTTTATTAACTGACAACTTGATTTCCTTGTAGAATTTGTTTACAGTCATTATCCAATGTCTTGGATTTCTTGCAGGGTTTACTTGCTTACATCACCTTACACTTTTGCTTAAGACATAGCATACACATCATAACGTCATGCCACAACATTTCCTTAACCATTTTAAGGATCTCAAGGGTTTGTGATGCAGGTTATGATGAACCAGACATCTAGCAAGGGGAAAAGGGGATTTCTTTTCCTCTAGCCAATGCCGTCAGAAGATCAAAACTCAATAACTTAAGTCAGGGGCTATGACCCACTTGATATGGTGAGCATGACTCTCGTAGAAAGACACTCTTCGATACGAAGTGATTCAATCAAAGTTGTAAAGTTCAACGCCTAACATTTTTCTTGTTTACCCTGCGAGATCCTTGAAAACATTTGCATACATACATATCATTGCATAATAGGTAGTCTCCAGTACATGTCTCTCATGTTCTCGCTGTTTATTTCAGCGATTGCTATCAAACAAGACAACCGAGATCTCCAAACTCAAGAGGCTCAATTCATGGAAATGTTCCTAAACCTATACAGGGGACAAGAATAATTTAAAGCACTCCTTAACGGGAACCTGACCAAGAAACGTACTGACAACAACAAAAATGACCAGGTTGAACAACTGCAAGATGAGATTCAAAGGATGAGAATCCATATGAGTAGTCAAATGGCCTTTATTCAAAGTTTGGCTCGGGGGCAAGAAGAGTTAAGACTCCTTATCAGCAAACTTCCTCAAGACGGATGCAACCGTGTGAAAGACACGGTCAAGGCTAGGGATCAAGTCATTAATCAACCTCTGATGAGACAAGAAGTTGGCTTGGTGGAGAATGGACCTTTCCAAATTGCTGCTACATCACGAGCCCAATCACAACCTCTCCAACAATGACAGGGTAATCGGTGTAAGCGGGATTCATTTACTAGGCAATATACCAAACTCAACATACCAATGTCACAAGTCTTGCAACACATGTTAAAGTTGAATTTGGTCACATTGAAGGATCCTCCTCAGAAGCCTAATACTTTCTCTCCTACTTACATTCCTGATGCAATATTTGCATATCACTCCAACAGTCCGGGGCATGACACTGATAGTTGTTGGATGTTGAAATATAAAATTCAAGACCTGACTGATGAAAAAGCATTGGAATTCACACAAGATGGTCAACTGGAACTTTTCTGTCATCCCTCCAAGGCACACCATCTGAAGTGACAAGTTCTGACTAGAAGGCTTTTCGTTCATTAGTATTTTCAATTTGTAATTTTCTTTTGATTGTTTGAACATTTATTCATATCAAACCTTGTTATTTCATCAATGTATTGCACATGTTTATCTTGAATTAATTTGTTTTCACTATTCTTGAACTTCATTCTTACATCCATTTTGTGATATTCAAATCTTGATTAAAAGCTCTAAGCCTGTAGAGGGAGGATAATAAAAACGATACCACAATTCATACAATATGCTTTTGAACAGACCTTGCTGACGGTGTACAAGCGTTGTTTCAAATCCCAAACAATGGAGTTATACGGAAGATAATCCCTAGTCAACCTATTTGAGCCAAAGAAGTAGGAGTTTTTCTTTTCACACGAATTAAAACCCTTAATCATAACCTGGGGCAGGGTAGTTTTCTCAGCTAATTTAGATGCACATTCAGTATCAATATTCTGCTTCATACATAATGAATGGCATCAAAGACTTCCTCCAAAATCAAAAGATGGTGATGGTTCCGCATAATCGTCAAGACAGACAGTCATTATCTCTCACAATAAACGCCCGCTAAGTCAAAACCTATGAAGGAGACTTAAGAAAAAACCTGGGGCATCCCGCTGACTGTAATCACAAAAATAAATAGTTCTGGAAAAAGAAGGGATAACAAAAAAAAAAGAGGTTACTATAAATCCTCGACAAAAAAGATTACAAAAATGACTGCCTATTCAAAATAAACTGTCAGTATCCAAACCATCACCGAAACATCAAGGACAAGATGTCAAAACTCAACTAGGATTCAAAATGCATAATTAACTGAGCATAGGATCGAAGAACATCACGAAGAACGGGTGGGTACAAATAAAGTTTGAGCCTTTATCCTTTGTTTCTTAAACCGTGAACCAGGCCACGTTACAACCCTTAAAAGTCCTAGCTGAAGCATGGGTTAGTTCGAGAGCATATTGTCACAAAGGTATCCTGACTCCTGTAGGGTTCGCTATAAATCCTGAGTTGACATCACACTTTTACAAAATTTGTTTATTTTACTAAAAAAATAATTTTCAAACTTCAAGACAGACATAAGCTTTGCATTCTTAAAATACCATTGTTTGCATATGACTATTTGTTCAACAGTAGAGAAATTTGCATGTCGAATATCTAGTGAAAAAAACCCTTCTCAATTAAAAGGATCACCTCAAATGGAAAAACACTTCCAACCAAGGGGCACAACATGATCATTGTCCATCATCTGGGGTAGTCAAGTCAAGATTCAAGGAATCTCTCAAAAATGCTAAATAGCCAGGGCAGATATCCATCTAAATCACTTGGGGAATTGGACATGAATTCCAGCAACGAATCCTATACGATCAAACAAACATCTTCTTGAAGTGTGGCAACACTTACTACTATGGACAACGACAATTATCCATACCCGGTGAACATGGACATAGTCAGAAAAGACTACGCATGAAAAGACCCGCTAGGTTGACTGGCCTAGGCAAAAATAAGGGCATCCCGGTGAACCAAAAGGGGTTCGGGCAAAAGATAGGGATATACATATGAAAAAACTTTATACCCGGAAAGTCAAAAACCTGAAAAGGTGGCTTGGGCAAAAAAGGGTATCCCGGTGGACTGAAAATCCGAAAGGGCTGTCCAGGAAAAAGTTAGGGATTAAAGCGTATGACTACGTCCCGTCATTTCCTCACTTTCCTAATCAGTAGAAGGTTTATTACCCTGATCTGCATTCACCAGGGACTCAAAGAGTTGGGATAATAGTCAAACCATCTACAAAATCCCCAGTTGATATTTTCTACAACAGGTATCGAGACAGGGGCATTCTACTACAAGGTCACTGCCTTGTTCTTAGCATGCATCCTATTGATGTCAGGTGTTATCATACCCTCGACAGAGCAAAATCTCCAATTACTGCTACAACGAAAATTCCCCAATGAAGTCGCCAAGCTTCTCAAGAATTCACAACAAAAACATTTTGAATAAAGAAGATCATCATCTAGAAACGGTTCAGGTACGATCCAGAAATGGATGTCATCCTGAAACCTACTCCAGATTCTCTCCTAGTACAATGTAGATACGATCCAGAGACGGTATGTGTCGACTCATTTCTTGTTTGCGTCTACTCAAACACCTTTTGTCTCTCTGTATTGTGTCTGGATAACAGTATGCATCGATGCATAAGGCCTTGTATCGACTTATACCCTGTTCTATAACTAAAATGAGTCGACTCATATGAGTATGCATCGACTCATGTTGTAGTTTTTTGCCTTTAGCATTGTTCTATTGTGTGTGCCTGTCATTTCTCAACATATAATGGATTAAAATGAAAAACGAGCAAACGGTTAGCTTGAGGGGAAATGATTACTACATTCTATCTTCACAAGTGAACCAATAATGATGCGTGTATGAAAAATTCAAGGTCAAGAAGACTTACCTTGAGACTACAATTTGTGTTTTGAGTTTGAGTTGCTTTCAAGATGCTGTGATGATCAGAACGACTTCAGTGAACCTCCTGGATGTTACTCCAGCCCTTACTTTGTATTGAAAGCTGCTGAATCACTCCAACCGAGTCAAATGGTACAATCCTATTTTTATGTTTGTGTTTGGAAGGTGATGGTAATGGCACTACAAAAACTATTCTTGTGTTTGAATAATCTCTATGCGATGTGAAGTGTTTGAATAGTTGGTTTATGGGAAACTTGCAAGGTGGAACAATGGGTTAAGGTTTTATTTTTATGAATGAAGATAGATTTGAATATGAGCAGAGGTTACAAAAAGTTCTATTGGATTTTTCAGATTTCTTTCTCTTTCTCTTTCAACAAAAACCTCTCTTTTCCTCCAAAAAACCCTTTTTTGTGTTGTGAAAAAATTTATTTACAGATGGAATGGACTGCAATTTGGGAGGGAAATAAATAAGTTTCTTTGAACTGTTTGGGTATACTGTTTCATTGCTTTTTAGATGCAACTCTTATGTGCTAATTTTTTGCAAATATGGAACTGATATAGTGCAGGTTTGAACAGAGTTAGGGGCAGCATAGTAGGACTATTTTGTAGCAGTTTTGGAGTAGAGTGGCAGCTTGATGTAGGGCTGGCTTTGTACAAGACAACAAACTGTTTTTAGCATGGTTTTTGGCTAGTAGCAGCAGGCTTGGACTTGGCAGCATATATGATTTTGGGGCTTTTCTGGACAGTAACATTTGTAGCATGATACAAGTCTAGTTTTGCGGACATATTTATGCAGCTTGTAACAAAGACAAGGCATATTTGTGGACAACGTAGTGGCAAAGTTTGAAGATTGAGTCAAAGGGAAAAGTTCAAACAAGACAAAGCTTAGGCTTTGTGACTTGCAATTTTACCTTAAAAATGCAACTTTGTTGTTTACTTGAAAACTTGTAACAACTTGAATTATCTTGAATTATGGTGAAAAGATATCATGAAGTAATGAGACTAACATGTATAGAAAACACTTAGAAAAATTTCCAAGTCTTGCAAAGTTTGATTTTTGATTTTGTTGATTTATTGATGATAAAATTTCATATTTTTAATGTCTTGATGAAATGTGATCTTTGAAACTCAAATTTGATAAAAAAGTCAAAGTTTGACTTTTTAATGTACAATTAACTTTTTCATCGGTTAACCAAATGTCATCTATCAATCCACTGATCTCGGGAGGTGAATTGAAATATGCGATTAATTCAAAATGATGTACTTGAACCCTTGAGATCATGGTTCGAACTAATAAGTCATGTACTGGGTCAAAAGTCAAAGAATTGTCATTCTCAATCAAAACCCTAATTTTGACCATTTTGCCCTTTTGATGATTTGAACAATTTTCTTGGAGAATTGTGCTCCAATCTTGATCAAATGATACATATGACTTCAAAATGTTGATAATGGTCCAAAATCTTGAAATTTTATTGTAGGTTGACCACAATTGACTTTTTAACCAATATAACTGATTTTGAACAACCCGATCAATTGACTGGCCAATTTTGTGATCCAAAACTTGAAACTTGACAGGAGCGATATTAAGGGTCCATAATGATCCATGAAAGTCATTCGAAAAATTAGAAGTCTAACTGTCTTTGTGTAAACTCAAACCCTAATTTGAGGCATCAGTGTTAAGGAGATGTCTTGACCTAGTCAATACTGGTGCAAGCTCGAATCACTGAAGATCTTTGTGGGAAACATCTTGAGAAAAGGGAGGGAAAATTTTAGGGTACAACAATGTCATATTCCAAAATGTCCCCAAGTCTCTAACTATGAGACTCACCTTGACAAGGATGAATAAGAGCTATGAAAATCAGGAAGAAAAGTGGAGGAGATGATCTTGATTGGGTTGCATGTAAGGATAGAGCTTGGACCAAAGTGGGACTTTCCTCTTTCTCTCTCTATTTCATGCTTCATCTCTTTCTCTCTTCAAAATTCTGATGTTCGGAACAAATGACATGGAATGAGAATAGCCAAACATGTCCCTAACTTGTTTCACTTAAAGGTATAATGTCCATAATGCCATTGCCACCTATATAGTTAATTTCTTAATATTACTAAATAATGTTTAGCATAATAATCCTATAACACTTACTACTAACCTTTAGTTAGAAAAGTTATTAGTGATTAGTTATACTAGGCATTACATTCTTCCCTCCTTAGATTATAATTCATCCTCGAATTTGAAAACTTACTAGAATAAATGAGGATATAGTTTTCGTATCTCTAACTCGAGATCCCAAGTAGCTTCTGATGGAACATGCAGAAAATCATCGAGAGAAAATCAATAAAGTCACCATCGAGTATTTATTTATCCCACGAGAGAGAGAAAGAAAAACATCGAAGTAAACCTGAGAAGGAAGAAATCACGATCTTTCGACCGAGAGATTGGGTATGGGATTCGATTACGCAAGGGGGAGGTATTATCACCCCTCACACCTGCGGTACTCCACGGGATCCACTTTTGTTATTCTAATTTAAAGGGTGTGTTCTATCTAAAGACTAATCAATCTAAAGGGAAAATGAATGTATGCAAAGTATATATACAAAGAAAAAGGTTTTATTAGTCGTGTCTGCTGCGGTTGCGAACCTTTGTGCCTACGTACCCTCTTCGTGAAATGAGAGATCAAGACCCTCGTAGTTTATCTAAAAAAATTGATGTGTTGTGAAAGTTTGGTTGTCAGGTCCTATATGTCCTAAAAGATATCGAGACACTGGATCCGACTTCACATACAACAACAAGAAGTATACACAAATAAAACAATGCTGAATATAAATAACACCAGATATGTTTACCTAGTTCAGAGATAAGAATTCCTACTCTAGGGGCTACCAAGCCAGGGACAAAATTAACTAGATAGTATCAATTTATAGATATCACAGCAAACCACCAGTTTACAGCCTACACACTTAATCACTATCCTTTGTCTAACTTCTACCTAAGGCAGACCTACATATGAGGCCCTCCTCAAATCTCTCTTCAATTACACTCAAAAATTAGAGACACTCTAAGACAAGTAGAGAACAAAAACAGAAGTCACTCTTCCAAGACACATAAAAATCAATGCCTAAAAGCTTATGAGAATTGACACATAAGTACTCAATGCTTCACAGCTTGTGAGTACCTAACACACAATTATTCTACGCTTAAAAGCTTTAGAACATTTGACAAGGAACTTAAAACCCAACAATAAGGATTTTTAAAACCCTAACAAAATACACACATAAGTTACACCTAAAAGTTATAAAGTAGTAGGGTGCAGAAAGTTATAAATATCCTGGGTATTTAACCCTTACATAATCATAAATCAAAATAAATGAGATCACAAGGAAAATCCAAACAAAACTGCATGACCAGATTTCATGCATCCTCTCCAGCTCATATATCAAGTGCAACACCATTCTTAGCATCTTCAACAGTAAATGCAACACCAACAATATTTGCTATAATTCTTAATAGATACATATTCAAAGTTTCCTCCTCAGGTTTTCAAACTGTGCAGTATCAAGAGATTTTGTGAAGATATCAGCAAGCTGATTTTCAGTACTAATATGCTCAAGTTTTATGACTCTACCCTCCACAAGTTCCTTGAGTAAATGATGCCTGATATCAATGTGCTTGGTCCTACTGTGTTGAATATGATTTTTGGAAATGTTGATCACACTTAAATTGTCACAAAATAATGTCATAACACTTTGTGTGACATTATACTCAGACATCATTTGTTTCACCTATACCAGTTGAGAGCAACAACTTCCTGCTACTATGTATTCAACTTCAGCAGTGGAGAGAGAAACACAATTTTTCTTCTTACTAAACTAGGAGATCAAGTTGTATCCCATAAAGAAACATCCACCAGAGGTACTCTTCCTATCATTTGCACTTCCATCCCAATCCACATCACACAATCCCACCAGAATGGAACTTGAGTCATGAGAATATAACATTCCATAATCACTAGTGCTATTGACATACTTCAGGATCCTTTTCACTTGATTAATATGACTCACCTTGGGTTCTGCTTGGTACCTTGCATAAACTCCAACTACAAAGGTTACGTATGGTCTGCTAGCAGTGAGATATAGAAGACTTCCAATCATGCTTCTATATAAACACTGATCAACATTCACCCCATTTGCATCTTTAGATAACTTCACGTGAGTATAAGCAAGAGTTCTCTTATGTTTGGCATTTTACATTCCAAACTTCTTCATATCATTCTTGGCATACTTACTTTGACACAACAAAATATAATCTTCCATCTGATTAACTTGTAAACCAAGAAAGTGAGTCAGTTCACCTACCAAACTCATTTCAAATTCAAATTTCATCTGCTCAACAAAATGTTGAACCATTTCATCTGACTTTCCCCTAATTACAATATTATCCACGTAAATATGGGCTATCATAAGCTCTCCATCTTTATCTTTTAAAAAGAGGGTCTTGTCAATTCCACCCTTCCTATATCCATGATTGGCAAGAAATTCAGTCAACCTTTCATACTTAGCCCTTAGAGCTTGCTTTAGACCATACAAATCCTTCGTTAGTTTGAACACATGGTTTATAAAATATGGATCAACAAACCCTTTTGGTTCTTCAACATAAACATCTTCATTCAGGTACCCATTCAGAAAAGCACTCTTGAAATCCATCTGATATAGTTTGAACTTTAATCGACAAGCCACTCCAAGCAACAATCTAATAGACTCCAAGCAAGCCACATGAGCAAATGTCTTATCAAACTCTACTCCTTCAATTTGAGTGTACCCTTGAGCAACCAGTCAGGACTTATTCCTGATGACACCTCCTTGTTCATCTGTCTTGTTTTTATACACCCACATTGTACCAATGACATTTGTTCCTTCAGGTCTTGTTACCAAATCCCGGACTTCATTTCTCTTGAATTGACCAATCACATCTTGCATAAAATTAATCCATAACTCATCAGTCAAAGCCTCCTTCACATTCTTTGGCTGAATCGTTGACACAAAATAAGCATTTGATACAACTTCCCTTGATCTAGTAACTACCCCTTGTCTAGGATTACTGATTATAAG
The DNA here is from genome assembly GCA_948472305.1 of Vicia faba. Lineage (NCBI taxonomy): Eukaryota > Viridiplantae > Streptophyta > Magnoliopsida > Fabales > Fabaceae > Vicia > Vicia faba. Next base: position 798,816,106 of record OX451738.1, on the reverse strand, counting down.
CTCCTTAGGATGATCCTTTTGGATTCTGAGAGAATATCCTTTGTCAGCTACCAGAGGTTCCTCAACTTCAGAGTTAGCACTTGAGCTTGCAACATCTGTGATAGGGTTGTAACATTTTCTTCAAAAACCACATCTTCAGCTGGAATGATTGTCTCAACTTCTTCTGGGAGATCATCTTCTATGTCATCAATGATCACATTTGAAGATTCCATCATTACCTTGGTTCTGAAGTTGAATACACTATATGCTTTGTTGTTAGTAATGTATCCCAGAAAAATTCCTTCATCACTTTTAGCATCCAACTTCCTTCTTGGCTCTCGGTCAGCCAGAATGTAAGACTTACTCCCAAAGACATGGAAGTATTTGACAGTTGGTTTTCTTCCTCTCCGTAATTCATAAAGAGTAACAGAAGTTCCAGTACCGATTGCCACCCTATTGTGAATATAGCAAGCAGTGTTCATGGCTTCAGCCCAAAAGTAAATATGTAATTTCTTGGCATAAAGCATTACTCTCGCACACTCTTGAATGGTCCTGTTCTTTCGTTCAACCACACCATTTTGTTGAGGAGTGATAGGTGAAGAAAACTCATGACTAATTCCTTTAGAAGCACATAATTCTTCGAACTTGCTATTCTCAAATTCTTTCCCATGATCATTTCTAATTTTGAGAACACCATAGTTCTTCTCTCTTTGAATCTTGTGACATAATTCCTTAAAGACTTCAAACACCAGAAACTTTTATTTCTTAAAATTTACCCAAATGAATCTTGAATAATCATCAATAACAAAATATTCATACCTTTTCCCTCCAAGACTTTCAACCTGCATAGGTCCCAATAAGTCCATGTGAAGCAGCTCTAGAACTCTTGTGGTAGTAAGATATTGGATCTTCTTATGGGACATCTTTGTCTATTTTCCAATCTGACATTCACCATAAATTCTCCCATCATCAATCTTCAGCTTGGGAATATCTCTAATAGCTTCTTCTTACAAGGTCTTATTCATACCTTTCTGATGAAGATGACCAAGATTTTGATGCCATATGTTAACTTCATCATCTTTTGGCATTAAACATGTTGAGAGACATTCTGTTTCTGGTGAATTCCATAAGCATCAGTTGTCTTTTGATCTAGTTCCTTTCATAACAACTTCCTTCTTATCATTTGTAATCATACATTCAGATTTAGTAAAGTTAACTTTGAAACCTTGATCCCATAGTTGATTGATACTTATCAGGTTTGCAACTAGTCATTTTACAAACAATACATTGCCAAAACTGGGTTATCCTGCAAACTTCAGCTTTCTAACACCTTTGATTTCACTTTTTGACCCATCTCCAAAAGTGACATAGCTCGAGTCACGTGGTTTGATGTTTACTAGGTATTTCTTGAAACCAGTCATGTGTCTAGAACAACCACTATCAAAGTATAAATCTTTCCTGGTTGAGGCTTTTAGAGATGTATAGGCTATAAGCCCACATGCATCAAGATGAGAAGCTTCTTTTGACCTTGCATTGCAATGGCCATGTTTTCTTCTGAGAGCAGTGACTTGGTTGGGGTATCCATACAGTTGTAATAAGAAGTCTTCAGGGGACCAAGAAATCCGTAGTAATCACATCTCCATGGATGATATAGGGGATCATACTTCCTTCTAATATGTCTAGGTTGATGTTGAGACATGTGACTGGACATCTTCTGATCTTGTTTCAACTTTTGGAAATAAAGTGCACCAGTTTCCTGTTGCTGTTCACAGCTTGGTCACTATACCCAAGATCCTTCACATTATCCATACTCTTATCAGATTGAAACATCTTCTTTCTAAGATTAGCAATGATATACAAGTACTCATCTTTCTCAGCCTCTAGTGTTGTAATGAGAATTCTTTAATCTCAATTTTTTTGACACATTCTTTCATTCTTAAGGCACATTTCTGTGAATCAAGTAGCTAGTTGACCGACAGTGAGTTCTCCCACATAATATTCTTTATCATAGTCACATGACCCTTCTTTAGATTCAAAGATTACAGTCAAGGCAATCTCTTGCTTGGCTGATTCTTCTTCATGATCACTATCAGATTCACCTTCTGATCATGATACAAATAGTTTCTTCCCTTGCTTCTTGAGATAAGTGGTACATTCAGTTATTATGTATCCATATCCCCCACATTCATGACACTATAAACCTTTCCATTGATTTGGCTTTTCTTCAAATATAGACTTCCTTCCTAGGTCCTGGTTTTTGTTGTTGTCAGATGACATGTTCTTAGCTTTTAACCTAGACTTCCTTAATACTCTATTAAATTGTCTCCATAATAGCACAAGGTCATCAGACACTCCTTCTGAGTTGATGCTTTCTCTATTCTCCGAGTCATAAATGTTTGACACAAAAGCTATAATTTTCTTGTTTTCAGACCTTTCATTTATGGTAGATTCAAAGGTCTTAAGAGAGCTTACCAATTCATTAACAATCATCGTGCTTATATCTTTGGATTCTTCGACGGCTATTACCTTCATGTCAAACCTCTTTGGAAGAGATATGAGCATCTTTCTGATAAGTTTATTCTCTGAAATCCTTTCTCCCAAATATTCGGAGTCATTAGCAATTGTCTAGCACAATCATGTGGAAGTCCTGAATACTTTCGTTCTCCTTCATCTTCAAGTTTACAAATTTTGTAGCAAGAAGTTGCAGTTTTTCCATCTTCACTTTGGGATTTCCTTCATGCACCTTCTTCAGGGTTTCCCAAGCAATCTTAGCATGCTTGCAATTCTTGATCAATTTGAACATGTTCTTACTTACCCCATTGAATATTGCATTTAGTGCTTTAGAGTTCCCTTGGGATGAAGCCTCATCATCATCATCATCACAATCTTCTTAAGGCTTCATCACATCAATGACTACATCATCTTCCACCTTAACTTTAGGATGATCCCATCCTTTGAAAACATTCTTCCAGGCCTTGTTTCCCAAAGACTTAATGTATTTTTCCATGCGCGGTTTACAACTAGCATAGTTGATACAATCCAAAATCAGTATTTTCACCGTGATTGCACCAACTTTGTCCATTGAGCCAGAAAGTAACTCCCCTGAATCTCACCCAGATTCAGAGCATAATGCATGCTCTTATACCAATTAAATTTCTGGCTGTCAGATCGTGGGTGTCGTCAAAGATGTCGAGACACTAGATCCAACTTTGCACACAACATCAAGAAGTATACACAAATAAAACAGTGTTGAAAGTAAATAACACCAAATATGTTTACCCAGTTCGGAGACAATAACTCCTACTCTAGGGGCTACCAAGCCAGGGACAAAATTAACTAGATAGTATCAATTCGCAGATCTCACAGTAAACCTCTAGTTTACAGTCGACGCAATTAATCAGTACCCTTTTTCTAACTTATACCTAAGACACACCTAGGTATGAGGCCCTCCTCAAATATATCTTCAATTACACTCAGCAATTGGAGACACTCTAACACAAGTAGAGAACAAAAACGGAAGTCACTCTTCCAATACACACAAAACTCAATGCTTAAAATTTAATGAGAACTGACACACAAGTATTAACGCTTCATAGCTTGTGAGTTGTTACATCCCAAAATTTTCCCTATTCATTTTACTTTTAGTGACTTATGTTTCATCATATGCATTTCATACATTATGATGGGATCATGTTTATTTTGTTTCTCAAGTTCCCTACAAGTTATGGATTTTGGTTGTATAGACAATCAGTCCGAGATGGATCTCATCTCCTCTTTATTTTGATCATTTAGGCTACCAAGGCTTCTTATGCCTCATGACATCTAAAGTTGATTCTTTGTTTCATCAGAGAATGAAGAATTACAAGTATTGATCTTGAATGACATTTTTCTCCTATCTTTTAGCTTTTGTGCTAAGACTTTGATTAATGATGCAAATAATGTCCTTCTTGACAAAATCTTTGAAACATTATCATTATGAGTTTTGTTTCAGTACATGTTCATCCATCAATTGAGGATCATCAAGAGATTATGGTTTTTATCTTGTGTTTATTCATCATCTAAAGTTCGTTGAATTTATGCCAAGTCTATTATTTGAAAGATATATCATCATCTCCATCAATATTTGTCGAGGCTTATCTTCATCATTGCAAAGGTTTCATTATGATCAAAGTTTATTCATTCTTGATTGTTTATTCCTACCAGATACAAGTTGGTTTGAAATTTGAGAATTTGATTAAGCTCATTTATCAAGGTTTCCAAGGTTGGAAATGAAGTGTTTTTGGGTTTCTTGAGGTTTAAATAACCAGGCGTGCAAATTTAAGGCTACTCAAGCATACCAATTCATTAAAATTTAGCATCCAACTTCACCATATTTCATTCATCACTTACAAATTCAAATTAATTCATTCATCAATCAAAGTTCCACATTCATTCAAACATTGATTAAAAAAAAACATATTCCAAACTTATCAATTGAAATTTCTAGGCTCAACATTGTTCAAGTTCAATTTTCAAGTTATAATCCATCATGCCATTACAAATCATTGTACAAAATAACATTAAAAATGAAACATTTCTAAACCTAAAAATTCCTAAGTCCTAAAGTTTCTAAAATTCCATTTTCAAAGCTTCAATCTTCATGCATTTTGCTTCACGACGTATCTTTCTATTTTCCAACTTCAAAGAACTCCAAACTTCATGTTTAAGCCATAACCTCTTCATCTTTTGACATGGCCTTTGCCATCCAATCATTATTGCTCATGAAACAAGAAAAGGAGAAATGGTTAGCAAACCATCAATATTTGAATAAAAATTACAAACATGAACAAAGTTTTCAAGAAAAGTTTTCTTCTAGTCTTATCATTAGGGTTGTGAATAGAAGCAGAATTATAGGGATTCATTCAATTATTATGCAGCCCAACAACAATCAAGGCCTCATACAAGTGGTTTCATGACAAATTTAGAATTACATTTCAAGTCATAGGCCTATCCCCTTTATTGCAAATCACAAAAGCCCATTTTGGTTCACAAAAAGAGGTTAAAAAATAAAAATGGAAGTCGCATTTCCAGCCCATTAAATCATCACAGTCTGGCAAAATCCAAATTCACTCATGTTTGCAAAAATAAAAAAAAGCCTCATGTTATGTGAACATAATCATAATTTCAATACCAAATCATGGGCCTAATTCTCTACTGCAAATCATAAATAGTTTGGTTCACAATAGAGAGTTTGAAAAAAACAATTTACTGCACAAGTTTCACCGCAATCGGTAAAAAAACTCATCATGATTATAAAGCAGTACAAAAATCGCATCTTAGGCCCAACATAAAAAAAATTGTAGTAACATATCAAAAGAATTTCACAGCTCAGATAAGGAAAGATGATAGCTAAGCCCAATGAAAATTCGTTCAAAGCCTGGTAATAAACAGAAAACTCAACATGCCTGTCAAGGAAAATCACAAAAACCCTAATCATTTCAGCACTATATAAACAGTTATTGCACAATCTTCAAGGGGGGGGGGATTCACTGTTCATAGAAACCAGAGAAATTGCACAACAACCACAAACCCTAAAAATTTAGTTCATCACTTTCCGAAAAACAAACCGTTCATGAATCAAAAAGAAAGAGAGAAATTGTTCACACTCATAGGTGCAGCAAGAACAACTCACAAACCCTAAAGAGACTCATCATTTTCCAAAAATCAAAAACCCTTCAGAAAATTGATTGATATATAGAAGAAGAGGAAACGGTTTCAAAACACAGAGTCAAAAGGATCTCACAAAAAAGACCTCAGAAGCAACATCTTCATCACTAAAACGCATCCTTATCATCATCGTGCAAACAAAACACCCCTGAAACCGCCATAACGTGACAATAAGCTTCTGTTCGAGCTCTTTCACCGTTGTTCTCCTTTTTTTGCTATCTAAAAGGTTGATTCACTGGTAGTTGGTGATTAAATGTTTTTTAGAACCTAGGGTTTTCATATTTTAATATGTAGATCTATGAAGATTGGTTGATTATATGTGAATTTGGGTTATGGATTTAAATAGAGGTTGAGAAATAGATGCGAATGATAGATGTTTGAGGGTACGCCACTGCCGCCTCCGTGAGGCGATTTCTAGCGTGACGACTTCATCGCTTTCGGCGAGTTCATTTTGATAGAAAAGGAACATATTTAGAGAGGGACAAGAGATTTCTTTAGTGAGAGGAATGATTTGAAGGATTTATGAGAGAGAGGAAATTTTGTTGTTCTCTCTTGATTCACGTTTTTTATTTGATTATCACTAATTAATTTGTCATAAAGGTTGTAATCATTGTTTGAATGGCTGGGCTGGTACGGTGGTGACAAGTGTCTCTACCCTTGGGACACTTGTCACAGTTCAGGTGGGAGTTCATAATGATTTTGTATTCACAACTAAACCTTCCTTATAGTGCATCCTCACCCAATAGTTGTCGGATAATCACCAGATTAGCATCAATGCTTCAGACCCCTGCTTCCACGGTGCACCCTCTTGGATCAGCCACACTGGATCACACACAGCCTCTTCAGTAGTTGAGCTTCCTTCGTGTTGGGCCTGAACGCCCAACTCCTTTCAACACCCCCAATTTCTGCAATTCAGACGCATTTAGTCTTCCTCTCTATATTTTTCCTATTATTATTATTATCTTGCATAATTATTATTCTTTATGAAATAAAATATAAAATATTTTCTGGTTTTAAATAAAGAATTATATTTCAAAATTATGTTTAATATTATTAATTATTTTGTTAATTAATTTTATTAAATAAAATTATTTAATTTAATTAGTTATTTAAATTAATTCAATTGGGTTGTATTGTTTGTTTATTTAGACTTTTAATCATATTGTCAATTCAATACATCCCCATTCATAAAGTTGTACCCCCATTCCCATATGGTTTGTAATAGCTTATAATTTTATTTTTCTGTATGATTTAATTTTTTGCTCAATTATGCATATGACATTCTATTAAGACACATGGCCTCCTCTTGGGCTCATCATCAATGAAAAGGTATTCACCTACAAATGCACACTCGCACATATTCGTAGTTTGGTCCTGGGCTTTTCTATAATGACAACTATTCGATCGATTTTTCCAATTGGTCGTTTAAAATACTAGCGTCACGCTAGTTCCACTTTCTAAGAGCATGCATATAGCCACCTTGTATTGAACTTTGATTTTTATCTTATGCATTGAAGCAACTCTCTTCTCACGGGATTAATCAAGTTTTGCCCTTGGTTAATCATAACCCGAATCAATCACTTTGGCACATATACCAAGTGTTTCCATGCACCAAAAGGGTATCATAGTTGAGTTTGGGCATGGCCATTCTCACGAGATTAATCAAGTTTTTCCCTTGGTTAATCATAACCCGAATCAATCACTTTGGTCCATATACCAAGTGCTCCATGAAAAAAGGGTCCCGTGGTTAGGGTAGGAGCACCTACTCTCACAAGATTAATCAAGTACATCCCTTGGGTAATCATAAACTGATTCAGTTTACATACACAAAGCGTACCATTTATCTTGTGGACACTTGTGCTATGATCTTGCGATTGATCATTGATGCAACTCGGGTATGCCTAATTGATGGTTGATAGAGGAGGTTCAAGGAGGAGTTTGGTAGAGTTTTATTATCTCATGAACATTAAAGAGGCAACGGACCTTCTCTGTTAGGTATCATCATACCTCTCTTTATTTCTCATTCCTGCATATTGATGCATGACTAAAAGTCTTACCTTTGTAAGCATGCTTTGATTGTTTAAATGTTATCTCCTCTTTTACTTGACTACTTTCTTAAGTGTCTACCTACGTGCATGTTTTTCTTTACTTGCTTATTTAAGCATGTTTTCTTTAGGTATCTTATGCAAGTACCTTACATCTTGAGTAAGTCTCTACTTCTTATGTGTAATGTGTGATTGTCTAATATCCATATCCTATTGTGATGCGGTGGGAGAACTGACTTGATGTTTTGCATTTCGTTCGCACTTGTGCGGTTAGCAAGAGACGCCACCGACTTTTATTTTATCCAAAAAGAAAGGCTAAAAAGCACAGGAAAGACCTTTCGAGATTTTCTCGGGTTCGGGGGGTAGATTATGAAAAGGGAAGGTATTAGCACCCTTTTCATCCATGGTTTTCCATGGGCTCTTAGTTACTCGCTTATATCACTTGCTTTTGATTTGACAGTGTGCTTGTGGTGTGGGCTTTGAAAGTGTTTTGAAAAATCTCTTTGTAATGGTTCTCGTTTCTATAAGAACGTATACAAAGTTTTGTTTCGAAAAGTGGTTCAAAGATGTGTTTGTGAATCGTGTTTCGAAAAGTGTTTTGAAAAGAGGTTTTGCAATGGTTCTCGTCTCTATAAGAACGTATACAAAATGTTTTGTCTTTTTTTTTTGAAAATGTTTTGAAATAAGAGTGTAGGTGTAATAATTTTTGTTGTGAGCAAGCGAGTAACTAAGAGCGAATCTATCTACTCGAAAGGTCTTAAGTTATTCTTTTCTTCCTCCTTTTAATGGTGCTATCTTACCGTTGATTTGTTAAGAAGCCCCACCATTGGATGTAAAGGGACAGGCGCAGGTCAATTCTACAATCATTGAAGGCAACTTGTGAAACGCTTTAGCAATTTTCGTAAGTGACGAGATCGTTTTAATCAAAGGCAACATCGAGGGTCGTCGAGGGACTATGATCTTTTTTATCGAAGGGTCATTGCTAGAGCGTCCCATATTCGAGGGACATGATTGTATTTCCGAGGCAACGAGCGGGGTTACCCTAGAGGTGCACGTGTGAAAAAGTGTGTTGGTTTCAAGTTATTTATTCTTTGATTAGGTCATCTAGCGATTGATTTTTGAATCTTGCCATGCACGCCTAATTACTATACAGTATATGAAAAACAGTAAATTGCGGGAATTGAAATTCTACGCTATTACAAAATGTTTGGGAATGGGGGTACAATTGTTACAAATGGGGATGAATCAAATGCAATGGCAATGTCCAAATATTAAACAATACAACCAAATCGAATTTTTGTGTGATTTAATATAAAGCTATGACAATTTATGAAAATAAAATCAACAAAGTGTGAAATGAAATGTATTTACTTGAAAAAAGAAAAATAAAACCTATTCTAAAATTGATTAAATTAAAAACCTTATTATTATTTTTTGTATTCTTATTAAGTATGTAAAATTAAACCTAAGACAAGTTTTAAAAAAAAGAAAATGATAAAAATTAATTATATATAAAAAAACTAAATCAAATTAAAAAACTTAAGTTATATTAGTACATTGTATAATGAAAAGAGAATAAGAAGAGAAATAAAAAAAAATCAAATGGGCTTAGGATTTAGATGAGAGGCCCAAGAGAAAAGGGTATTTTGCAGTTAACAAAACGAGCCAAGGGGGGTGTATCCAGAAAAATGCGTGGGCTTAAGGAGTTTGTAAACGAAATAGGCCCAAGCCTTAACTCTGTTTAGACGTTTGATTAAGGGAAACAAAAACAAATTAGGGTTATGAGACCCTTTGGTTTACAGCGGCACTCTCATCGTCTCTTTCGCTCCTCTCTTGTTCATCTTTGTCACTAAACGTCCCTATTCCTCTTTGCGAACGAAATCACTCTTGGCCTCTCTAACGCATCTTGATTTGCGTTCTTTTTTGAAAACCCTAAGTTTGAAATTAATTTATTCCTAATGGGTTCAAAATTTGTTTATCTGATCCTCCCCCCCCCCCCCCCGAATTTCTGTTGCCGGAGCGCTCTCTCTCACCTCCTAACCAAGCTCTAATGGTTTTTTTCTTTAAAAGGTGAAGTTCTGTAGTTATTAAAGCTTGAACGATTTTGTTGTTTTTTTTGTCTTATTCGTGTTCTTTTCTATTAATCAGACTTGTTATCCACTGAGATGCAGGAAATAGCTTTTAGGGATTTATGAGAAAGATGAATAGTTCATACCTATTTGGAACTCTTCTGTGAAATGGAAAGGGATGGTGAGACTGAGGGTGGCGCTCCCTGGTGGCGGGATTTACGAGGGGGAAGAAATGAAGATTGAAGGCGCGCTTTTTTTTGGTAACTTTCTTCTATTCTCATTGTTGAGCGAAAGGAATGTTGGTTGTCTTCTAGATTTTGTGGTTAACAGTTTTTCTTGTTTTTTTTGATGATATTGGTTATCTGGGATGTTTGAGGCCTGGATAATATGTTTGAGATTTAGAGATGGTGATTGTTAGCTTGATGGTTTTTGGCCTTTGGTGATTTTTTTGTTTTTTGATGATGGTTCAGATTGGAGACCTGGTTTTTGATTATGGTGTTTTTGTTACTGATTTGGTTTGATTGCAGGTTGTATTACTGGTTTGGTTTTGGCAAGTTTGCTTACATTTGGTTTTGGCAAGTTTGCATACAGTTTGATTTTCGATATGTTTTGATGCTTGTTTATCAGTTTGAAACTCTTAGGTTTTGGAGGTTTGATTCGGTTCTTACTGTTGGCTTTGTAACAATTTTGAGGTTTGGTGATTTTCTGGTTTTTTTGATTGGTTGGTTTAACAAATTTGATGAGTTTTGAGATGGTTGGTGATTTTCTGAGTTTTTTAACTTGTTGGCAGTTTGGGATTTTTTGTTACTGTAACAGGTTGCAGGTTTGGTATTTGTGGGATGCTTGGGATATTTGGTTTTTGGTTTTGTTTGACAGTATTTTTGAGTTGAGATTTTTGTTTTGTTGGCTTGAGATCAGGCTTGGGATTTTTTTGACAGTTGAGACTTTTGTTTGACAGTTTTGAAAACTTGAGGTTTTGGAGTTTTTTTGGTTTGCTGAGTTTGATAATTTTTCTCTCCTCTTTGCTTCAGTGTTTTGTTTACTGTTATATTGGTGTTGCTTTGGTTGAATTCTTATTAAAAATGGTGGGAAACCCATCAAATTTTGAATACTTTGGCATATTGTTCTTATGCTCTTTTTGTTGCAGTTTTTGTTTTCTAGCAACTTTTATGCAATTGTTACAGTCAAGGAAGCAAGGTTGTGCATCCCTAGGTGACTTCTTTCCTCTCTTCTCTCTCAATGACACTAGGAAAGCAAATTGCTTTTTTTCCCCTTTTTACAATTCTGAAAAGTTTGCAAAAAAATGGAAAATGATGAACTAGCTTCTTGAAGAAGCTTTTTCTTGTTTTGACAGCTTATTATATTGCCATATTTTCTTTTGTTGATGCTGTCTACTGCTATATTGCTGCCTCGTTTTTTGTTGTTTGCATTTTGTCCAATTTTGTGCTGCTGTTTGGGCATTCTGTTTGCACATTTTACTTGTTTGGATAACTTTGCTAATGCTGCTGTTTGTTGCCTAGCTTGTGCAGCTTGCTTGCATTTAGCTTGTAGTATTCTGTTTGTTTGGATAAATTTACTTGCCTTGCTGTTTGTTTTCCTTCTTTTTGTGAACCAAGAAGAATAATCTTCTTGTGATTTACAAAAATAGGGGAAATAAAATATGATGAATTAAAATGGCCTTCTGATTCCAATTTGCAAACTTTAATGATGAATAACACTTTTTTTTTCTTTTGAAAATTCTTGCTCATGCCCAAATAATTTGTACTAACTATTTTCCTTTCTTTTATTTTCATGTGAGCACAATTGGATGTGACAAAGAAGGAGAATCAAGAGTCTCCGTGGCAAGCATGGAAGCAAAGGAACTTCAATCAACCTTAGGCATAAATCCATTTAGATTTTCTTTGTAATTTAGAGAGAAACATTCTTGTATTGTAACCAATAATTGTACTATTTTATTTTCAAATACGATAAGTTGTAAAACCTAAAGTATTTAAATAATAAATTGTTTTGTAACAACGTTTGAAAAAATGGAGAAAGTCTTATGAAATATTCTGGTGTTAATTGAAATCCTTTACTGTCAAGAACTTGTAATTTTCTCTTCGCATCTTCACTGATTCTTAAAGATTCCCAATCAAGATAATTGAAACAAAATGCTCCAATCCGATAATTTAAATTCAAAAAATTCTGTAATCTTGTAACTGCTTTCCAAACAAACACGCACTGTCTATTCCATTTCCTAAACAAGTAATTGTTTTAAAAGACGGAAATCATCTGGTTAACCTGGATTGAACGATCATGAGTATCTTACATGACAGTCTTAAATTCCATCTCTTGTCCCAAACAACCATGCCTTGAGAACAAACACTTTCCTTTCAGTAAACTTGAGAAAGCACGAAAACCTGTGAAAGCCAATTGGATCTTTGAGAATTCATTTCTTTTGAGAATTGCAAGAAAAACCCTAATTGCTGGTTTACTGCCACAGGAGAAAATCTGCCTGATTGATTCCTGAGCCAACTTGAATATCTGAGAAACCCTAGGGTTGTGTCTTCTATGAAAAATGGGAGGGAAAATTTTGGGGTACAACAGCTGCCCCTGCTCAATCTTCTTGAACCTGAAGAGTTAGATCGACGAGTTTTTCCGTTTGTGACTCGAAGGTAAAAGATAATTGGACACTAGAGTGCCCATAAATTTGTGCTCGACAAAAGTGTAATTGAGGGAATGGGCTTAAATATGCCATTTAGAGAGATGTTATAATCTTGTTGGAGATGGGCTTGTAGATGCCATCCAAGAATGTTTGTTGTAAATCAAAAGAATAAGTATCAGAATGGTGTCCGTATTTGGAATGTATTTGAGCTGTATCTATACTTGAATCTGAATAAGTAGCAGAATGGCTTCCGTGTCTAGAGCGTATTTGTACTGTATCTGAAGGATGAACCTGAATAAGCGACAAAATGGCTTCCGTGTATGGAGCGTATCTGTACTATATCGGTATTCGAATCTGAATAAGTGACAGAATGGCTTCTCTGTTTGAAGTGTATCTGTATTGTATCTTGAAATTAAGTCTGAATGAGAAACAGAATGACTTCCGTGTTTGGAGTGTATCTGTAGTGTATCTTGAAATTAAGTTTGAATGAGTAACAAAATGACTTCTGTGTCTAGAGTGTATCTGTACTGTATCTTGAAATTAAGTCTGAATGAGTAACAGAATGACTTCTGTGTCTGGAGTGTATATATACTGTATCGGTACTTGGAATTTGAATAAGCGGTAGAATGGCGACCATATCGGGAGCGCATCTGCACTGTATCTGAATGAGAAATAGAATGGCTTCCGTGTCTGGAGCGTATCTAAACTGTATCTGAAATTTGAATCCGAATGAGTGGCAAAATGACTTCCGTGTCTGGAGTGTATATGTACTATATCTGAAATCTTTGAATACTTGTTAAAGATAGCTGTTAATCTTATCCTGAAAAGGGTAAAATGTTAGCTGAAACACAAAGTTATATTGCATGAAATGTATGATGCAATAAATATGTTTTATCCATGTTTCTGATATATGAATGTAATGTATGCGCATGTAAGCTGATTCGCTGTATTGTTGAGGAAAATAAATCCTTGACTGCTGCCGGGGAAAATAAATCCTTGACTGCTGAGGATTCCGTTGTGAGAGTAATTCCGTATACTTCTTGAGGAGTCTGCCTGGGGAATCCAGAGAATTTTAATGACTTCTAATGGGGATTATTGATGAGAGTCTTTGTTCTGTCGAGAAACAATAAAAACTCTGTGGGGAAAAAGTTTAATTCCGCTGGGGAGTTCAGGAGTTTGGGTTGTATGCCAATCTACTGGGGAGTTATCCTAGGTTGGGGTGAAACAAAAGTTAACCGTTATCTGGTTGATTTTCAGTCTTCAAGACAACTTGATGGGGGAACCGGGAGAAACTGGATGATTTCCGCTGTGGGTTGATAGTTTGAAGTTTCGGCTCCACTGGGGATTGGTGGTTGGTAGTCTCATCTCCGCTTGGGACCTGTGGTTCAAAGTTTTGGCTCCGTTGGGGATCTTAATGACGTGCTATAGAGATTGCTCATGGAATAGCCTAAAGACGTTTTCCTAATCTGTCTACCTGTCAGTAATTACTCTTTTTTATCCTGCTTATTTGTAAACAGTAATTATGTTCAAATGCATATGTTCATTAATGAATCATTGGATGTTTTTGCAAATAAAACACAAGTGTAAAGAAAAAGGCAAATAGTTTTATGTACTTTGAAAGAGATATCTTTGTATTTACTTTGAATAAGTATTTTGTACAAAGGAGACAGACATCCTAATAAGAGTATGGTGTCATAAAAAATGAGAAAAATTTATACAAAGGAAGATGGCTAAGTGTAAAAATCCCATGGGGTTCCCATTCTGCTATAGCCTTCGTATCTCCGAATATCTTGTCCATTCGTTGCTTCGTCCGAAGATGATTGGATTGATCAGAAGCTTCAAGTTTCTCTGTGAAGAGATTGTCTTTAAAGTGATCCGATAAGACATAGTCATACACTTTAATTCCCTAACTTTTGCCTGGACCGCCCTTTCAGGTTTTCAGTCCACCGGAAAACCTTTTTTTGCCCAAGTCGCCCTTTCGGGTTTTCAACTTGCCGGGTGTACAAATTATTTTGTTTTATCCCTAATTTTTTCCTGAACCTCCCTTTTGGGTTTTCGATTCACCGGGATGCCCTTGTTTTGCCTAGGTGTGTTAACCTAGCGAGTCTCTTATGCGTAGTATCTTTTGACTATGTCTGCATTCGCAGGGTGCGACAAATCGTCGCCATCCATGATGGTTAAAATCATTGCCCCACCAGAAAAGATGTTCTTGATTACAAATGGTCCTTCATAGGTAGGAGTCCATTTTCCGCTGGGATCACTTTGTGGCAAGATGATGCACTTGATCACAAGATCTCCAACTTGATACACTTGGCGTCTGACTTTCTTGTTGAAAGCTTTGATCATCCGTTTTTGATACGTCTGACCGTGGCAAACAATAGTAAGTCTCTTTTCGTCAATTAAATTCAACTGATCAAGTCGGGTTTGCATCCAATCGTCTTCACTCAAACCTACATCCTTCATGATTTTCAAAGAGGGGATCTGGACCTCAATAGGTAGAACAACCTCCATGCCATATACCAAAGAATAGGGTGTTTCCCCAGTTGATTTGCGAGCCGTGGTACGGTACTCGTGGAGAGCAAACGGTAGCATCTCATGCCAGTCCTTGTAGGTGACTGTCAATTTTGTATGATCTTTTTGATATTTTTGTTAGCAGCTTCGACAGCACCATTCATCTTTGGCCGGTAGTGGGATGAATTGTGATGTTGAATCTTGAACTGCTCGCACAAAGCGATGATCATAGTATTGTTGAGGTTTGTACTGTTATCAGTGATGATCCTTTCGGGGATACCGTACCGACAGATAAGGTTCTGCTTGATGAAGTGGGCAACAACATTCTTAGTGACGGATGCGAAGGAAGCTGCTTCGACCCACTTGGTGAAGTAATCAATGGCCACCAGAATGAAGCAGTGTCCATTGGATGTTGTAGGCTTGATCTCTCCAATCATGTTGTTTCCCCACATAGCGAAGGGCCAAGGAGCTGTTAAGACATTTAGAGGAACTGGAGGCACGTGCACCTTGTCTGCATAGATTTGACATTTATGGTAGGTTTGGGAATGTTGATAGCAGTCTGCTTCCATTGTAGACCAGTAATAGCCTGCCCTTAGAATCTTCTTTGCCATCGTATGCCCGCTAGAGTGAGTTCCAAAGG
The DNA here is from genome assembly GCA_948472305.1 of Vicia faba. Lineage (NCBI taxonomy): Eukaryota > Viridiplantae > Streptophyta > Magnoliopsida > Fabales > Fabaceae > Vicia > Vicia faba. Next base: position 798,800,512 of record OX451738.1, on the reverse strand, counting down.
TACCTTCATGCAATTCGGCCATGATCTTTTCAGCTTCAGCTTTGTCCATACAATGGAGCAGAATAGAATCATGATTACGCTTGTACAAGATGCCATTACTTAGGAAGAGCTTAGCTGAGAATCTTCTTAAGAACTTTTTGTCATTGACTGAAGCTCCTTCAGGATACTCTTGAACCTCGAGATACCTTTTGACTTCATGAAACCAAGGCTTCTCTACTACTTCTACGGTATTAATCTCGTGATAGTGTGCGGGTTCGTTCATCCGTTCAATGATGATATGGGGAGCCTCATTATCCCAGTTAAGTTTAAACATGGATGACATTGTAGCTAGAGCATCTGCTAGCTGCTTTTCTTCTTGCGGGAAGTGCTCGAAGGTAATCTACTCGAAATGTGGTAACAATGTCAGGACATGTTCTTTGTAAGGGATGAGGTTTGGATGCTTAGTGTCCCACTCTCCTTTGATTTGACTGATAACCAAAGCTGAGTCCCCAAACACAACTAAAGATTTGACTCCAAAGTTTATGGAAGCCTTGAGTCCAAAGATGCATGCTTCATACTCTGTCATGTTGTTCGTACAGTTGAAGCAAAGTATGGCGGTGAAAGGAGTATGGCATCCTTCTGGAGATATGAGCACATCACCGATACCGTTGCCAAGTGCATTGGAGGCACCATCAAAGTACAGGGTCCATCGGGATCCTTGTTCAGGTCCGTCATATGGTCTGAAATCTTCAACATTATCCAATGTCATGATGTCTTCGTTAGGGAAGTCAAACTTCATGGATTGGTAATCTTAAACAGCTTGATGAGCCAGATGGTCAGCTAGCACACTCCCCTTTATAGCTTTTTGGGTCGTGTACTGTATATCGTATTCCATTAGGATCATCCGCCATCTAGCTATTCTTCCAGATAGAGCAGGCTTCTCAAAGACGTATTTGATTTGATCCATCTTAGATATCAGCAAAGTGGTATGAGTCAACATATACTGCCTTAGCCGGCGAGCAGCCCATACCAAAGCGCAACAAGTTTTCTCGAGTAGTGAATATCTTGTTTCACAGTCGGTAAACTTTTTGCTAAGGTAATAAGTGGCATTCTCTTTTTGGCCAGACTCGTCATGCTGCCCCAGTACGCACCCCATTGAATTCTCTAGGACGGTCAGATACATGATTAGCGGTCTTCCCTCAACGGGTGGCATCAGGATAGGAGGTTCTAGCAAATACTCCTTGATTTTATCGAAAACAACTTGACAGTCATCATTCCATCTAACTACCTGATCTTTCTTCAACAGCTTGAAGATTGGCTCACAAGTAGATGTTAGGTGAGAAATGAACCTAGCAATGTAGTTTAGGCGTCCCAAGCAACCTCTGACTTCCTTCTCAGTGCGAGGAGCAGGCATTTCTTGTATAGCTTTGACCTTGGCAGGATCAACCTCGATGCCTTTGTTGCTGACAATGAAACCTAAGAGCTTACCGTACCGGACTCCGAATGTGCACTTGTTTGGATTCAATCTTAGCTTATACTCCTTCAACCTGACAAACAACTTTTGCAAGTGATCAATGTGTTCTTCTTCAGTTTGTGATCGGGCTATCATGTCATCTACGTAGACCTCAATCTCATGATGTATCATATCATGAAACAAACTTTGTAGTAGAACGTACCCCACTGTGTAACAAAAGTAGTTTTCTCCATGTCCTCAGGTGCCATTTTGATCTAGTTATAGCCTAAGAATCCATCCATGAAAGAAAATACTTTGTGCTGAGCTGTGTTGAAGTGGAAAGTCGTCTTTAGGGCTGGCCCTGTTTAAGTCTCTATAATCCACGCACATTCTCACTTTGACGTCCTTCTTAGGCACAAGCACAATGTTAGCAACCCATTGAGGATAGGAAGTAACAGCCAGAAATCCAGCATTGAACTGCTTCATAACTTCCGCTTTGATCTTTTCTGACATGTCAGGTCTCATGCGGCGGACCTTTTGCTTCACTGATGGACAGTCTTCTCTAGTGGGTAGACAGTATACCATAATGTCTGTATCAAGTCCCGACATGTCTTTGTATGACCAGGCGAAGATTTCAACATAATCATGCAGCAGCTGAACTAGACGCTCCTTGACACTCGGCTCTAGATTGGCACCTACTCTGATTTCCTTTCTGTCTTCCTCAGTAACCAAGTTGATTGTATCCAACAACTCCTCATGAGGAAGAATAGCCCTTTCCTCTTGTTGTAGAAGTCTAGCCAATTCCCCTAGAACCTCCCAATCTTCCTCACCTTCGTATTAGGCTTGGTAGACTAGATCTTCAGAGTCACTGAAGGTTATAGCAGTATCGTTACCCATGGGATTCGGAATGCAAGAGTACCTGCATTTGTGAGTGTGGGTGTGTGTAAGGGTATAGCCATCTTAAAACAAATAAAATGTAAAAAGAAAGACAATGAACACAAAAGTTTATATGAAAAATGTCCATGATTCATTAAATGGCATATGAAGATGCAAAATAAGAACCCTTACAAATGGACCTTTGTGCCTCGGGTAAGACACAAGGTTAAAAAAGTATGAATTACTTGTGAATTATTACAGATCCAACAGAAATGGAAAAGATAAATTACTACGGTATGAAAGTAATCGGAACAAAGTCTTTTGCTTCCCAATTGCACAGTCCTCTGTCGACAGTTGGAAATATCCAATCTTCCAAGCTGCCCTCTTCTTCACTGTCCTCTAGTGCATTAACCCCTTGGTGACTGATCTTCACAGGTGGACCTCCGGCACGGGAGCGACGCACAACCTTCTGACCAGTCGAAGTAAATCCCAAGCCGAATTTGTCTGATTTGAAAGGAAAGTCTGGAAGCTGCCCCCAAATTGTGCTTCCTCCCTCTTCAACCACTGCTTTTGAATCCTTGAGAGATGACATCCGAGGAGGAGGTCTGGTGATCTTGGGTACAGAGGACATTGTCTTGGTCGCGGCTATCTCGTGAGCTACCTCTTCAAAATGATGAAAAGGAGTTTCGATGAATTCGCCATCCAATTCTACATAACAGAAAGAATTCAGATGACTGATCATGTATTCCTATTCGCCATGAACAATTATGATTTTCCCCTCGACAGGGTACTTGAGCATTTAATGCAGAGTGGAAGTGACAGCTCCAGCATGGTGGATCCAAGGTCTTCCAAACAGGCAAGAATAAGAAGGACGAATGTCTATCACATAGAACATGGAGTTGAAGGTTTCAGTTCCCACCTTAATCAGGATGTCCACCTCCCCGTGAAACATCCTTTTAGAGCCGTCGAAATCTCTCACAATGATATTGCTGGGTTTTAGAGTTAAGCCTTCACAATCCAGTCTATCCAAGGCTTTCTTCGGCAAGACATTTAAAGAGGAACCATTGTCTACCAGTACGTGTGCTAAGGTTATCCCTCTGTATTCCACCGAGACATGCAAAGCATCATTATGTTTTCTCCCTTTCGAAGTTAAATCTGCATCAGAGAATCCTAGACCATTGTTAGCTGTTAAACTAGCCACACATTCCTGGAACTGATCAACGGAGGTTTCTTGTGGCACGTGGGCCGTCTTCAAAAATCTTATCAGAGCCTTAGCATGAGCTTCTGAACAAAGCAACTGGGCCAACATGGAGATATTTGAATGGGTTTGCCCTAGCTGCTCCACCACATCATAATCACTTTTCTTGATTATTTTCAAAATTTCCTCCATTTCTTTTTGAGAGGTTTCAGGGATGATCAACGGCTGAGCCCTCGTCCTGACGGGCTCTTGTTGGATCCCTTTTCCTCGAACATCAGTAGTGGCAGGAGGGATAACCACGGGGGTCATGTGTTCTTCTATGATTGGTGTACTGGAAGATATGTTTACTGGTGTAGAGATAACCTTAGGAGCAGCTGAGGGTCCAAAAATTGCCTTTGGAGGGGCAATATTTGGAGAAAAGATTCTTCTACTACGGGTAACTTTGCTTGTTCCGGCAATGTCACTGATGTTGAAATTGTCTTCTTCAGAACTCTCTTCCTCGGCAGTCTATTCAATCTGTTTGACACCATGGTATTAGATTTCCCCACCATAGTTCTAGGGTACTGATTTCTCGGGCTTGTACGAGACTGGCCCGGGCATGGTTATCTTCAAAGGTGCGGCCTTCGGAGCGGATGTAATCCTAACAGGTCTTTTAGGGACCTTGGAAGGATTGACGGATATGGTCATTATTGAAACATCATTAACATGAGTTTATAAAACAGGAGACTTCTCAAATAGGATTTCTTGGTTATCAATTAGGCGTTGGATGCCTATCTTCAACAATGGACAGTGGGTTAATGAGGATGAACAAAGGCGACAATCTTCTTCACAACCTGGGAAAATCCCAGCCTTCAACAAATTTAACTTGATTATAGGGAGCGGAGTTATCAAATCATCTACAGTAGCGACGAACAGATCCTCCTCAACAGCATGGGCATTATGGTCGTGCCTTGGCATTAGAGCAGAGATAACATTGGGTTTTTCAGGTGCGTCAAATTCAACTTCTTTAGCATCTATCAAATCCTGAATTTTATTCTTCAGGGCCCAAGATTTGTCAGTGTCGTGCCCTGGGCTTTCCGAATGGTAAGCACACCTGGCGTTCAGATGGTAATATGGAGAAGCAATGTTAGGATTTTTAGGGGCCTCTTTCAGACTTGTTAGATTTAACTTCAAGAGATGTGGTAGGACTTGAGCAGGAGTCATGTTTATCTTGGTGAATTGTTGTACAGGCCTTTACACCCTTTGCTGATTGTTTCTAGGCTGATCATTCCTCGGCTGATTGTTTCTTGGCTGGTCTGATGCAGACTTTTGAATCATAATGACCCCCACCGCTGGCTGGCGCTCAACTCTTCCTTGACCCCTCTGAGAGTAGACAACTGATACTTCCTTCTTTCCCGTGAAAGGTTTTCTGATGGCAGCAGAAGTAGATGCATCTTTTTGAATTTTCTCGCTTTTAATATCGGCCTCTACTCTTTCTCCGGTTAGAATCAAATCAGTGAACCCGACGGACAAACTTCCAATCAGGTGATTAAAGAAAGGACCTGACAGGGTACCCAGGAACATGTCTACTAGATCTCTCTCAGATAAAGGTGGTTGCACCCTTCCGGCAAAATCTCTCCATTGGTAGCTATCTCCATTGGTAGTCTTTGAAGCCCTCATTGGTAGCCATGGCCATACTCTGTAGTTGAGTACGGGTTGGCACCAAGTCGGCGTTGTATTGATACTGTTTATAGAAGGCGGCTGCCAAGTCTTCCCAATTATGGACACCTGCTCTCTCCAACTAGTAGAACCAATCAAGCTGTGTTCCCGACAAACTATCCTGGAAAAAGTGAACTCACAAGTCTTTGTCAGAAGAATGTGGTTGAATTTTCCTGACATAAGATTGTAGGTGCATCTTTGGGTAAGACACCCCATCATATTTAGCAAATAGTGGCACTTTAAATTTAGGAGGGATTACAATTCCAGAAACCAAACCTAGCTCCTCAAAATCCAGCCCCGATACTCTTTGCACTTCCATAGAAGCTAGACGTTCTTCCAAGTTCTTGTATTTGTCATCGGCCGAAGGGTACTTTTGTTCAGAGTAGTCCTCATCTTCTTCTTCTTCTTCTTCAGAATCAGATGGCACTGCCGTTCCTTTTCCTTTTCCTTCCCCCTCTTCAGATGTTGATGGGAATTCCAAAGTCTGTCTGGCTTGTCCTTCAAACCTTCTGCCCATGACAACCACACCGGCTCGTTTCTTCTTCTTTTTCTCTTTCTCTTTCTCTAGCAGAGTCTTGAGCTCCTCCTGCCCCTTGGCTAAGGTAAAGAGTAGCTGCTGAAATTGTGAATTCTGAGCTTGTAAGTCTTTGACCATTTGTTCTAGATCAATTCTTGCTGAAATAAACAGCAGAGAGATGAGGAAACTTGGTGTGAAGACTTGCTTATGCATATGATGAATGATATGTATTCATGCAATGCTTTCAAGGATTCAGAAATTCAAATTTGTTTTAAACAAAAAATGAACACACGTCATATTAAATAAAACCAAGTTTGAATACATCAGGCCTCCTTGGGCTTACAAAGAAAGAAACTAAAATACAACAATCAAGACAAAAATACTGAACACATCCTTTTTGGAGAAATGTAAGTATTCAGATTCTTCTCTTCATGAAGCAGCTTGGTGAGCTCCAGAACCTTCTTTTCACTGGCGTAGTACTGGGTTTCAAAGCTGTCTCGCTCTTCCTTCAACTGAATCCAAGCTTTATGCAGGTCTTCGAGAGAAGTAGGCATGTCAGGATGAAGAATGGTGTATGGGACGTCTCCTTCAATAATAGGCTCAATGATGACAGGAAGGATGGAAGGGTAAGGCATTAAGAGACTATGGGCACGAGCCCGTACCCACTTAAGGTAAGGCTCGAGAGGGATAGAGCTTTTATGTCCCAAAGTCCTACTGTCCACTTTGTTCACCATTCCCCAAGTAAGTGTAAACCTCTAGCGGTAACCTTGGTCTTCTTTGTCGTAGTCAAAAACCAGACCTCGGACGAGCATGTCATGAGGGCCGTCTCTTCGGGCATACCCAAATTTCCGAAGAGCTAAACATGGGTTGTAGGTGACACCTCCCCTAATACCTAGCAGAGGTACATTAGGGAACTCACCACAGCGGTCGATGATAGAGATATCTTCCAAAGATCTTGAGCACCAACAGATATCAGAGTGAGTGAGAGACATCATCCTTTGAGACCAAGTCAATCTTTGCTCGTTCTTCAATGCTGACTGAGGCAGGTGTGAAGTGAACCACTTAGCGATTAGGGGTATACAACACAAAAGGGTACCTCTTTTCTTCATGGTACAGATATGAAGGAAATGCAAAATGTCTCCTAGCAAGGTGGGTATAGGATTGCGAGAGAGAAAGACTTTGATGGCATTAACGTCTATGAATTGGTCCGAGTTAGGAAACAGAACCAAACCATAAATAAGGAGAGCTCGCACTTCTTCGAAAGCTTGGAAATCCATGTCATCCCAGAATGAACGAGCTTTTTCCAACAAAAACTTAGCTATAAAGCCTTTAACCCCACTTCTTGTGTCCCAATTGGCTGTAACGTTGACCCTCTTCATATGTAAAGCTTCTGCAATGACTTGAAGTTTTGGAATCCCTTCTAGACCGGTGAACGGTATCTAATTAAGCACGGGCACCCCTAATAGTAGAGAGAACTCTTCCAATGTTGGTACCAACTGATAGTCTGAAAAAGTGAAACAATGATGTACGGGATCAAATAATTGGAACATTACACACATGATCTCTTCTTAGGAGTTGGATGTAGCCAAACTGAGAAGCGGACCATACTTCTTGGTAAAAGGAGAATCCCCGAGCACTCTTGAGGCTAGCTCTTGAAGTTGAGGATGTGCTTTTACAAAGCTGATTCAGATGGTGTTTCTTCGAAGAGAATTCATTTCCTACAAAACAAAAACAAAGATAAATTTCTAAATCCTTGGAATGGTTAGTGAGCATGCATATGATGTTGATGATGTTTATGATTTTTATGTACAAGCAAACATATATACACACAACAAACAGATCCTTATGTTTCAGGCTTGCATGAGTTTGTAGGTAAGTACCCTCTTGAAGTTTTAGTTGGCTCAACCTGTCCTAGAAATAATGATCGGGTTCTAAAGGATCTCAATATCACCGACCTTTCTTTTAGGCATTGTCTCAGCTCAATCAATATTTTCTTGCGGTCGAGATATCCCAAAAGTCTAGCCTCAATGAGTGTAGTATCGAGTGTCAACCAATTTTCATCTTTACACCGAAACCGGTTACCTCACTACGTCCTAATTGCCAAGTTTGTTCAATTAGGGTTCTGAGGTTAATTAGTGCTTCACGACGCCGCTCAGCGGCCCCGTATTCTCCTCGATTCACCACGAGGGATACCGGTAGCCACAAATGCGTCACACTAACATAGCCATTGTTTCAACCATATCGGTCTACGCCGTACAGTCTCCACAATCTATTGCTATTTACCTAAAAAGGTTCCCCAAATCCGAGTGGAGGATCAAAGCAAGCCCAATACAAAGAACTGAATATAAAGCATACAAATCAAATAATGAAAGCGATTAAAGGTGATCTAACCCTAAGGTAACCCCACTTTTTGTTTCCCCAGCAGAGTCTCCAGTTCTGTGATGCGGTGGGAGAACTGAATTGATGTTTTGCGTTTCATTCGCACTTGTGCAGATAGCAAGAGTCGCCACCGACTTTTCTTTTATCCAAAAGGAAAGGTAAAAAAGCACAGGAAAGACCTTTTGAGATTTTCTCGGGTTTGGGGGGTAGATTATGAAAAGGGAAGGTATTAGCACCCTTTTCATCCATGGTTTTCCATGGGCTCTTAGTTACTCGCTTAGATCACTTGCTTTTAATTTGACAGTGTGCTTGTGGTATGGGCTTTGAAAGTGTTTTTAAAAATATCTTTGTAATGGTTCTCGTTTCTATAAGAACGCATACAAAGTTTTGTTTTGAAAAGTGGTTCAAAGATGAGTTTCTGAATCGTGTTTCGAAAAGTGTTTTGAAAAGAGGTTTTGCAATGGTTCTCGTCTCTATAAGAACGTATACAAAATGTTTTGTCTTTTTTTTGAAAATGTTTTGAAATGAGAGTGTAGGTGTAATAATTTTTGTCGTGAGCAAGCGAGTAACTAAGGGCGAATCTATTTACTCAAAAGGTCTTAAGTTGTTCTTTTCTTCCTCCTTTTAATGGTGCTATCTTACCATTGATTTGGTAAGAAGCCCCACCATTGGATGTAAAGGGACATGTGTGGGTCAATTCTACAATCATTATAGGCAACTTGTGAAACGCTTTAGCAATTTTCGTAAGGGACGAGATCGTTTTAATCGAAGGCAACATCGAGGGTCGTCGAGGGACTACGATCTTTTTTATCGAAGGGTCATTGCTAGAGTGTCCCATATTCGAGGGACATGATTGTATTTCCGAGGCAACGAGCGGGGTTACCCTAGAGGTGCACGTGTGAAAAAGTGTGTTGGTTTCAAGTTATTTATTCTTTGATTAGGTCATCTAGCGATTGATTTTTGAATCTTACCATGCACGCCTAATTACTATACAGTATATGAAAAAATAGTAAATTGCGGGAATGGAAATTCTACGCTATTACAAAATGTTCAGGAATGGGGGTACAATTGTTACAAATGGGGATGAATCAAATGAAATAGCAATGTCCAAATATCAAACAATACAACCAAATCGAATTTTTGTGTGATTTAATATAAAGCTATGACAATTTATGAAAATAAAATTAACAAAGTATGAAATGAAATGTATTTACTTGAAAAAAGAAAAATAAAACCTATTCTAAAATTGATTAAATTAAAAACCTTATTATTATTTTTTTGTATTCTTATTAAGTATGTAAAATTAAACCTAAGACAAGTTTAAAAAAAAAGAAAATGATAAAAATTAATTATATATAAAAAAAACTAAATCAAATTAAAAAACTAAAGTTATATTAGTACACTGTATAATGAAAAGAGAATAAGAATAGAAATAAATAAAAAAATCAAATGGGCTTAGGATTTAGATTAGAGGCCCAGAAGAAAAGGGTATTTTGCTGTTAACAAAACGAGCCAAGGGGGGTGTATCCAGAAAAACGCGTGGGCTTAAGGAGTTTGTAAACGAAATAGGCCCAAGCCTTAACTCTGTTTAGACGTTTGATTAAGGGAAACAAAAACAAATTAGGGTTATGAGACCCTTTGGTTTACAGCGGCGCTCTCATTGTCTCTTTCACTCCTCTCTTGTTCATCTTTCTCACTAAACGTCCCTATTCCTCTTTGCGAACGAAATCACTCTTGGACTCTCTAACACATCTTGATTTGCGTTCTTTTCTGAAAACCCTAAGTTTGAAATGAATTTATGCATAATGGGTTCAAAATTTGTTTATTTGATCCTCCCCCCCCCCCCCCCCCCCCAAAAAAAATTTTCTGTTGCCGGAGCGCTCTCTCTCACCTCCTAACCAAGCTCTAATGCTTTTTTTCTTGAAAAGGTGAAGTTCTGTTGTTATTAAAGCTTGAACGATTTTGTTGTTTTTTTTGTCTTGTTCATGTTCTTTTCTATTAATCAGACTTGTTATCCACTGAGATGCAGGAAATAGCTTTTAGGGATTTATGAGAAAGATGAAAAGTTCATACCTGTTTGGAACTCTTCTGTGAAATGGAAAGGGATGGTGAGACTAAGGGTGGTGCTCCCTGGTGGCGGGATTTGCGAGGGGGAATAAATGAAGATTGAAGGCGCGCTTTTTTTTGGTAACTTTCTTCTATTCTCTTTGTTGAGCGATGAGGATGTTGGTTGTCTTCTGGATTTTGTGGTTAACAATTTTTCTTGTTTTTTGATGATATTGGTTATTTGGGATGTTTAAGGCCTGGATACTGTGTTTGAGATTTGGAGATGGTGACTGTTAGCTTGATGGTTTTTTGGCTTTGGTGATATTTTTTGTATTTTGATGATGGTTCAGATTGGAGACATGGTTTTTGATTATGGTGTTTTTGTTACTGATTTGGTTTGATTGCAGGTTGTATTACTGGTTTGGTTTTTGCAAGTTTGCTTACAGTTTGGTTTTGGCAAGTTTGCTTACAGTTTGGTTTTGGATATGTTTTGATGCTTGTTTATCAGTTTGAAACTCTTAGGTTTTGGAGGTTTGATTTGGTTCTTACTGTTGGCTTTGTAACAATTTTGAGGTTTGGTGATTTTCTGTTTTTTTTATTTGTTGGTTTAACAGATTTGATGAGTTTTGAGATGGTTGGTGATTTTCTGAGTTTTTTGACTTGTTGACAGTTTGAGATTTTTTGTTACTGTAACAGGTCGCAGGTTTGGTATTTGTGGGATTCTAGGGATATTTGGTTTTTGGTTTTGTTTGACAGTATTTTTGAGTTGAGATTTGTGTTTTGTTGGCTTGAGATCAGGCTTGGGATTTTTTTGACAGTTGAGACTTTTGTTTGACAGTTTTGAAAACTTGAGGTTTTGGAGTTTTTTTGGTTTGCTGAGTTTGATAATTTTTCTCTCCTCTTTGCTTCAGCGTTTTGTTTAATGTTATATTGGTGTTGCTTTGGTTGAATTCTTATTCAAAATGGTGGGAAAACCATCAAATTTTGAATACTTTGACATATTGTTCTTATGCTCTTTTTGTTGCAGTTTTTGTTTTCTAGCAACTTCTATGCAATTGTTACAGTCAAGGCAGCAGGGCTGTGCATCCCTAAGTGACTTCTTTCCTCTCTTCTCTCTCAATGACACTAGGAAAGCAAATTGCTTTTTGCCCCTTTTTCCAATTCTGAAAAGATTGCAAAAAATGGAAAATGATGAACTAGCTTCTTGAACAAGCTTTTGCTTGTTTTGACTTAGATTATTATACTGCCATATTTTCTTTTTTTGATGTTGTCTACTGCTATGTTGCTGCCTCGTTTTTTGTTGTTTGCATTTTGTCCAATTTTGTGCTGCTGTTTGGGCATTCTGTTTGCACATTTTACTTGTTTGGGCAGCTTTGCTAATGCTGTTGTTTGTTGCCTAGCTTGTGCAGCTTGCTTGCATTTAGCTTGTAGTATTCTGTTTGTTTGGATAAATTTACTTGCCTTGCTGTTTGTTTTCCTTTTTTTTTATGAACCAAGAAGAATAATCTTCTTGTGATTTGCAAAAATAGAGGAAATAAAATATGATGAATTAAAATGGCCTTCTGATTCCAATTTGCAAACTTTAATGATGAATAGCACTTTTTTTTTCTTTTGAAAATTCTTGCTCATGCCCAAATAATTTGTACTAACTATTTTCCTTTCTTTTATTTTCATGTGAGAACAATTGGATGTGACAAAGCAGGAGAATCAAGAGACTCTGGCAAGCATGGAAGCAAATGAACTTCAGTCAACCTTAGGCATAAATCCATTTAGATTTTATTTGTAATTTAGAGAGACACATTCTTGTATTGTAACCAATAGTTATACTAATTTATTTTCAAATACGATAAGTTGTAAAACCTAAAGTATTTAAATAATAAATTTTTTTGTAACAACGTTTGAAAAATTGGAGAAACTCTTATGAAATATTCTGTTGTTAATTGAAATCCTTTACTGTCAAGAGCTTGTAATTTTCTCTTCGCAACTTCACTTATTCTTCAAGATTCCCAATCAAGATAATTGAAACAAAATGCTCCAATCCGATAATTTAAATTCCAATAATTCTGTAATCTTTTAACTGCATTCCAAACAAACACGCACTGTCTATTCCATTTCTTGAACAAGCAATTGTTTTAAAAGACGCAAATCATCTGGTTAACTTGGATTAAACGATCATGGGTATCTTACATGACAGTCTTAAATTCCATCTCTTGTCCCAAACAACCATGCCTTGAGAACAAACACTGTCCTTTCAGTAAACTTGAGAAAGCATGAAAACCTGTGAAAGCCAATTGGATCTTTGAGAATTCATTTCTTTTGAGAATTGCAAGAAAAACCCTAATTGCTGGTTTACTGCCACAGGAGAAAATCTGTTTGATCGATTCCTGAGCCAACTTGAATATCTGAGAAACCCTAGGGTTGTGTCTTCTATGAAAAATGTGAGGGAAAATTTTGGGGTACAACACCTATCTTTTATCCTACTTTTATTCTTAATATGATTGTTAGATGTGATGTTTTACCATCTCTTATTTTTAATCCTACTTTGATCTTCTATATCATTGTTAGGTGTATATTTTGGCATACAATGTTTCATCATCATTTCTTATCCTACTTTGATCCTCGATATCATTTTTAGGTGTTAATGTTTTATCATTCTTCTCTCTTCTTTAATATGTGATGTTTTTTCATCCTAACATAAGTGTGCTTATTGTCTTATCTTCTATGTGTTGATATTTTGTCATCCATTGCGTGATTTTTTACCATCTCCTCTTTTATTGATTTAGGTTTCTACCTATGTGTTCGTGCTTGATGTTTTGCCATCTTTAATCATGATGTTTTATCATTTTCTTATCTTGATGCTTTATCATCTCTTTTTCATATCATTTCTCTAACTTCTTTGATCCTAGGTTAAGTACTTTATTACTAACCAACATGGTGATATATGAGAAGCTATATTCTATTTTCATTTTGAGCATCAATGTCTAGTGATTATCGCACGAGCTTTTGTGACATTTCCTATGTATGTTTCTTGATGTTGGCGACTACCCATAACATTTAAGAACATTGACCTTTGATTTATTTAAATCACATTGCTTTTACGCATCAAGGGATTATACTTTGCGATATATCATGACACTTGAGTATGTTATCTTGTTGACATTACTCGAGTATTTAAGTTCATGATTGATGTCTTGTGAGGGTATCAGCATCACCCCATGATACACAAGATGTCATTGCACTTTTACTTGAGCTTTATCAATTTCATTTGATTTAAGATAAGTACTATCCATTTTAGATGATTTTGTTCATCAATTAGATGGGTTTTCTTATGATTGAAATGTCATCTTCTTACTTAGTTACTCTTGACTTCATCTTGAGTTAACTTGTTATATAATTCACACATTCCATAATTCTTCAATTATGTATTCATCATTTACCTGGTGTTTTTCCAGTTCTTCTCTTATTTAGGTCTATACCCATGTTTTGGTTGTGTTAAATGTTTCATCTTGATATTTTACCATCTGTGTGATGTTTTATTATCTTTGATCTTGATGTTTTATCATCTTCTTATATTGATGTTTTATCTTCACTTTTCATCTCATTTCTCAACTTCTTTGATCCTATGATAAGTACTTTATTACTAACCAACATTGTGATATATGAGAGGCTATATTCCATTTGTGTTTTGAGCATTACTGTCTAGTAATTGTCTCACGAGCTTTTGTGCCATGTCCCATGTATGTATCTTGATGTTGGCGACTGCCCATAACATTTAAGAACATTGACCTTAGATTTATTTAAATCACATTACTTTTATGCATCAAGGGACTATATTTTACCAAACATCATGACACTTAAGTATGTTATCTTGTTGACATTTCTTGAGTCTTTAAGTTCATGATTGATATCTTGTGAGGGTTTCATCGTCATCCCATGATATACAAGATGTCATTGCAATTTTACTTGAGATTTATCAATTTCATTTTATTTAAGATAAGTATTATCCATCTTAGATGATTTTGTTCATCAATTAGGTGACTTTTTTGTGTAGGAAGTTTTGTCTTCTTGCTTGGTTGCTCTTGAGTCTCATCTCGAGTTAACTTACTATACAAGCCACACATAGAATAATTCTTCAATTATGCTCTCTCTCTTCTTTTGATCTTACTTGTTAAATTGAGCAATTTTTCTTGCCTCCATTGGAAATTCCCTTTATATGCTTTCTATGTTCCCTTTGCCCCATGTCTTGTATGTTTGTTGATGTGTTGACATTTATTCTCTATATATTTATGTTTTTCCATCTCTTATATGTGCTATATCCTACTTTGGTCCTTGATATCATTTTTAGATGTTGATGCTTCACCATCTCTTTTGTATTCCTGATTAATGCTTAGGTATTTATCTTGTATATTGCTTCTCTGATGTTTTATCATCTTTGTGATGGTTTGTCATCATGTATGATGTTTTGTTGTCTTTGCGATGTTTTGTAATCCTTTATGATGTTTTTCCATCTTTGCGATGTTTTATCGTCTATGTGAGGTTTTGCCATCTGTGGGATGTTTTGTCATATTTGCAATGTTTTGTCATCCTTTTGATGTTTTGTCCTCTATGTGACATTTTATCTTCTTTGTGATGTTATGTAATCCTTTTGATGTTTTGTTCTCTATGTGATGTTTTTCCATCTATACTTGATGTCTTGTCATCTTTGTGTGGTGTTTTATCATCTTTCTCCTTTATTTGCTTGCTTATCCTTTTGTATGCTCCCGATAGGATCTTTAGTTCATTCGCATCCAAGTTTGAACTAACTAGACCTTAAGACCTTTATCCATACATGACAACATTACGTAGATATTTCCCTTTTATCCTCAACTATAGGATCAATATTGCATGACAACTTTAGGTCTATTTTTCTAGTCTCCCCTTAGATTTTTTCTTCCCTTTTGCATCTCATTAAAGGTAAAATTTCTTTTTTTCTTTCAAACATCTCAAAATACTCTAACTTCTCAAATCATTTTCTAAGGTAAAAAAATTACCAACCAATTCACATTTTCTTGCTATTTGTGACTTCTCTTTTAAAACTTATTTTATCCTCTTGTGGCTTTTCTTTTAAAACTCTTTCCAAAGAGGGGATGCTTCTCAAAGCATTGTTCATAAAAAACATTGCAACTAATGGAAACTATTGAGCTGAACTAAGACGCTCTGATTCCTTAAAAGGGATACGTAGGAATCTGTTCACGGGGCTCAGCCGAGCGAAATTTGTAATTTTTCCTTCTTTTCCCCGTGTTTTCTTTTTTGCATACATCCCCCCTTTGCATCTTCCTTTTAAACTCTTAAGATTTAGACATAGATTTTATACACTCATTAGATTAGAACAAACAAGAGTGGATCCTATGGAGTACCACAAACATGCGAGATGCTACTACCTTCCTCTTGCGTAACCGTCTCCCTTACCCGATCTCTACGGTTGCAAGACCGTGATTTCACCCCTTCAAGTTTACTCGATTCTCACCTTTCCCTTTTAGCGGGATAAAAGATGTTTGGTGGCGACTTTATTGATTTCATTATATCAGTTGACTGATTGGCTGGTTATTTTAGCTGGTGACTTCACTGGGGATAGTAGTGTTGACCTCTTTCTGGTCCAATCCCTTTGTGAGTCAATCCTAGCGCTTGTTTGTTTATCTTTGGGTGTTTATTTTATTGCTTTGCATATTTATTTGTTTGTATTGCATCCTACGTATGCTTTATTTTTTGCATACTGGATTTGGATGGACTGGTTTTCTTGGTGGGTGGGTTGTTTCATGAGGTAAAAGGCCCCATACCCAGGCTATGAGTGAATTCCATAGGAACTAGGAATAGAGTTTCCATGGAAGCTATGAGGTAGATGTCTTGTAGACCTGACCATGAGACCCATGACTTTAGAGGAGGTTCAGATGGGTGTCATTGTATGATGATACTAATAGATGAGTTATGTGACTCTTATTTGGCCTTTGACCTTACCGTGACCTAGACTACACCCGTGAGTGGGGCGGGAAAATTTTTCTTACATGTACAGGTACGAGTGGTGACTATGTTCTGGTGATGGCTATGTTCTGACGGTGACCGTGTGTTTCTATTAGTGACTAGAGTTTTGTTGGTGACTTGTTCTCTCGATTTTGTTCCGGACATCTCAACTTTTATGATCGTTTATTTCGGCAGTTCAACAATTATCTTTTATGATATAGAGATTTTAGTTGCTGACATACTCAGTACTTGGTTCTTGTGTGTTCTGAATACATGTCGGACTTTTGATACATTGATACGCAATCAGTTCAGAGATGGTGCAACCGTTATCTAGTTTATGGAACCTTGATCCCATGTTCTTGCACATATATCATGTCAACATCACTTTAACACACATGTTCTTTACATTTCCAAGGAACCATGCTTGTAAGCCTTGTGCTATGCTTTTCCATCCCTTACTTGCTTCAAATTAAATTTAAAAGCATGAAGATTCCTTGGAAGTGATTGAACATGGCACCTCTTCCACTCATTCACCTCACGCATATTCATGCATTCATAACAAGAACTTAGAGTTGGAGATTCTTATTTAGACCTAGTATTCTCATCAAAGTTTTAGACTTGAATTCTTATTGTTACATGTTCAGAGATCGGGTATGGAATAACTCCGTGGGGGATTGACCAAGACGAAGATTCATATATGGTTGTCTGTGGTATACATGCAAGTCGTGGCCCGTGGTTGGGAGCTTTTCAGGAAAGAAGATAATCAGTTGAAGACTCAGTTGAGTCGAATTATGGAAGTTTTGATGGCAGTGTTAACAAAAGGCAATCATACACCTACTGTTGCAACAACAATTATTCTCTTCTTCTCATCTTTTGAGATTTCTTTCAAACCTTGGAGTACTCTATGGACTCCCTCCAAAAACTTTGGTTATTGGAATATCTTATGAGAAGATGATTCATATTCTCCAGTTGAATTCAAGGGTTATGTTTTATCAATTAGGATAGAAGAAGTCATAAGAACAACTGGATCTCATTCTAGTGTTTTATTCTCATCTTTTTCCATACTTTCTTGATCTTCACTAGGTTAGACTCCGCACTTCAATACCGTCTACAAATTTCCTTCCTGATGACGACACCAACGTCATATTTGGCTACCACATAGGGGCACCCAATTATTCAATCAGACACACTATCCACAACTTTGAGCTCCCTGATCTTATCGTCAGAAGTCAGTGCTTATTTCCCAAGTGAATCCACGTGGCAAAGCTTTTAAGCAAACATAGAAGAAGCCTGATAAGTATGTTGATACCATCCTAATGCATTACATCCTGGAACTTCCTTGTCTATTGGTAATTAATTTGATTAAGCTTCGTGCTTCGGAGATTATTCAATTGATTAATCTCACTCCTGATGCAAATGCTAGGTGTGTCTCCCATTCTAGGACATTTGACCGTGATGTTGAAGATTGCAAGAGGTTGAACCATTTCTCACCAACTGAATGTTTCTTCTGAGGGATAGAAGATGGATTGCATCTTTCCTGTATGGTAGAAGATACTTAGTGATTCAAGGTATTCAATTTCTCTTGGTACAACATTCACCTTCTCTTTTAAGAGAATCTTCTATAAGTATATTCTGGGGCACTCAGCTATTCAGTTGAAGACGGTTTGTCATCCAGAGATAAAGTCCAATCTTGGATCAATTCTAAGGCTATTGTGTCCACATCAAATGGGGAATCTATTATCCAAGATAGCCTCAAGGTTGTTGAAGGTTGTTTGATGTAATCATTCCATATGGAGTATTGTCTCCTCAACGTGGAAATTTCAAATTTCATTTGCATTCTCATTTGCAATCTTAATTGTTTTGTTAAGTCCTTTCTTGTATGAAAACTTGCTCATATTTTATAATATTAAATCATAATGCATTGAATATGTTTTTCTTGAATTAATCCTTTTTTTATCACTCTTATTTGTTTTAATATTCTTTTGATACTCAACTCTTGTTAATAAAGCAATGACTATGGAGGGAGGAAGACAAAAATTTACCTGGAATCAAAATGGTATGCTTTCGAGTAAAAAACTTGCCAACAATGTACAAACCTTGTTTCAATCCCCAAATAATGTAGATATAAGGGAGATATACCCTCGTTAACCCCTCTGATCCTTCAAAGTAGGAGTTTCTTTTCTATTAAGAAAAACCCTTATTTTTTAAACAGGGGCACGGTAGATGTTCATTTAATCTGATCGAGCATTCAAATTTCAGAAGGAGTGTCCCATATGAGGATCACCATACCTTATCCCCCACATTATAATGTCGGGAAAAGATCAAAACTATAATGGTTATTTCCTCACAAAATCCCGAGGACGAGATCGAATCTATACAATAATGGTTACCCCTCGCTGACCAAGGAATGAGGCAGTCACTTTCTTCCAAAAAGTTCAAAGACTTAGGGTCACACGACTTGTTCAAAAGGGAAATTGTAAATAAGAAAGAAACAAAAAAAACCTGCTAAGTCGAAACTTGAAAAGAAGCCACTTAAGACAAAGTTAGGGCATCCCGTTGGACTTCCAAATTGAAATTCAAAAGAATTTGTCCAGGAAAAAGTTGGGAAAGCTAAGAGGAATTTGAAAAGCACAGAAGGAAGAAAAATATTATCCAATAAAAATCCTCATCAAAAGAAAAGTTGTGTGATCAAACACCCAAAAACCAAAGGTTAAGTGACTATCGTATCCAAGAAATCGCAGTGGTTCCTCAACTATCATAAACTCTTTTGGAAGGTGAGTGCTCGTATCGAGTTAACTGAATGTAGGACTGGAGAATATCATGGAGAATGGGTGGGCATCAAATAATTTTTAGCCTTAAAAACCTTTTTTTTTAAAACCGTGAACGGGCCATGTTAGAACCCTTAAAAGTCCTAACTGAAGCATGGGTTAATTCGAAAGAAAAACTGTTATGAGATTATAGTAACTTGACTCCTAGGAGACTTGATAAAAAAAATTTTGACTTGGTATTACAACCTCTTTTACTTTCTTTGTATATAAAATTTTCGATGTTTCAACGTCTTTTTAATAAAAGTTTTCTAACTTCAAGACAATCATAGGATTTGCATTAGAATTATCATTCTTAGAATAAAACATTTTTTGCATATGTAAAAGTGCTTAAACATCAAGTGAGGTTGCATAGGTGAGCATAAGATGAAGATTTTGATTATCCCGAGGGACAAATGGCTTCCAGAATCTTTTCAAAAGAATAGTCTTAATTTATGGCATGCTTTCTAGTAGCTCCATTGAGTTAAAGAAGATCGGTTTGAGAGATTGATCAATAACTATTTGTGTGATGATTTTGTGGAAGTTTTTTCTGCCCATAAGTGTTTGTTGAGAAATGGTGTATCGTTTCCAGTTGGTCCCGAAAGACAGTTTTCTTCAACCATCTACTTAAGAGTGAAATGGTTCGAGTTGAGAAGAATGATTGTGTACTAGCTTGTTTTGAAGACGTAAGTCAATTATCCTGAGGAGGTGTTATCTTGCAAACTTCGTGAACTTCTCATTCCTTTGTGAGCATGAGTTTAGAAAATGGTTTTCCAGGATTCCGTTAATCTGGGGCATTCAAGTCAAGATCCATTGACTCTCAAAGTTCCATTAATTTGGGGAAGTTATGTCGAGATTCGAAAAATCTCTCAAAGTGTCGAGTGATCAGGGTCTGTTACCCATGATTCATTGAAGCCACTTCTAATATTGATTAGTCAGAGGTCGTGTTTTAAAGTTTATAATACTGAGGTAGGTTATCTCGATGGTACAAATCTCAGAAGTCTTGTCGAGGCAAGCTTTTTCAAAAGCCCGACAAACTTGATCAAGATATTATGCAGGGGCATTTCCCCACTTCATAGTTGATTAGTTTAAATCTGGTCACAGGCTGAACAATTTGTGAAGGAAAATAGCATAACAAGAAGTCAGGATTGTATCCTCAACTCATCAGAATTTTAATTCCGTGTATTATTGTTCCTTTATCAAAAGTTGGGATCTTATCTCCAACTAAATTCAGGAGTGCTATCCTAAGCACAGATCTTAGGAACTTCTCTCGAGGAGAATCTCTCCAAAGGTTAGTCAGCCTTAAGCACTTACATCGAGATTCAACGAATCTCTCCATGGAACTATTGTGTCAGAGAATTATTCAGAGCTCTAATAATATGGGGCATAATATCTCAATTCAAAATGATGCCATGTTTCTACAAGGATCCTCTCTAGTGAAGTTGTCACACTATGACTGGGGCACGTCCAATGATTTGTTTTGCAGAAGTTATCATTTGCTTTGCTTATCTGTGTAATTCTCTATTACTAGAGAAACATCTTTAAAGATGATTAAAGTATCCCTAACATTGGTTGTTTTCTTCGAGCAGCACTGAAGTTTCTACTTCTCCTCAGTAGGTCTCTAATAGTAATGAATTTTAAGGATTGACCAATTAGAATTTTGGATTAAGAGAGTATTATTCTCCAAGTTCTTGAAGTATTATCTCCATCATCACCTAGCAAAAGGTATTTTGTCCCAAAGTTTTGATCTTTTGGTATAGAATCTCCATTTTCCAATAAATGACATGTGTTGTGTTGTGCTCATCGGAGAATGTCTATTCCCTGAAAGAGAGTGTTCTCCTCCCCAGTTAAAGTTGAGAGTTCCTTTGGAAATTTATCCTATTCCCCAGTGAAGTCATTTCATAAAGATATATTGTTCAAGAATTCTCTAATCTCCATAGGAGAAGCATGGTTTGAAGTTCTTTTTGTTGAGAATCTTTTATTATCCTCAGTAAAGACTATTCAAGTTTGTTTCGTTTCTTAGCAAATTCATGTGAGCATCATATCACTTCCTCAAAGGAGGTTGTTTCTGAGGATCTCTTATCCAAGATTTCCTGTTCCCCAATGGAGCTTCCTTATTTAAGATCTCTCTCCCAGGAATTTTCAATACCTCAACTAAGTTATGTTGAGGTTTATTTCATATCTCTTGTAAAGACCATTGTCTAAGATCTCTTATTCATAATATCTCTTTTCCCCAACGGAGTTGCCTTCGGAAAATCCTTATTCAGAAATCACAATCTCCCCTATGAAGTTGCCTTATCAAGAAACCTCCTATTCAGGAATTCTCATTTCTCCAGTGGAGTCGTTTTATCGAAAGTACTTATTCACATATTCTCTCTTTTCCCAGTAGATCTCAATATTGGATGTTGATAAGCGTTACTTCCCTAAAGGAGTACACTATTATGGTTTCTAGCCTTAAGATAGAGCATCATAGCAGGATTTTGTTCTTGTTGAAGTCCATCATTATTCCCCAATGGAGTTGAAGATTCTCGTATCTTCAGTAGTAGCATATGTTGTTGAGTTTTCTTTCGAGAAAACTATCCCATCAAGAGTTATTTTCGTAAGTTCTCTTATCACCAGAAGGATCTTCATATCCCCGACAATACAAGTTTTTTGTTATCCCTGATGAAGAGTCTCTTCATGAAGAGTTTCTTGTTCAAGACTTCTTCAATCTCCCCTATGAAGCTGCTTTTTGGAAATCAATCACCGAGGAATATTCATTCCCTAGTTAAGTCGATTTGTCGGAAGTTCTTATTCAAAGATTATTTCCTTTTCCCCAGTGGAAGTTTCTGTTGTCCCTATACGAGAGGTTGACAATTTATTCCTCGAGAAATTAAAGGTAAATTTTATTTCCCTGCAGGATCCATTTTGATGACAATCTTCTCCAGCCACGACCAATCTCTATTAGGAATTCTCCTTTAAAAGTTACAGTCTTGCCCTGATCTTCTCTAGCAATGTCCAATCTTCATTGGCACCTCTTTTCATAGATTATAGTTTCGACCCGATCTTCTCCAGTAGAGTTTGAAATTTATTTTTGCAACTCCTCTCGGTCTTTGTAGCTCGTTTCTACCAGCTACTTATTTGTTACTCCCCACAGAGTTTCAGTTCTTCAAGTGTTTATCTCCAGCAGTTTCTTATATCTTCTCTTATCCTTTAGTTTTTTCAATTCATTTTTGCAAGTCCTGTCAGGTTTTGCCCTATTGGTTTTTCGCTTCTCAATTGGCAGTTCCTCAAAAGAAATTTTAATCATGCATTATCGTATTGCATCCTCAAAGTGTATTGTTTCCATTCTCTTTTGAAACATTACTAATATATATATATATATATATATATATATATATATATATATATATATATATATATATATATATATATATATATATATATATATATATATATATATATATATATATATATATATATATATATATATATATATATATATATATATATATATATATATATATATATATATATATATATATATATATATATATATATATATATATATATATATATATATATATATATATATATATATAATTCAAATATGCATTAAGACATAATTCAATATCGTTCATGTTTTCCCTAGCGAACTTGATAAACATCGGAATATATCCCCAACAAGGTTTTTATCCTTAGTATCCCAATTTTCATCAGTGCAAATATCATATTGATGTTAATCATTTAGATGATTAAGTGTCTACTCATTATTGTTGTTTGTAGCCCAGATTCCCCATAGCTCAGTTTTCTCGGGTTTAGTCTTTACTACATGTGTTGGTTCATTTTAATGTCTATTGATGTACCTTTTGAATACCAGTTTCATCATGATATTCACTTTCAGCCTAGTTTTATCTAGTTGTTCTTAGGTTGAGTTTCTATCTTGATACTTGTATGTGGAATCCAAGTTTTGTCATTGTACGCATAACTAGTTTTCACTACTAGTCTTATTGATTTGAGTCCTCCACGTGTCTCTTAAGTTTCATCTTTGGATCGGTGTTGTCTAAAATTATTAAGCCAAGTCTTTATTCGTTATTTTCCCCTATGACACCTTGGGTTCTTTCAGTTTCTTTTTACTATCTACCTTTGGTTGAGATCCTTAAGTGTTTTAGAAGTATGCCATAATCACTTTGCTTTGGGTCGAGTTTTGATCTCGTCGCCCGTGCATGGAATCCAATTGTCGTTTTGATACTCATCTAGTTTGTTTTGTTCTAACATGTCTTTATGAGTTGAGTTTTATCTCATTTTGTTTTTTACTCCTAGGATTCATTCAGTTCCATCCTAGTGTCTATCCTTGGTTGAGATCCACAGGTGTTTTAAAAGTACGCTCTAATCACTTTACTTTGGGTCAAGTTTTGATCTCGTTTCTTGTGCATGAAATCCAGTTTGTTTTGCCCTAGTACTCATTTCTAGTTAAGTTTCATTCGACTAGTGTTCAAGAGTCGAGTTTTTATACGGTGGTAGAACCGAAAATTAATACTTGCTTTGCATTTTTCATTCGCAAATGTCGCGTTAAGCAAGATTTTCCACCTACTTTTATTTTATCCAACAAAGGAAAGGGTGAAAAGAATAGAAAAAGACATTTTTCGAGATTTTCTGAGTAAGGAGGGTAAATTATGAAAGGGGAGGTGTTAGCACCCTTTCCATCTGTGGTTTTCCACGGGCTCTTAGGTACTTTCTCATTTTTGAAAACTGTTTGGGTGTTTGTGTGTTTTGAAAGTTTTTGTTTGCTTTATGGTAACTCTTGTATCAGTCTTCAAGAGTGTGATAAAGCATTTTTGAAAATATTTTTTTTGAAAGTGTGTAAGTGTGAAAATTCCAGGTTTGAGCAAGTACTTAAGAGTCATCAACCTACTCGAAAAAGGACATTCTTTCCCTCCTTTTCATTAGATAGTGCTATCCTACTATTAGTGAGTAGGTAGCCCTATCGTTGGATGTTGAGGGACTATCGAAAGGGACGCTATGCTCATTGAAGGAAACAATGTAAGGATATCTTAGCATTTCGAAGGGACTGTCATCATATAGGCAACATCGAGGGCCAAGATCATTTTTCATAGGCAACTCGAGGGACGTTAGGGACCATGATCTTTTTGATGAATTTAAAATTGAAGGTCTTTGATAAGATATCCCGACGTCCGAGGGACATGACCATTATTTCCTGAGGCAACCAAGTGAGGTATACCCTAAGGGTGCAAGTGTGCAACAATGTGTTTTTTTAATTATGTTCATCTTGCAATTAGTGATCTACTGATTAATTGATGATTGTCATGCACGCCTAAGTTACTAACAATTATATACAAGCATGTAAAGAAAAAGCGAGAAATAAAGTCCTACGCTATTATAGGGATTTGGTGTAGATACATAAGTAATGGACTGAAAAGTAAAAATGTGAAGATAAAAACCTTGATTTAGCTATTACAAACCGGGCGCAGTTACATGAATGGTAAAAAATAAATCGTATGGAAAAAATAATATCATGCAAAATTAAGACGGGAAAAAGTTCTAAAACCTAAAAAAAACCTAATTGCTCATTAAAAATATTTTTTTGTATTTTATGAAAAAATATTTGAATTTTAACCTAATTCTTCTAACTAATTTTAAATTAAGTAAAAAGGTTTTAATTAAATTAAATTAATTAATTTCAAAAAAATTAATTTTATTAAAAAACTTTAAACCCTAATTTTTATTATTAATCATTTTTTATGATTTTTATGATTTTAAAAAAAAGAATAAACAAAAATAAATAAACTAAATAAATAAACATAGAGAAATTAAAAATGGGCTTGAGGGGGGTGTGAAATCCAATTGAGGGTTGGTGCTGTTGAATTTGTCTAAGCCCAGAAGCTGGTGGCCCAAAGCTAGCATGAGATCCAATGGGAGGCTTGCTGGGATTTCCACCATGGAGATGCACTATTGGACGCTAGATCTTGGAGAAGGAATGATCCTATGGATGAGATGTTAGAGTGCATGATGCGCACGTTTGGAATTGAATCACTGAATCTGCAAGAAATATTTAGAAAAATAATATGCAAGAGGTAGGGATCGAACCCCTTCCCCTTCACACATGTAAATCCTTTAGGGCGCTGTCTCTACCGTTGGGACGACTGTACTTCCGGTAACATAACCACATTAATAAATATATAATATAAATTAAACGCTAAAGGTCAAAATAATCAGAACACACGCGCAGGTTGGGCCCCTGTTATTTGAAAGATCCAATTAGAAGAAAGCCTTGGGCCACGTAGAGTCCATGGCCGGTCATACCACCATGGGCAGTGGTTCCGGTCACCTTCTTCGGCTGCCCAAAAATCAAACCTGCGAAATCTTATGAAAGAAAGCATAAAAGTAACCCTACGAGACTAATTAGGACATTGCGATTCCAATGTCGGGGTTTATTTTGTCTGAAAGTCCCTATATCTTGAGATACGATGCTTGGATGAAGCTTTTCCCTAACAATGGCAAACCTTCATCCCTGCGTTAAATCTACCATGTAATGGTTCTAGACAATCACAAATGTTAGCATGAACACGCATATGTACAAATAAATCATTTATATTGCAAGATAAAAAAGTTTCAATTCACAAAAATCTACCAATTCGGTGATGCTTGGAAGAGAGCTTCTTGACACGTTTTCGGTTGAATAATGGTTCAAACACACTTCTGGGAACTTCAAGAGGAAGAATGACTCCTTGGTTTTAATTAACAAGTGCTGGAATGGGTGCTTTTAAGTTTTTACGATTTCTTGGAATTTTGTAAATTTGTATGGCTCTCTTTGTGGTTGTTGCGTGTGTTCTCTTGACCTAGGGTTGTTGTGTTTTTATAGTAAATCTCATTAGGGTTGTAATTGTGGAACAATATCCATGCTTTGATGCCCTTTAAAAAAAATAAAGATTTTGGTTCAAAACTTCCCAAAATAAGAGACTCACTCCCTTATTTAGTCCACACGGTTTTTGATAGCTGGCCAAGATCTTTTTGGTTTAAAAAAGATTTGCATCTTCTATATCTTGCACATTCTTGCATGTATTTATTATTTATTTAATTTATTTTGAATTTATTTGAATAAAATCAAGATAAATAAAATAAAAAAATAAAATAATGCATGGACATGTTTAGTGATCCCTAGATGCATCATGAACACGTTTGGACTTTAAAAATTGGGCCCAATAACTCAAAAAATACAATTTTGCCCAATTAATATTTCATGCATTTCTTGAAAATTTCCCAACTTGTAAAATCCTTATCTCTCTCAATTTTAACCCTAAGAGGGTGTTTTGGACTTTTTACAAATATTAGGATGTCCTCTAAACAACCTTTTTTGTTCATCTCAATTGGATATTCCATGTTTATGTAAGGAGTTTTGATCCAAAAGGTGTTTTTGTTGACTTTTTGAAAGGACCTATAATGTCTGAGTTTGTACCTTTTGATTGAGACATTTATTGAAGTTGAGCGTTGAAGAAAAGTTGTAGGGAATTGGATTCTCTTTAAATTTAGCCTTTGAGGAAAAATTTCTGATAAAGTATGAGAAAGTTATGCTTGGTCAAAGTTTGGTTGACTTTTCCTATAGAAACCCTGATTTGCCATTTTTTACTTTTGATGAGTTAGGAGCATTTCTTGAGGAATCATGATCAACCCTTGATCAAATGATGGATATTACTTCAAAATGTTGATGTTGACCAAAAATCTTGAAGTTTGACTGTATATGGGGCACAATTGACTTTTGACCTAATATAGTTGATTTCCAAGCATTTTAGCCGTTGACTGAGCAAACTTATTGTTCAAGGCATGAAATTTAGCATGGATGACTTTGGGGACATATTAGGACAATGGAGAACATTTGAGATCATTTGGACTCATACATCTTGCTTAAAATTGAAACCCTAGTTTGAGATTCATTGTCTTAGGAGGAGAATTTGTCTGGTCAATTCTTGAGTGAAAATGGGATGGAAAATTTTTGGGTACAACAACTGCCCCTGTACAATCTTCTTAAACCTGAGGATGTAGATTGGCTGGTATGTGTTTCGTGATCTGAAGGTGGAAGATGATTGAACACTAGAGTGACCAGAAATTTGCACTCGTTTGAAAAGATACTTGACTGTGTAGGTAATATCGAGAATGGGATTAGAGATGCCATTTGGAGAAGATGACAGAAGATTCGTCAGAGACGTGCTTAGAGAAGTCATCTAAAGGATATAATGGAGATTCATCGGAGATGGGCTTAGATATGACATCCAGAGAACATGACAGAGAGTTGTCAGAGATGGGCTTGAAGATGGCATCCGGGACAATGTTGATTTCATGAGATATTCCTTTGTGGGAATTCTTATGCCTGTCATTGGAGAGAACTCTATTGAGGAGTGTTGGTCTCTGTTTTGGGGAATAGAGTTTAGGAGCTTCAGTAGTCCATTACTCTACTGGGGAGTCATTTCTTGATTGAAGAGACAGAAGTGAACTACTATCTGGTCAGGATCCAGGCTTTACAGTGACTTGTTGAGGATGATAAGGATGACTGCTATCTGGTCGTATTCCAGGCTTTGCAGTTTCTTTAAATGGAGTAGAAATCAGGAAAATCTTAGTGTCGATTTAACTGAAGCATATAAAGGTCTTTAATTAACTTTGACTGGAATGGAAATCAGAAGAATGTTAGGGTCGATTCAACTAAACAAGACAAAAGTCTTGGGTCATGTTCAACGGAATAGGAATCATAGAGATCTTAGTGGCGATCTGACTGAACCAGAGAAGGTATTTAATTAACTTCGACTGGTATGGAAATCAGAAGAATCTTAGGATCGATTCAACTGAACCAGACAAAAGACTTGGGTATTCTTTAATGGAATATGAATCAGAGACATATTAGTGGCGATCTGACTGAACCAGAGAAGGTCTTTAATTAACTTTGACTGGAATGGAAATCAGAAGAATGTTAGGGTCGATTCAACTGAACCAGAAAGAAGTCTTGGAATATCTTCAACTGGAATAGGAATCAGAGAGACCTTAGTGGCAATCTGACTGAACCAGAGAAGGTCTTTTGAGAACGTCGTTCTGAGGAAGATACTGAAATAACTTGTAGCTTTTGAGAAAACTACTAGGCCACATAGGTAGCCAAAGATGTTTATTGATTTGATTTTTTCCTGAAAATGGTAAAGAGTTAGTCGTATGCAATATCATGATGTATGAAATGCATTGTGATGATATTCTCAAAATAAATGAGATTATGTTGTATGTGATGTGCATGTGCATGCCATGATGTATGAATATGGAATGCTATTGTGATGTTTCTTAGCCTGGGAAAGTAAATCCCAAACTACTGCTGAAGAGTATAAGGAGGCCAAATCCTTCGTTTGCGCTGGGGATGATGAATGGATATGATTTACCGGGGATTTCCTCTTTCTGTTTGAGGATGTTCTACCGGGGATTGACTCTGCTTGAGAATAACTCTATGGAGGGAGATGCTTTGTTTGAAGATTTTGCCGTTGTAGGGAAATAAACTCTGTTGGGGAATGAACTTCCGTAGTTAGAGAAATAAAATTTACTCGGGAGGAGGTTTTATAACTGTTTGAAATTATAAAACTCGGCTGTGGAATACAGATTGCAGCTGGAGAAGGAATTTTGCTGGAGGAGATAATTCCTGCTTGGGGAAGTAGAGATCGAAAGTTTGGTTGTTTCTACTCTATGGAGAACATAGACGTCATGGGGTCATATGTAATGGTGACTTTGTCTCAAAACTGTCTCTGCCCCTGTACCTGTTGGAAGGAGTAACTGTTGGGACTAAAATGGTTTTTTAGACTTTGCCCCGTTCCTTAAAGTCATGAGAAACTGTCTTTCTGTTTATCATGCAAATATTTATGAATAGTAATCATATTGAAATGCATATGTCAAGAATAAGTCATTGGACGTTTTTGCAAAACAAAACAGAAAAAGAAAAACAAACAGTTTTGTACTTTCAAAGAAATGACTTGTATTGATTTCTGAAGTTCGCCAACAACAAGCATTTTGTACAAAGAGATGACGTCCCATTGAGTTTCAATTCTACTATTTCCCTTATGTCCTTGAGTGTCTCATAACTTTTCTACTTGTCCGAAGCTGACTGGATTAATCGGTGTCGTTTGAGCTTGATAGCTGATAATGAAGTCATGTCAATAGGTGATCCAATGGGACATAGTTATACGCTTCAAATCCCTAACTTTTTCCTGGACCGCCTTTCGGGTTTTTAGTCCACCGGGATACCCTTTTTTTCCCAAGCTGCCTTTGCAGGTTTTCGACTTGCCGGGTGTACATATTTTTTTGTTTTTATCCCTAACTTTTGCTCGAACCCTTTTGGTTCGCCAGGATGCCCTTATTTTTTCCTAGGCCAGTCAACCTAGCGGGTCTTTATTTACGCGTAGTATCTTTTCACTATGTCCGCATTAACAGGGTGAGGAAGGTCGTCACCATCCATGGTGGTTAGAATAACGGCTCCACCGGAAAATATGCTTTTGATCACAAATGGACCTTCGTACATGGGAGTCCACATGCCCCTGGGGTCACCTTGTGGAAGTATGATGCGCTTGATTACTAGATCACCCACTTGATACACTTGACGTCTCACCTTTTTATTGAAAGCCTTGATGATCCATTTTTGATACATTTGACCATGACAGACAACAATAAGTATTTTCTCACCAATCAGATTAAGTTGATCAAGTCGAGTCTGGATCCAATCATCTTCGTTCAAACCTGCATCCTTCATGATCCTCGAAGAAGGGTTCTGGACCTCAATATGTAGGACAACCTTCATATCATATACCAGAGAATAAGGTGTTTCCCCTGTTGACGTACGTGGTGAGGTGCGGTAACCATGGATAGCATATGGTAACATCTCGTTCCAGTCTTTGTATGTCACCGTCATCTTCTGTATAACTTTCTTAATGTTCTTGTTAGCAGCCTCCACAACGCCATTCATCTTTGGACGGTAAGGGGAAGAATCATGATGTTGGATCTTGAATTGTTTACTGAGTTCAGTGATCATTGTATTGTTGATATTTGTACCATTGTATGTAATGATTCTCTCTAGCACACCAAACCAACAAATCAGGTTATGCTTGATGAACCGCGCCACAACATTCTTGGTAACAGTAGAAAAATAGGTAACCTCAACCCACTTCGTGAAGTATTCAATGGCTACTGGGATGAAGCGATGCCCATTGGAAGCATTAGGTCTAATATCTCTGATCATGTCAATGCCCCACATTGCAAAGGGCCAGGGAGCCATCAAAACATTCAAGGGAACCTGAGGTACATGCACTTTATCAGCATAGATCTAGCATTTGTGACAAGTTCGAGAATGCTGATAACAGTCTGCTTCCATAGTGAACCAATAGTATCCTGCCCGTAGGATCTTTTTAGCCATGGTGTGTCGACTAGAGTGAGTGCCAAAGGTACCTTCATGTAAATCCACCATAATCCTCCCTGCTTCGCTCTTGTCCACACACCGAAGTAAAGTAGAGTCATGGTTGTGCTTGTAGAGGATTCCATTACTTAGGAAGAACTTTACGGAGAACCTTCTCACAAACTTCTTATCATTGACAGACGCCCCCTCAGGATATTCTTGAGCCTCAAGATACCTCTTCACTTCATGAAACCAAGGTTTGTCCACTACCTCTTCAGTGTCAATCTCATAACAATATGCTGGTTCATCCAACCTCTGAATAGTGATCCGAGGAGCCTCGTTGTCCCAAATGACCTTGAACATAGATGACATAGTAGCTAGCGCGTCCGCTAACTGATTCTCTTCTCGTGGAAAATGTTCAAAGGTGACCTCTTCAAAGTGTGGAAGCAGTGTCAACACATGTTCTTTGTATGGGATGCGATTAGGGTGCTTCGTGTCCCACTCTCCTTTGACCTGACTTATTACCAAGGCTGAATCCCCGAAAATGCTCAAGAATTTGATCCTCAGGTCAATAGCAGCTTTGAGACCCATGATGCATGCTTCATACTCCGCCATATTATTGTTACATTTGAAACATAGTCTGACAATGAACGGAGTATGATAACCCTCAGGAGATATAATTACAGCACCAATGCCATTGCCGAGTGCGTTCGAGGCTCCGTCAAAAACCATAGTCCATCGGGATCCTACTTCAGGTCCTTCATCCGGTCCAGGTTCTTCATAGTCAGTCACAAGTATAATATTCTCGTCCGGGAACTCAAAATTCATGGACTGGTAGTCATCCACAGCCTGATGAGCCAAATGATCAGCTATTACACTTCCCTTGATTTCTTTATGGATTGTGTATTGGATATCGTATTTGGTCTAGATCATTTTCCATCTTGCTATTCTTCTTAAGAGAGTGGGCTTCTCGAAGATGTACTTGATTGGACCCATCTTAGATATCAACAAAGTAGTGTGGGTCAACATATACTGTCTCAGTCAGCGAACAGCCCATGCCAAAGCGCAACAAGTTTTCTCGAGCAGTGAGTATCTTGTTTCACAGTCGGTAAACTTTTTGCTAAGGTAGTATATCGCATTCTCTTTTCCATCGGACTCTCCATGCTGCACCAACACACACTCCATTGAATTATCTAACACTTTTAAGTACATTATCAAAGGTCTTCCTTCAATCGGAGGCATTATAATTGGAGGCTCTTGAAGGTATTCCTTGATTCTCTCGAAGGTGGTCTGACATTCGTCGTTCCATTTTACCACTTGATCTTTCTTCAGGAGTTTGAAGATTGGCTCAAAAGTAGCAGTTAGATGGGAAATGAACCTGACAATGTAATTCAAGCGTCCCAAGAAGCCTCTAACTTCCTTCTCAGTGCAAGGAGCCGACATCTCTTGTATAGCCTTCACCTTTGCAGGGTCTACCTGAATGCCCTTGTCACTGATAATGAAACCTAGAAATTTACCAGACCTTACTCCAAAGGTGCACTTGTTTGGATTTAACCTCAACTTGTACGTCTTCAACCTATCAAACAACTTTTGTAGATGATCAAGGTGTTCTTCCTCAGTTTGAGACCTGGCTATCATGTCATCCACATAAACCTCTATCTCATGGTGAATCACGTTATGAAATAAAGCTACCATGGCTCGTTGATAGGTTGCCCCAAAATTCTTTAATCCAAACGACATCACTTTGTAGCATAAAGTGCCCCATTGCGTAACGAAGGTTGTCTTCTCCATGTCTTGGGGTTCCATCTTGATCTTATTGTAACCAGAGAAACCATCCATGATGGAAAAGATCTTGTGCCTCACGGTGTTGTCAACCAGAACGTCGATGTGGGGGAGAGGAAAGTCATCTTTGGGGCTTGCCTTGTTCAAATCCCTATAGTTCACACACATCTATACCTTTCCGTCCTTTTTAGGCACCTGAACTACGTTGGTAACCCATTGGGGATAAGAGGTGACAACTAGGAACCCATCGTTGAACTGCTTCATAACTTTTACTTTGATCTTCTCTGACATTTTAGGGTGCATACGATGAACCTTCTGCTTTACCGGAGGGCAATCTTCTTTAGTTGGCAGACGGTGAACCACAATATTTGTATCCAGTCCTGGCATGTCTTCATATGACCAGGAAAAGATCTCGACACAATCATGCAACATCTGTATCAACCATTGTTTGACATTAAGCCCCAGATTTACACCGATCTTGACTTCTTTTCTGTCTTGCTCTGTGCCCAAATTTATTGTCTCAACTAGCTCTTCATGAGGCTGTATAGCCCTGTCTTCCTATTGTAACAGCCTAGCAAGTTCTCCAGGTACCTCACAATCTTCCTCACCTTCGTCCTCAGCTTGGTTGATCGGATTTTCAAATTCATAATTGGAAATAGCAGAAGTGTTATCAATGGGATCCAGAGTGGATATGGATCTTCAGTTTGATACGTGAGTGTGTGTAAGAGCATAGCTGTATAGACAAAGTAAAAGCAGAAAAAAAAACAAAGAGCGCAAAATTTGTATGCATAAACGTCTAATGATTTATTAATGCCATATGTAATTGAAATATGAGAACCCTCACAAATAAACCATTGTGCCCTAGGTAAGACACATGGCCAAAGGGTTTATATTGTTTATTACATATCCAAAAAAGAAGAAAAATAATTACTTCTGAATAAAATTAATTGGTACAAAGTCCTTTGCTGTCCAGTTACTGGTTCCACCGTTGGTAGTAGGGAATATCCAGCTATCCATGTCATTGTCACCGTTGTTGTCTTCTAGAGCATTGTCCCCTCTATTGCTGATGCGTAGGGGAGGTCTTCCAGCACGAGCGTGTCGAACGTCACTTTAAGACCCTGAAGAGAAACCCAAACAAAATTTATCAGACTTGGATGGAATATCAGGGAGTTGGCCCCAGATGGTAGACCCACCTGCCTCAATAACTGCTTTTGCATCCTTGAGAGAAGCCATATTCAAGGGAGGTCTGGTGATCTTTGGCAGATTGGTGACTGTGATACGGTGGGATAACTGACTTGAGGTTTTGCGTTTGTGTTCGCAAATGTTTCGGTTTAGCAAGAGTCACCACCGTCTTTTTATTTTATCCAAAGGAAAGGTCAAAAAGCACAGGAAAGACCTTTGAGATGTTTTCCTGGGTTCGGGGGGTAGATTATGAAAAGGGAAGGTGCAAGCACCCTTTTCATCCATGGTTATCCATGGGCTCTTAGGTACTTGTTTAGATCATTTGCTTTTGCTTTCCAATTGTTTAAAATGGTGCTTTGTGTGTGGTTTTGAAAATGTTTTGAAAAGAGTCCATCGTTGTGGCAACCTTTGTAATGATTCTTGTTTGAATATATACAAAGGTGTATTGTCTTTTGAAAAGATTTTTCAATGTTTGATTGTTTGAAAGTTTGTTTTTGGCAAATGTTTTGAAATTGTGTTGTGAGGTGTGTTTGAAAATAGCAAGGATATTTTGCAAGTTTTGATCAAGTAACTAAGAGTTATCTACCCTATTTTACTCAAAGATCTTTCCTATACGTTTTTAACCCTTTTGACAGTGTTGTTTTACCATTGCATTTGGTAAACAACCTTGTATTTGGATGTTAAACGGGACAGGTGCGGGTCATCATATTGACCATGATAGCAATATTGCCAAGTATCTTTAGCAATTTTTTGAGGGACTAGATCATTTTGTATAGGCCACCAAGATAGCGTCATCGAGGGACTATGATCTTTTGTTTTGTTTTTGTTTTGCCAAGATACTCAACATGCATAACATGGCCATTTAAAAAGGAAACACGTGGATGAAACCCTAGGGGTGCAAGTGTGCATTGTGTTGTCAATTTACATGCTTTTTGTCTTTGTATTAGTCAAGCTATTTGTTTGATTTTGGATTTTTTTGCATACAAACCATAATCTCTATCATGGCATATTTGACAGTATAAATGCGGAAAATAAATCTACACTATTACAACATTTGATATGGGAAGGGGGATACAAGTTTGAATGGGGAATATTTGCAAGAAAATAAAACCATAATATTTACTATTACATCCAAATTGAATAATTGGTACAAATAATAAATGAACAATATTTAAATAAATAAATTAAACAAATATGCAAAATATTATGAATATGCAAAAAATGTTTTGTTTATTTTTATGTATGTAAAAATATAATATTTAATGTAAAAAAAAAGAAGAAAAAAAAGATTATTTTTTTTTTATTAAGGGGCAAAAACCCTAATTTTCTTTTAAGAAAGTAAATATATATCATATATTTTTTATGTACAATAAAATAAAATAATGTATATACAAAAATAAAATATATTTAGAAAAATATTATTTAAGTATAAATGATAAAAAATAAAGGTACAATATTTTTATGTTTTATTTTTAAGTTTTCATCAAATAAAATAAAAGTATATAATCACTAAATTATTTTTATGTTAGAAAAATAAAAATAAAATACAAAAATAAATGTGAAAATTTATAAAAATATTTTTGGTATTTTTTATGTTTAGAAATTAATAAAATAAAATCAGAAATGAAAATAAATACAAAAAAATATAAAAATATGAAGAAATGGGCCAGGGGGTGCAGTTAGTAATGAGGGGGTGCAGAAAGTGAGTCAGAAACCAAGCCGAGCCCACTTGGACTTCATCTTCAACCTTTGTCAAAAACAAAACACGTGCCCTGTACAAATCTCCAGATCCTGCATACGTGCTCTAATGCAAAAACTCATAACATCAAAGTTGTAGCATTTTTCAAGACGAATTCAACCATATAAGAAACTTAATCTAACTCTCAAAGACCATAGAGAATTTCTCTGACCCTAAATTCTAACCTAATTTTTTCAGGAAGTTCATGCATCAAATTCTCTTAACACGATTAACTTAAATTAAAACTGAGCATATGTACAACTTCATGGCTATAAATACTACATTTTTTATTCACAAACCTAAGCCTAATGATTCCTAAATAGAGAGATAGGAAGTTGACAAAAACCTGTTTCAGTTGACTTCGTGTATGGCAATGTGGAGCTTTTCAGTGAGGCCTAAGATGTTTGGGAGCTTGCTTGAACTTCCTCTGACCTTACCCAATGCCTAGTTTCCATTGAACGTGCTTGAAGAAGCCTGTAGAACTCAACCTGCACAAGATGAAATAAAAAATGGTAAACCTTGAAAATGGAGTTACAGTGAGTGTTTAAGGGTTGGGATAGCTTGGATAGGTTATATGGAAGGTGTTTGAACAAGTTTGAGGCAAAACGCACGAGGGGTTTTTGCTATGGAACTCAAACTACAGGGAGTGCCCTGTTTTGCCAATGGAAGGTGATTTTGTGCTATGGAAGGCTTCAGGACTCAAAGGCTCGTGTTTTAGGTAAAATACAATGTGTGAAACTTGTTTCCAAAGCTTGCAAAAGTTGGTTCTCACAGATGTGCAAGATGTGTTGTATTTGACATGTTTCTTGTCTTTTAAGCAAAAGCAAGCAATGATGCAAGACAAGCCTGTACAGGCTACCTATCAGTTGGTACTTTGTTCTCTTGGACCCTCAAGTTGGTGGATATTGTATGCAGTACAAGATCTTGTTCAAGGCTCAAGGATTCTATTTGACAAAAATGGCAATGTTACCTTTTACTATTTTTGGATTAATCTATTGTATAATCCTCTCATGACCAAAACAAAGCCTTAGACCAATGGATTTGAATTTAATTGTTGAGTATGGAAGGGTTTTGGGACCTGTAATCAAGTACAAAGAAGGTTGATTAGAGTTTGCCACTTGTATCAATATGAACATGCCATGGATCAAAAGTGAGTTTTTGCCAACTTCAAGCCTTCGATTCTCCCAAACCACAAATGATTTTTGAGAGTTCCTGGACATTTTAGAAATCTTGTAACATTCTATACAATCCATCTTTGAAATGAATTTTGAGATTCCAAGTGGAACTAGGTGAAAAATTTCCAAGAAGATAGGTCAAAATCCTGCCTAAACTAGGGCAAAATTTCACTAAGTTAAAAGTTTCATGGACCCTTGTTCCAAAAATCATAACTTGAGATCCAACCTTCTTTTGGGAAAACTTTGTCAATAAAAGTTGTAGATTTTATGGAGGACTACAACTTTTATGTTAAAAGTTTTGTTTGAATCCAATTGCATCATGGTGAAAATGTTGGGCAAATATGGGAAAAATTAAGAAAATTTCATAACTTAGAAAAGTTCTAAGTTATGAAATTTTTCAAACTTAAACCCTAATTTGCAAAATTAGGTTTCTTGATGAACAAGCTTCATGTTTTGGCACATCTTGATGAAAAATTACCCTTGACACTTGATTTTGATCAAAAAGTCAAAGTTTGACTTTTTAGTGTACAGTCAAATTTTGATCAGTTGACTGAAAAATTTATCTGTCAATCCAATGCAATTGAGATCTTTTGAACCTTGTGAATAGGTCAAGATGATGACATTGAGTCCTTGAATCCATTCTTGAACCCAATTTTCCATTGGCTAGGTTATAAATCAGAAATGGCCCTTGTGCAGTCAAAACCCTAAAAATGACCATTTTGCCCTTTTGATGATTTGATCAAATTTCTTGAGGAGTTGTGGTCCAAACTTGATCAAATGGTTCATAGGAGCCTAGAATGATGATGTGGATCAAACTTTATGAGGTTTGACTGTAAATTGGCCATAATTGACTTTTTCCCCAATACAGTTGATTTTTAGGTCAACTGTCCAATTGACTAGGCAGAAATTTGATTCAAGGCTTGAAACTTGGTAGAGGCAATCTTAGGGATCCAAGATGATGTATGAAAGTCACTTTGAGCATTGAAAATCCAAAAATCCCTGTGCAAACTCAAACCCTAATTTAAGTCATCAATGCAAGGAGATGTCTTGAGCAGAGCAAAACCCTAATCCTGTCTGGAATTTACAGAGTCTTGTGAGGGGAAATCTTGATAAAATGAGAGGACAAATTTTGGGGTATAACAGTTGCCCCTGTTCAATCTTCTTGAACCTGAAGAGTTAGATTGGCGAGTTTTCCTTTCGTGACTCGAAGGTAAAAGAGGTTTGGACACTAGAGTGCCCGTAAATTTGCACTCGTCAAAATGTGGTTGAGGAAATGGGCTTAAAGATGCCATTTGGAGATGGTAGAATCTTGATGGAGATGGGCTTAAAGATGCCATCCAAGACTTGTTTTTTGAAAATCAGGAGAATGAACACCAGATTGGTATTCGTATTTGGAACGCATCTGAGTTGTATCTGGAGATTAGATTCATATGAGCAAAAGAATGGTGTTCGTTCCTGGAGCATATCCGAGCTGTAACTGTATTTGATTCTTCAATGAATATCAGAATGACTGCCGTGTCTGGAGTGTATCTGTATTGTTTCTGAATGGGCGACAGAAAAAACATCCGTGTATGGAGCATTTCTGGGCTGGGGATAAATTTCGAATGAGTGACAGAATGGCAACCGTGTCTGGTGCGTATCTAAACTGTATATGAAATTGAGACCTGTATGAGTAGCAGAATGACTTCCGTGTCTGGAGTGTATCTGTACTGTAACTAGGATCTGGACAAGTGACAAAATGACTTCCGTGTCTGGAGTGTATCTGAACCTGAAGTTGATAGGTGAATCTGAATGAGAAATAGAATAGCTTCCGTGTCTGGAGCGTATCTAGTCTGTATCTGATTGCTGAAGTCTGAATGAGTAGTAGAATGACCTCCGTGTCTGGGGTGTATCCATACTGTCTCTTGACTTGAAATTCTGAATGAGTAATTGAGTGACCTCCGCGTTCGGGGTGTATCCATACTGTATTTGAATAAGGGATCCGAATGAGTAGAAGAACAACTTCCATGTCTTGGAGTGTATCCGTACTGTATCTGAAATCTTTGCATAATTGTTAAAGATAGCTTTTAATCTTATCATGAAAAGGGTAAAATGTTAGCTGAAACACAAAGTTATGTTGCATGACATGTATGATGCAATAAAATGTGTTATATCAATGTTTATGATATATGAATGTAATGTATGCGCATGTAAGCTGATTAGCTGTCTGCCAAGGAAAATAAATCCTTGATAGCTGGAGATAATGAAATCCTTGACTGCTGCCGGGGAAAATAAATCCAAGACTGTTGTTGGGGATTCAAAATCTTTGATTGTTGAGAATGAGAAATCCTTTGGACCACTGTTGGGGATTGAAAATCCTTGGTGACCTATAGGGATTAACAGGAACTTTGACAACTTCTGTGGGGATGTGAGAATCCTTTATGACTTTCCTGGGGAATAAGGAAAACTCTGACGATCTCTACTGGGGAATTAAAACCTGGGAGGCTTCAACTGGAGAAACGAGACCAAGGATCTGTGATCTGCTGGGAAATAACTCTGTGTGGAGAAGGTTTATTCTATTTGAAGAGTCCTCAAAGGATTGGTTTTTATGCCAATCTACTAGGGAATTGGAGGAAACTGGATAGTCTTCCACCGGGGTTTAAGGTTTGAAGTTTTGGACTCCGTTGGGGAAGAAAGTTTCATCTTCACTGAGGATTTGTAGTTCAAAGTTTTCTGGCTCCACTGGGGACTGGGAGTTTGGAAACATAGTCCTGATGGGGATTTTGAAACTTAACTCCGCTGGGGATATGTATTTCAAGGCTTTAGCTCTGTTGAGGATCTGAATGATATACTGCATGGGATTTCTTCCGGAGTAGCCTAAAGACGTTTTCCTATACTTTCAACCTATCAGTAATTATTCTTTCTCATTTCATTTTATTTGTAAGCAGTGATTATATTCAAATGCATATGCTTATTTAATAAATCATTGGACGTTTTCAAATAAAACATAAGTGTAAGAAAGAAAGAAAAGGCAACAATTTTTCTGCGCTTTGAAGTATTTTTGTATTAACCTTGTGTAAGTATTTTGTACAAAAGAGACAGACATCCTAGTAAGAGAATGTTGTCCTAAAATTGAGAAAAAATTTATACAACGAAAGATGGCTATGTGTAACAATTCCATGGGGTTCCTATTCTGCTATAGCCTTTGCAACTCTGAGTATCTTGTCCATTCGTTGCTTCGTCCATAGATGACTGGATTAATCAGAAGCTTGGGGTTTGTTTGTGAAGAGATTGTCCTTAAAGTGATCCGACGAGACATAGTCATACGCTTTAAATCCCTAAATTTTGCCTGGACCGCCCTTTCGGGTTTTCAATCCACCGGGAAACCCTTTTTTGCCCAAGTCGCCCTTTCGGGTTTTCAACTTGCCGGGTGTACAGATTTTTTATTTATCCCTAATTTTTGCCTGAACCTCCCTTTTGGGTTTTCGATTCACCGGGATGCCCATTTTTTCCCAAGTCGCCCTTTCGAGTTTTCAACTTATCGGGTCGTTTATGTGTAGTATCTTTTGACTATATCTGCATTCGCAGGGTGCGGCAGGTCATCGCCGTCCATGGTGGTCATAATCATTGCCCCACCAAAAAAGATGTTTTTGATCACAAATGGTCCTTCGTAAGTAGGAGTCCATTTTCCCCTGGGATCACTTTGCGGCAAGAAGATTCGCTTGATTACAAGGTCCCCGACTTGATATACTTATCTCTTGACTTTCTTGTTGAAGGCCTTGATCATACATTTTTAATACGCCTGACCATGGCAAACAGTAGTAAGTCGCTTTTCGTCAATCAAGTTAAGTTGATCAAGCCGAGTTTGAATCCAATCATCTTCACTCAACCCAGCATCTTTCATGATTCTCAATGAGGGAATCTGAACCTCGATGGGTAAAACAGCCTCCATGCCGTATACTAAAGAAAAGGGTGTTGCCCCAGTTGAAGTGCGTGTTGTGGTACGGTACCCGTGCAAAGAAAAGGTAACATCTCATGCCAGTCCTTGTAGGTGACTGTCATCTTTTGAATGATCTTCTTGATATTTTTGTTCGCAGCTTCGACAACACCGTTCATCTTAGGCCGATAGGGAGATGAATTGTGATGTTGAATCTTGAAATGCTCGCACAGAGCAGTGATCATAGTATTGTTTAAATTTGTACCGTTGTTAGTAATGATCCTGTCGGGGATACCATACCAGCATATGAGGTTCTGCTTGATGAAGCGGGCAACAACATTCTTTGTTACGGATGCGAAGGACGCTGCTTCGACCCACTTGGTAAAGTAATCAATGGACACCAGGATGAAACGGTGTCCATTGGATGATGTAGGCTTGATCTCTCCAATCATGTAGATTCCCCACATCGCGAATGGCCAGGGAGCTGTTAGGATATTGAGAGGAACTGGAGGAATATATACCTTGTCAGCATAGACTTGGCATTCGTGACAAGTACGGGAATGTTGATGACAATCAGCTTCCATGGTAGACCAGTAGTAGTCCTCCCGTAAAATCTTCTTAGCCATCGTATGATCGCTTGAATGGGTGCCAAAAGTGCCATTATGTAGTTCATCCATGATCTGCTCAGCTTCAACCTTGTCCACACAACGGAGTAGGACACAATCAAGATTGCGCTTGTATAAGATACCATTTCTTAGAAAGAACTTGGCAGCGAACCTCCTTAAGAACTTTTTGTCGTTGACTGAAGCTCCTTCAGGGTATTCTTGTGCTTCGAGATACCTTTTGACATCATAAAACAATGGTTGGTCCACCACTTCTTCGACATTAATCTCGTGACAATGTGCAGGTTCGTCCATTTGTTCAATGGTGATTTGAGGTGCCTCATTATTCCAGTTAAGTTTAAACATGGATGACATTGTAGCTAGCGCATCTGCTAGCTGATTCTCTTCTCGCGGGAAGTGCTCGAAGGTAATCTGCTCGAAGCGTGGTAACAATGTCAGGACATGTTCTTTGTAAGGGATGCGGTTTGGATGTTTAGTATCCCACTCTCCTTTGATTTGAATGATAACCAAAGCTGAGTCCCCAAATACAATCAGAGATTTGATTCCGAAGTCAATAGAAGCCTTGAGACCAAAGATACAAGCTTCTTATTCGGCCATGTTGTTGGTGCAGCTGAAGCAGAGTCTAGCAGTGAAAGGTGTATGGCAACCTTCTGGAGAGATAAGTACCGCGCCGATACCGTTCCCAAGTGCGTTGGAGGCGCCATCAAAGTACAGAGTCCATCAGGATCCTTGTTCAGGTCTGTCATACGGTCTGTTTTCTTCAATGTTTCTCAAAGTCATGATATCCTCGTCGGGAAAGTCGAACCTCATGGATTGGTAATCTTCGACAGCTTGATGAGCCAGATGATCGTCTAGCACACTCCCCTTTATAGCTTTTTGGGTTGTGTATTGTATATCATATTCGATGAGGATCATCTTCCATCTAGCGATTCTTCCAGATAGAGCAGGCTTCTCGAAGATGTACTTGATCGGATCCATCTTAGAGATCAACAAAGTGGTATGGGTCAACATATACTGCTTTAGTCGGCGAGCAGCCCACACCAAAGCACAACAAGTTTTCTCAAGCAGTGAGTAGCGAGTCTCACAGTCGGTAAACTTTTTGCTAAGGTAATAAATGGCATGCTCTTTTCGGCCAGACTTGTCATGTTGGCCCAGTACGCACCCTATTGAATTATCTAAGACAGTTAGATACATGATTAAAGGCCTTCCTTCGATGGGTGACATCAAGATAGGAGGTTCCAGAAAATACTCCTTGATCTTATCGAAAGCAACTTGATAGTCATCATTCCATTTAACCACCTGATCTTTCTTCAACAGCTTGAAGATTGGTTCACAGGTAGATGTTAGGTGAGAGATGAACCTTGGAATGTAGTTTAGGCGTCCCAAGAAACCTCTGACCTCCTTCTCAGTGCGAGGGGCAAGTATTTCTTGTATAGCTTTAACTTTGGCAGGATCAACCTCGATGCCTTTGTTACTGGCGATGAATCCTAAAAGTTTACCGGACCTGACTCCGAAAGTGCACTTGCTAAGGTTCAGTCTGAGCTTGTATTCCTTTAACCTGACAAACAACTTTTGCAGATGGTCGAGGTGTTCTTCTTCTGTCTGTGAACGGGCTATCATGTTGTCTACGTAGACTTCAATCTCATGATGTATCATGTCATGAAACAAAGCTACCATGGCTCGCTGATAGGTTGCCCCGCATTCTTTAGTCCGAATGGCATTACTTTATAGCAGAAGGTACCCCACTGCATAACAAAAGTAGTCTTTTCCATATCTTCAGTGGCCATTTTGATCTGGTTGTACCTTGAAAACCCATCCATGAAAGAGAATACCTTATGCTGAGCTATATTGTCGACCAAGATGTCAATGTGTGGTAGTGGAAAGTCATCTTTAGGGCTAGCCCTATTTAAATCTCTGTAATCCACGCACATTCTGACTTTGCCGTCCATCTTTGGCACGGGCACAATGTTAGCAACCCATTGTGGATAGGAAGTAACAGCAAGAAAGCAGCATTGAACTGCTTCATTACTTCAACTTTCATCTTTTTGGACATGTCGGGCCTCATCCGACGGACATTCTGTTTGATTGGTGGACAGTCTTCTCTTGTAGGGAAACGGTGAACCACAATATTTGTATCCAGTCCCGGCATGTCTTCATAGGACCAGGCGAAGATCTCAACATATTCATTCAACAGCTGAACTAAATGCTCTTTGACACTTGGCTCTAGGTTGGCACCCACTTTAACCTCTTTTCTGTCTTCCTCTGTTCCCAAATTGATAGTCTCTAACAACTCTTCATGGGGCAGAATAGCCCTTCCTTCCTGTTGCAAAAGTCTAGCCAACTCTCCAGGAACTTCACAGTCTTCATCACCTTCGTATTCAGCATGATTGACCAGATCTTCAGAGTCACTGAAGGCCATAGCAGAATTGTTACCCATGGAATCCGTAGTTGATGGGTACCTGCATTTTGTGAGTGTGGGTGTGTGTAAGGGATAGCCACCTTTAAACAAAATAAAATGTAAAAGGAAAGAAAATGAACACAAAAGTTTATAGATGAAAATGCCCTTGATTCATTAAAAATGGCATATGAAAATGAAGAATCAAAACCCTTACAAATGGACCTATATGCCCCGGGTAAGGCATAAGGAAAAAAGAGTGTACGAATTGTTTAATAAATATTACAGACCAACAGAAAATATTCAAAAGATAAATTACTGATTGATGAAAGTAATAGGAACAAAGTCTTTCGCCTCCCAGTTGTTCAGTCCTCCTTCAATGGTTGGAAAGATCTAATATTCAAAATTACTCTCATCTTCAACATCTTCCAAAGCATGAACTCCATGATGAGTGATTTTTAATGGAGGTCCTCCAGCCCGGGAGAGACGCACAACTTTTTGACTAGCAGCAGTGAAACCCAAACCGAACTTATCTGTCTTGTAAGGAAAATCTGGCAGTTGACCCCATACTGTGCTTCCTCCTTCCTTGATCACAGCCTCCTCATCTTTAAGGGATGACATCCAGGACACAGGTTTGGTAATGATGGGCACAACAATCATTGTCTTGGCTACCGCAACTTCTGGAGAAACCTCTTCAAAGTGTTGGAAAGGTGTTTCTAAGAATTCACCATCTAACTCCATGTAGCGGAAAGAGTTAAGGTGGCTTATCATATACTCCTCCTCACCATGAACTGTTATGATTTTACCCTGGACTAGGTATTTGAGCATCTGGTGTAGAGAAGAAG
The DNA here is from genome assembly GCA_948472305.1 of Vicia faba. Lineage (NCBI taxonomy): Eukaryota > Viridiplantae > Streptophyta > Magnoliopsida > Fabales > Fabaceae > Vicia > Vicia faba. Next base: position 798,756,505 of record OX451738.1, on the reverse strand, counting down.
TGACTGCCCCAGCGTAATGAATCCAGGGCCTTCCTAACAAGCATGAGTAGGAGGGACGGATTTCGAAGACGTAAAATGTGGAGTTGAAAGTTTCTGTACCCACTTTAATTGGGATGTCCACCTCCTCGTGGACCATCCGCTTAGAACCATCAAAGGCTCTTACGATGATGTTTCTGGGCTTCAAAATTAGTCCTTCACAATCTAGTCTGTCCAATGCTTTCTTTGGTAAGACATTTAAAGATGACCCGATATCAACCAGAATGTGAGCAAGAGTGGTCCCTCTGCACTCTACTGAGATATGCATCACATCATTATGATTTCTTCCCTTAGATGTTAGATCGGCATCAGAGAAGCCAAGACCATTGTCGGCTGTAAGGCTAGCTACACACTCTTGAAACTGATCCACAGAAGTTTCTTGAGGTACGTGCACCGTCTTCAGGAATTTGATCAAGGCTTTGGCATGAGCCTCAGAGCAGAGAAATAGAGCTAGCATAGAGATGTTTGAAGGGGTTTGCCCCAGTTGTTCTACGACATCATAGTCGCTTTTCTTAATTATCTTTAAAATCTCCTCCATTTCATTTTGGGTGGTCTCGGGGATAACCAAAGTCTGAGCCCTCGTCCTGACGGGCGCTTCTTGGATCCCCTTACCTTTATCAGCAGTAACAGCAGAGGGTATTGTTTCGGGAGTAACAATTTCTTCAATAACTAGACTTCGCACAGATATCTCGACTGGCAGAGGAGCACTTGAGGGTCCGAAGATTTCCCTTGGAGGAGCAATCTCCGGAGAGAAGATTCTTCCGCTACGAGTGATCTTACTTGTCCCCGCAATATTTCCTATGTCAGGAGTTTCTTCATTGGAGATTTCTTCGACTGATTCGATCTGCTTAACACCGTGGTAGAAGATCTCTCCTCCATAATTCCACGGTATTGTCTTGTTGGACTTATATGGGATATGCCCCGGCATAGTAATCTTCAGAGGTACACACTTTGGATCGGGTGTAATCTTAACAGGTCTTTTGGAGACCTTGGAATGATTGTCGGAAATGGTGATTATATCAACATCATTGATTGGAGTAACAAGAGTAACAAGAGTTTTCTTGAAGAGGATTTCTTGAGTATCCATCAGGCGTTGGATGCCTGACTTCAATAGCGGACAGTCAGATTGCAAGGTCGAACAAAGGTAACAATCTTTTTCACAGCCTGGGAAAATCCTGGATTTCAACAGATTCATCTTGATCATTGGCAACGGAGTCATTAAGTCATCAACAGCAGTAACATGAAGATCTTCTACAATAGCATGGACATTATGACCATGTTTTGGCATAGGAGCGGATATCACATTAGGTTTTTCGGGGGAATCAAACTCCACCTCCTTGGCATCTATTAAATCCTGGATCTTATTTTTAAGGGCCCAACAGTTGTTGGTGTCGTGCCCCACACTGTCCGAATGATAAGCACACTTTGCATTTGAATGATAATAGGGAGAAGAGGTATTTGGGTTTTTCGGTGCCTCTTTCAAGTTTGTAAGGTTTAACTTTAACAGATGAGGGAGAACCTGAGCAGGTGTCATATTGATCCGGGTGAATTGCCGTGCAGGCCTTTCCACCCTGGTTTGGTTAGCTCTGGGTTGACTGCTTCGAGGTTGATCGACTGAGGAGTTCTGAATAATCACAGCCCCCACCGCTGGTCGGCGCTCCATTATTTCTTGATTTCTTCTGGGCGTAAACAGTAGAAACTTCCTTCTTGGCTGGAAAGTTTTTCTTGATAGAAGTGGAAGCAGATGCATCCTTTTGAATTTTACCGCTCTTAATGCCAACTTCGACCCTTTCACCTGTCAGAATTAATTTGGTGAACCCTGCAGATGAGCTCCCGATCAAGTGATTAAAGAATGGACCTGACAGGGTCCCTAAAAACATATCAACAAGCTCTCTTTCAGACAAAGGTGGCTGCATCCTTCAAGCCAAATCCCGCCACTTCTGGGCATACTCCCTAAAGCCTTCATTAAAGAGAATACCCATACCTTGTAATTGAGTACGAGTAGGCGCTAAATCTGCGTTATATTGGTATTGTCGGTAGAAAGCAGCAACCAAATCCTCCCAGTTATGTACATCAGATCTCTCAAGTTGATAGAACCAATCCAATTGCGTACCCGACAAACTATCTTGAAAAAAGTGGACCCACAGATCCTTATCAGAAGAGTGAGGTTGGATCTTTCTGACGTAAGACCGCAGATGCATCTTCGGACAGGACAAACCGTCGTATTTAGAAAATGTAGGAACTTTGAATTTAGGGGGAATGACGATCCCAATAACCAACCCTAGTTCTTCGAAATCCAGCCCAGGTACTCTTTGTACCTCCATGGCTGCCAGCCGATCTTCCAGATTCTTATACTTATCATTCGCTGGAGGATACTGCTGCTCAGATTAATCTTCATCCTCTTCTTTTTCTTCCTCTTCTTCAGACTCGGAGGGCACTGCAGCTCCCTTTCCTTTACCAACCCCTTCATCAGACGTCGAGGGGAAATCAAGGACTCTTCTAGCTTGATTCTCAAATCTTCTTCCCATAGTGACCACACCAACTCTTTTCTTTTTCTTTTTCTCCTTTTCTTCTCCTTTTCCTTCTCTAACAGTGCTTTAAGGTCCTCTTTACCCTTTGCCAAGGTCATGAGGAGTTGTTGGAACTGCGAATTCTGTGCTTTTAGATCTTTGACCGTCTGCTCTATATCCATCTTGTTGAAATAAATAGCAGAGAGATAAGGAAACCTAGTGTGAAGACCTGTTTATGCATATGATGAATGATATGTATTCATGTAATGTATTCAAGGATTCAGAAATTCAAATTTGTTGTAAACAAAAAGAACACACGTCATATTAATAAGAAGAAATTTGTTAGTACATAAATGCCCCATGGGTAAAATATTACAAAATTCTAATGTAAAAAGACGTTGCGCATCCTCTTTGGTGCTATGTAGGTGTTGAGATTCTGCTCTTCGTGGAATCAACGAGTAAGCTCCAAAACCTTCTTCTCACTGGCGTAGAAGTTGGCTTCAAAAGTATTCCATTCTTCCTTGGGCTGTATCCAACTCTTTTGCAATTCTTCTAATGATGTTGGCATGTCAGGATATAGGAGGGTGTATGGAACCTCTCCTTCCATAACAAGCTCTTTGATCATAGGCAGAATGTAGGGGTAAGGCATCATAAGATTCTGGGCGCGGGTTCGTACCCACTTGAGGTAGGGCTCAAGGGGGATGGAATTCTTGTGCCCCAGTGTCTTACTGTCCACCTTGTTGGGCATCCTCTAAGCTCGGATAAACCTTTGTCGACGTCCTTCAGCGTCGTTGTCGAAGTCAAAAACCAAGTCTGGAATTAGTATGTCATGAGGGCCATCCCTTCGGGCATACCCAAATTGTCTCAGAGCTAAGCAGAGGTTGTAGGTAATGCCTCCCATAATGCCAAGTTGTGGCACATTAGGGAATTCCCCACAATGATCAATGATGATGACATTTTCTCTGGACCAAGAACACCAATGAACATCAGAATATGTAAGGGCCATCAATCGTTGTGACCACCTCAAGCCTTGCTCATTCTTCAAGACTGACTAGGGAAGGTGAGAAATAAACCACCTTGCTAGAAGAGGAGTACAGCACATGAGAACACCTCTTTTCCTCATTGTTCGTGTGTGAAATGAGTGGAGGATATCCCCAAGAAATGTAGGCACAGGATTCCGAGATATGAAAATCTTGACAGCATTCACATCTATAAGCTGATCAGGGTTTGGGAACAAGACCAAACCATAGATGAGAAGTGCTACAATCTCTTCAAAAGCTTGCAGATCTAGAGAATTCCTACAGTCTTGTGCCTTCTCAAACAGAAACTTTGCCAAGAAACCCTTGACACCACTTCTGGTTTCCCAATGACCTTTGATATCAGATGGTTGCAAGTGTAGGGCTTGAGCAACATCTTCAGGCTTTGGTTCTCTTTTCGTACCGTTGTAGGGTAGTTGATGGAGAATAGGAATCCTCAGGAGTTGAGAAAATTCCTCCAAAGTAGGCACTACTTGGTAATCAGGAAATGTAAAGCAATGGTGTAGGGGGTCAAAGAACTGGAAGAGAACTTTCACCATGTCTTCTTCAATGTTGGAGTTGACCAAGTTGAGAAGTCTACCATGTCTTTCACTGAAGGGACAATTCTCTGGAATCTTGGAAGTAAGCTCCTTGAGTTGAGGAGGGATTCTCACTAGGTTGACCTGGGTTGTTTTTCTGCAGAGTGATTCCATTACCTATAAAACAGAAACAAAGATGAAGATCCAAACCCTTGAAATGGTTAGTGGATGCACATGATGCTTCATGATGTTTATGATGTATGAACAAGTATATGTACAAGCAAGTCACACAAGTTCCTAGTTTCAGGCTTGCATGGGGTTTCATAGGTAAGTACCCTCTTGAAGTTAGTTGGCTCAACCTATACTATAAATAGTAACCGGGTTCTAAGGAGCTCAATATCACTGGATTATTTTCTATGTTCATTGTTTCAGTTTAGCCATTTTACTGGCGACCGAAATATTTCAAGAAAACAACCCTCAATGAGTGTAGTATCGAGTATCTACCAACTTCGGACTGCACCAAAGCCGGTCATCTCACTACCCCTAAAAAGACCAAGATGGTCAAGTAAAGGTTCTAAGAGTTCATTAGTGCTTCATGACATCACTCAGCGGCCCCATATTCTCTTTGATTGACTCAAAGGCTACCTGTACCCACAAATATGTCGCACTAATATAGCTATTGCTTCAACCATGTCGGTATACCCCGCACAGTTTCCACAATGTATTGCTATTTACCTATGAATGTTTCCCAAATCCGGGTAGAGGATTTCAAACCCAAACAATAGAACCAAGTGTAAAGCAATCAAAGCAAACAAGGTAAGCATGTAAAGGTGACCCCAAAGTTCCTGTTAATCCCCAGCAGAGTCGCCAGTTCTGTGATACGGTGGGAGAACTGACTTGAGGTTTTGCGTTTGTGTTCGCAAATGTTTCGGTTTAGCAAGAGTCGCCACCGACTTTTTATTTTATTCAAAGGAAAGGTCAAAAAGCACAGGAAAGACCTTTGAGATGTTTTCTTGGGTTCGGGGGGTAGATTATGAAAAGGGAAGGTGCAAGCACCCTTTTCATCCATGGTTATCCATGGGCTCTTAGTTACTTGTTTAGATCACTTGCTTTTGCTTTTCAATTATTTGAAATGGTGCTTTGTGTGTGGTTTTGAAAATGTTTTGAAAAGAGGCCATCGTTGTGGCAACCTTTGTAATGATTCTTGTTTGAATATATACAAAGGTGTATTGTCTTTTGAAAAGATTTTTCAATGTTTGATTGTTTGAAAGTTTGTTTTTGGGAAATGTTTTGAAATTGTGTTGTGAGGTGTGTTTGAAAATAGCAAGGATATTTTGCAAGTTTTGATCAAGTAACTAATAATTGTCTACCCTATTTTACTCAAAGATCTTTCCTATACGTTTTTAACCCTTTTGACAGTGTTGTTTTACCATTGCATTTGGTAAACAACCTTGTATTTAGATGTTAAACGGGACAAGCGCGAGTCATCGTATTGACCATGATAACAATATTGCCAAGTATCTTTAGCAATTTTTTGAGGGACTAGATCATTTTGTATAGGCAACCAAGATAGCGTCATCGAGGGACTATGATCTTTTGTTTTGTTTTTATTTTGCCAAGATACTCAACATGCATAACATGGCCATTTAAAAAGGCAACAAGTGGATGAAACCCTAGGGGTTCAAGTGTGCATTCTGTTGTCAATTTACATGCTTTTTGTCTTTGTATTAGTCAAGCTATTTGTTTGATTTTGGATTTTTTTGCATACAAACCCTAATCTCTATCATGGCATATTTGACAGTATAAATGCGTAAAATAAATCTACACTATTACAATATTTGATATGGGAAGGGGGATACAAGTTTGAATGGGGAATATTTGCAGGAAAAGAAAACCATAATATTTACTATTACATCCAAATTGAATAATTGGTACAAATAATAAATGAACAATATTTAAATAATAAATTAAACAAATATGCAAAATATTATGAATATACAAAAAATGTTTTGTTTATTTTTATGTATTTAAAAATATAATATTTAATGTAAAAAAAAAGAAGAAAAAAAAAGATTAATTTTTTTTATTAAGGGGAAAAAACCCTAATTTTCTTTTAAGAAAGTAAATATATATCATATATTTTTTATGTACAATAAAATAAAATAATGTATATACAAAAATAAAATATATTTATAAAAATATTATTTAAGTATAAATGATAAAAAATAAAGGTACAATATTTTTATGTTTTATTTTTAAGTTTCCATCAAATAAAAAAATAAAAGTATATAATCACTAAATTATTTTTATGTTAGAAAAATAAAAATAAAATACAAAAATAAATGTGACAATTTATAAAAATATTTTTGGTATATTTTATGTTTAGAAATTAATAAAATAAAATCAGAAATGAAAATAAATACAAAAAAATATAAAAATATGAAGAAATGGGCCAGGGGGTGCAGTCAGTAATGAGGGGGGGTGCAGAAAGTGAGTCAGAAACCAAGCCCAGCCCACTTGGACTTCATCTTCAACCTTTGTCAAAAACAAAACACGCACCCTGTACAAATATCCAGATCATGCATACGTGCTCTAATGCAAAAACTCATAACATCAAAGTTGTAGCATTTTTCAAGATGAATTCAACCATATAAGAAACTTAATCTAACTCTCAAAGACCATAGAGAATTTCTCTGGCCCTAAATTCTAACCTAATTTTTTCAGGAAGTTCATGGATCAAATTCTCTTAACACGATTAACTTAAATTAAAACTGAGCATATGTACAGCTTCATGGCTATGAATACTACATTTTTTATTCACAAACCTAAGCCTAATGATTCCTAAATAGAGAGATAGGAAGTTGACAAAAACCTATTTCAGTTGACTTCGTGTATGGAAATGTGGAACTTTTCAGTGAGGCCTGAGATGTTTGGGAGCTTGCTTGAACTTCCTATGACCTTCCCCAATGCCTAGTTTGCCTTGAATATGCTTGAACAAGCCTGTAGAACTCAACCTGCACAAGCTGAAATCAAAAATGGTAATCCTTGCAAATGGATTTACAGTCAGTGTTTAAGGGTTGGGATAGCTTGGATAGGTTATATGGAAGGTGTTTGAACAAGTTTGAGGCAAAACACACGAGGGGTTATTGCTACGGAAGTCAAACTGCAGGGAGTGCCCTGTTTTGCCAATGGAAGGTGATTTTGTGCTATGGCAGGCTTCAGGACTCAAAGGCTCGTGTTTTAAGTTTAATACAATGTGTGAAACTTGTCTCCAAAGCTTGCAAAAGTTGGTTCTCACAGATGTGTAAGATGTGTTGTATTTGACAAGTTTCTTGTCTTTTAAGCAAAAGCCAGCAATGATGCAAGACAAGCCTGTACAGGCTATCTATCAGTTGGTACTTTGTGCTATTGGCCCCTCAAGTTGGTGGATATTATGTGCAGTACAAGATCTTGTTCAAGGCTCAAGGATTCTATTTGACATAAAGCAAGATTTTGACAAAAATGGCAATGTTACCTTTTACTATTTTTGGATTAATCTATTGTATAATCCTATCATGACCAAAACAAAGCCTTAGACCAATGGATTTGCATTTAATTGTTGAGTATGGAAGGGTTTTGGGACCTGTAATCAAGTACAAACAAGGCTGATTAGAGTTTGCAACTTGTATCAATATGAACATGCCATGGATCAAAAGTGAGTTTTTGCCAACTTCAAGCCTTCGATTCTCCCTAACCACAAATGATTTTGGAGAGTTCTTTGACATTTTAGAAATATTGTAACATTATCTACAATCCATATTTGAAATGCATTTTGTGATTCCAAGTAGAACTAGGTGAAAAATTTCCAAGACGATAGGTCAAAATCCTGCCTAAACTAGGGCAAAATTTCACTCATTTAAAAGTTTCATGGACCCTTGTTCCAAAAATCATAACTTGAGATCCAAGCTTCTTTTTGGAAAACTTTGTGAATAAAAGTTGTAGATTATGTGGAGTACTACAACTTTCATGTTTAAAGTTTTGTTTGAATCCAATTGCATCATGGTGAAAATGTTGGGCAAAGTTGGGAAAAATTAAGAAAATTTCATAACTTTGAAAAATTCTAAGTTATGAAAATTTTCAAACTTAAACCCTAATTAGCAAAATTAGGTTTCTTGATGAACAAGTTTCATGTTTTGGCACATCTTGATGAAAAATGACCCTTGGCACTTGATTTTGACCAAAAAGTCAAAGTTTGACTTTTCAGTGTACAGTCAAATTTTGATCAGTTGACTGAAAAATTCATCTGTCAATCCAATGCAATTGAGATCTTTTGATCCTTATGAATAGGTCAAGATGATTCCATTGAGTCCTTGAATCCATGCTTGAACCCAATTTGCCATTGGGTAGGTTAAAAATCAGAAATGGCCCTTGTGCAGTCAAAACCCTAAAAATGACCATTTTGCCCTTTTGATGATTTGTTCAAATTTCTTGAGGAGTTGTGGTCCAAACTTGATCAAATGGTTAATAGGATCCTAGAATGTTGATGTGGATCAAAATTTATGAGGTTTGACTGTAAATTGGCCATAGTTGACTTTTTCCCTAATACAGCTGATTTTTAGGTCAACTGTCCAATTGACTGGGCAAAAATTTGATCCAAGGCTTGAAACTTGGTAGAGGCAATCTTAGGGATCCAATATGATGTATTAAAGTCACTTTGAGCATTGAAAATCCAAAAATCCCTGTGCAAACTCAAACCCTAATTTAGGTCATCAGTGCAAGGAGATGTCTTGAGCAGAGCAAAACCCTAATCCTGTCTGGAGTTCAAAGATTCTTGTGAGGGGAAATCTTGATAAAATGAGAGGGAAAATTTTGGGGTACAACAGTGACAACTTTAGTTGCGACCATAGTTTGAGGTGCCTCTTCGAAGTTCTGACACGGAGTCTCGATGAACTAGCCATCCATTTCTAAATATCTGAAGGAATTCAGGTGACTGACCATGTATTCTTCTTCACCGTGTACAGTGACAATTCTTCCTTTGACCGGGTATTTCATCATTTGATGCAGAGTGGACATAACAACTCCCTCCCCATTAATCCAAGGGAGACCCAGTAAACAAGAATAAGACGGTCTGATATCCATCACGTAGAGGGTGAATTCTAAGGTCTGAGAACCAACTTTGATGGGGATTTCCTCCTCCCCGTGCACCATTCTCTTCGATCCGTCAAAATCCCTCACTACTATGTTGCTGGGCTTCAAGGTCAAACCTTCACAGTCTAGTCTATTAAGAGCCTTCTTATGCAGCACATTCAATGACGAGTCATTATCTACTAGAACATGGGCCAAAGTAGTGCCCCTGCATTCGTCGAAGACATGTAGCGCATCATTGTGCTTTCTCCCTCTAGGTGTCAGATCAGTATTAGAAAAACCCAAACGGTTATCAGCCTTCAAAATGGCCACACAATCTTCAACTTGGGCAATAGAGGTTTATTGTGGCACATGGGCAGTTTTAAGAAACTTCACCAAAGCCTTCGCATGAGCTTCGGAACACAATAGTAAGTCTAGCATAGATATTTTTGAAGGGGTGTGCCCTAGCTGCTCGACCACATTGTAGTCACTCTTCTTGATAATCTTCAAAATTTATTACATTTCTTTTTTCGAAGCCTCTGGGATAAATACTGAATATGCCTTCGTCTAGACAGGCTCAATCAACATGTCTTTGCCCCGAGTCTCGACCGACTAGGTGATATGGGTGTCAGCAGGGGTAATCACAAGAATTGCAATAGTAGTATCAACAAGAACAACAATATGAATGATCACAGGACCAGTAACAGCTCTTGGAGGAGAAATCTCATGGGAGAACACTCTTCCACTTCTTGTTATTTTGTTGGTTCCAACAATGTTGCCAATGTCGGGATCAGCATTCTCATAAACCTGTTCTTTAACGGCCAGCAGGTCTTGCTTGACACCGTGGTAGTAGACGTCACCCCCATAGTTCCAGGGAACAGTTTTGTCCTAGGAGTATGGGATTGGCCCTGGCATAGTAATAGTCAATGGAGAAAACTTTGCAGTATATGTAATCCTAACGTGCCTTTTGGTGGAGAACCTGGGAGGATTGGTGGAAATGGTTATTATTAAAATATCCTTGTAAGAAATTGTCGGAACGGGAGTCTTTTTAAACAAAGTATCTCTATCATTCATCATGCGCTGAACACCTTCCTTTAACAAATAACAACCAGTCGATAGAGATAAGCATAAGCGGCAACCTTCACCACAACCCTAAAATAAACCGGCTTTCAACTAGTTCCACTTAACGGTCATAAGAGTAGTAACAAGTTCCTCAACACAAGTGACAAATGCATCATCTTCAATAACATTAACACCACGGTCGTGCTTGGGCATAAGAGAAGTGATAACATTGGAAATATCGGGGGCGTCAAATTCAATTTCCTTCGCCTCGAGAAGGTCTTGCACCTTGTTTTTCAAAGCCCAATAGTAGTTGGTATCATGACCTGGACTTTCTGAATGGTAAGCACAACGAGCATTAGGATTTTAACGGGGAGGGGCAGTGTTGGGATTCTTTGGAGCTTCCCGCAAAGTTACCAGATTAGACTTTAGTGGATGTGGCAAGACTTGAGACATAGTCATATTTATTCGGGTAAACTGTCTTACCGGCCTTTCCGCCCTAGGATGATTGTTCCTTTGTTGAGTAGGTGCAGGTTTAGAGATCATAACAGCCCCTACCGCTGAACGGAGTTTAGTTCTGTCCTGATTCCTTTGATTGTACACATCACTGACCTCTTTCTTCCAAACAAATGGCTTCCTTACTGTACTGGAGGATGCATCCTTTTGGATCTTACCACTCCTAATTCCAGCTTCCACTCTTTCCCCTGTCAAGATCAATTCAGTAAAGCCGGCTGAGGAGCTTCCAATCAGGTGATTGAAAAATGGAACAGACAGGGTACCTAGAAACATATCCACTAGCTCTCTATCAGACAGGGGAGGCTAGACTCTTCCTGCTAAGTCCTTCCACTTCTGAGCGTAGTCTTTAAAGCCCTCACTCGAAACCATAGACAAACATTGGAGCTGCGTTAAACTGATACTGCTTGTAGAAAGAAGCAGCCAGGTCTTCCCAATTGCAAATGTTGGTCCTTTCCAGCTGGTATAACCATTCTAGTTGAGTTCCGGACAGACTATACTTAAATAAGTGGACCCATAAGTCCTTGTCAGTAGTGTGAGGTTGGATATTCCTCACATAAGATCGGAGGTGCACCTTGGGACATGAAACCCCATCATATTTGGTGAACACTGGCACCTTGAACTTTTGTGGGATGACAACCCCAGAGACGAAACCCAACTCTTCAAAGTCCATCCAGGCACTTTCTGGATTTCCATTGCACTCAGACGGTCTTACAGTTGTTTGTACTTTTTGTCGGCCGGAGGGTACTGCTCTTCATTGTAATCAGTCTCATTATCAGATTCCCTTGGACTGGGGTCTTCCTCTCTTGTATCCCCTTCTTGATTATCACCTTCTTTGGATGAATATTTCAGCTCAACCACTTGCCTTAGCTGTCCTTTGAACCTCCTTCCCAGATTTACCACACCAGTTGTCTTCCTTGGCTTCTATGTTTTGTCTTTAACAACCAAGGCTTTCAGTTCCTCTTTCCCCTTGGCCAGGGCCATGATCATCTGTTGAAACTGCGCATTCTAAGTCTGTAGATCCTTCACTGTTTGTTCTGGAGGCATTGCAGAAATAAACAACGAAGAGGATGTGAAACCTGCTATGAAACCTACTTATGCAATGATATGTATGATATATGTATGCAATGCTTTCAAGTATTTCTAAGACTCAAATTTCTTAAACATAAAGAGAATAAATGTTAATTATATTAAGATGTTTTATTGATCATAAGAATACCTCTTGGGCTCACAAAGGAGGTAACAAAGTAAAAGTAAAACTCTCCAAGCAAACGAAGACTTAAGCTTCCCACAGGCGCATCCTTTTTGGTGCAATGTAGGCATTTATACTTTTCTCCTCATGAAGTAAACAAGTGAGCTCTAAAACCTTCTTCTCGCTAGCATAGAATTGGGTTTCGAAAGTATCTCGTTCTTCTTTCAGTTGGATCCAGGACCTCCGAAACTCCTTAAGATCAGTTGGCATGTCAGGATGAAGAACGACGTAAGGAGTGTCTCCCTCAGCATCTGGCTCCATAATCAAAGGTAAAATGGCAGGGTAAGGCATCATAATATATTGAGCCCGAGCTCACACCCATTTGAGGTAAGGCTCAAGAGGAATGGAATTCTTGTGCCCCAGTGTCTTGCTACCAACTTTGTTTATCATGCCCCAAGATCGAAGGAACCTCTTATGATAACCCTGAGCATCATTCTCAAAGTAAAATGTGATTCCTTGGACGAGTATGTCATGAGGATTATCCCTTCTATCATAACCAAACCGTCGTAACTCCAAAAAAGGATTATAAGTGATTCCTCACCTAATTCCTAAGAGAGGGACATTAGGGAATTCCCCACAGTGATCAATGATGGTAACATTCTCCGAGGATCATGAACACCAATGAATATCTGAATGTGTAAGGGACATCAACCTACAAGACCATCTCATACCTTAGTCATTTCTCAAAACAGACCAGGGTAGGTGAGAAATAAACCACCTAGCCAATAGAGGAGTGCAACACAGAAGGGTCCCTCTTCTCTTTAGAGTGCGAGTATGCAGAGAGTGCAGGATATCCCCGAGCAAAGTAGGCACTGGATTATGCGACAAAAAAACCTTAACCGCATTCACATTCACATTTATGAGTTGGTTTATGTTATGGAATAGTTCAATCCCATAGATGAGAAGGGTCAGCACTTCTTCAAAAGCATGTAAATCCAGATTATCCCAAAAATAGTGAGCTTTCTCAAATAGGAACTTAGCTAGAAATCCTTGGACACCTCCTATAGTTTCCCAATTTGCCACTACATCATACCATTGTAAAGATAGAGCTTGAGCAATCTCTTCTGGCTTTGGATCTCTTTCTGTACCATTGAACGCTAGCTGATTAAGGATAGGTACCCCCAATAACTGAGAAAACTCCTCCATAGTGGGCACTAACTTGTAATCAGGAAAAGTGAAGCAGTGGTGCAACATGTCAAAGAACTGAAAGAGCACCTTTAACATTTCTTCGTTTGGGGTTGTAGTGACCAAGTTGAGAAGCCGACCATATTTTTTAATAAAGGGAGAACTTTCAGGAATCCTTGATGCTAAGTCCTTGAGTTGTGGAGGTACTTTCACAAGGTTGATTTGGATAGTGTTCATGCGAGCGGATGTCATGTCCTACAAAATAAGACAAAGATAAGCCCTAGAAAATCCTTGAAATAGTTAGTATGACATGCCATGTTATGATGTCATTATTATGCTAAGAAATCACATATACAACAAGCACAACTAAATCACACAAACACCTTAGGTTTAAGGCTTGCATGGGTTTTAAGGTAATACCCTCTTGAAGTTGGATTGGTTAAACCTGTCCTATAAATAGTAACTAGGTTCTAAGGGATCTCAGTATCATTGACCTTTCCCACTAGCTTCGTTCGATAGGTGACTGACTCGCAAACAAACAAAACTCAGGAGTCAAGTCTCAATGAGTGTAGCATCGAGTATCCGCCGACTTTGGGAATACACCAAAGATAGCCATCTCACTACGTCCTAATGGCCAAGTTGTTCAATTAAAGGTTCTAAGGTCAGTTGAAGCTTCATGACACCATGCAGTGGCCCCGTATTCTCCTTGATTAACTCAAGGGATACCAGTACCAAACAAAGTGTCCCATCAACATAGCTATCGCTTCAACCGTGTCGGTATACCCCAAACAGTTTCCACGATCTATTGTTACTTACCTAAAAGTTTTCCCCAGATCCGGGTGTAGGATCTATAATACCCAAATAATACCCTTAAAAGTAAAGCAATCAAACAGACAAAGAAAATAGTTTAGAAATTATCTAGACCCTAAGGTAAACCCCACTTTTATTATTTTCCCCAGCAGAGTTGTGAGTTTTGTGATACGGTGGCAGAACCGACAGTTAATACTGGTTTTGCGTTTTTTGTTTGCAAATGTCATGGTAAGCAAGAGTCATCATCGACTTTTCTTTTATCCAACAAAGGAAAGGGTAGAAATAACAGAAAAACACCTTTTTCGAGATTTTCTTAGTAAGGGGGGTAGATTATGGAAAGGGAAGGTGCTAGCACCCTTTCTATCCGTGGTTTTCCACGGGCTCTTAGGTACTTGATCATTTTTGAAAACTGTTTGGGTGTTTGTGTGTTTTGAAAGTTTTTGTATGCTTTATGGTAACTCTTGTATCAGTCTTTAAGAGTGTGATAAAGCATTTTTGAAAATAGTTTTTTTGAAAGTGTGTAAGTGTGAAAGTTTCAGGTTTGAGCAAGTACTTAAGAATCATCTACCTACTCGAAAAAGGACGTTCTTTTCCTCCTTTCCTTTAGATAGTGCTACCCTACTATTAGTGAGTCGGTAGCCCTATCGTTGAATGTTGAGGGACTATCGAAAGGGACACTATGATCATTGAAGGCAACTATGTAAGGATATCTTAGCATTTCGAAGGGACTGTCATCATATAGGTAACATCGAGGGACACAATCATTTCTCGTAGGCAACTCGAGTGACGTTAGGGACCATGACATTTTGGATGACTTTAGAGTTGAAGGTCTTTGCTAAGATATCCATGCGTTCGAGGGACATGACCATTATTTTCTAAGGCAACCAAGTGAGGTATACCCTAAGGGTGCAAGTGTGCAACAGTGTGTTTTTAAATTATGTTCATATTGTAATTAGTGATCTACTGATTAATTGATTCTTGTCATGCACGCGTAAGTTACTAACAATTATATACAAGCATGTAAAGAAAAAGCAAGAAATAAATTCCTACGCTATTACAGGGATTTGGTATAGATACATAAGTAATGGACTGAAAAGTAAAAATGCGAAGATAAAAACCCTAATTTAGCTATTACAAACTGCGCGCAGTTACATAAATGGTAAAAACTAAATCGTATGGAAAAAATAATAGCGCCAAAAATTAAGACGGGAAAAAGTTCTAAACCCTAAAAAAAACCTAATTGCTCATTAAAAATATTTTTTTGTATTTTATGAAAAAATATTTGAATTTTAACCTAATTCTTATAACTAATTTTAAATTAAGGAAAAAGGTTAAAATTTAATTAAATTAATTAATTTGCAAAAATTAATTTTATTAAAAAACTCTAAATCTTAATTTTTATGATTTCTGATTTTTGATGATTTTTATGATCTTAAAAAAAGAATAAACAAAAATAAATAAACTAAATATAAAAACATAGAGAAATTAAAAATGGGCCTGAGGGGGTGTGAAACCCAATCGAGTGATGGTGCTGTTGAATTTGTCTAAGCCTAGAAGCTGGTGGCCCACAGCTAGCGTGAGATCTAGTGGGAGGCTTACTGGGATGTCACCATGGAGATGCATTGTTGGGCACTAGATCTTGGAGAATGAATGATCTTATGGATGAGATGTTACAATGCATGATGCGCGTGTTTAGAATTGAATCACTAAATCTGCAAGAAATATTTAGAAAAATAATATGCAAGAGGCATGGACCGAACCCTTGCCCCTGCACACATGCAAAACCTTTAGCGCACTGTCTCTACCATTGGGCCGACTGTACTTCCGGTAACATAACCACATTAATAAATATATAATATAAATTAAATGCTAAAGGTCAAAACAATCAAAACACGCGCGTAGGGTGGGCCCCTATTATTTGAACGATCCAATTAGAAGAAAGCCTTGGGCCACGTAGAGTCCTTGGGCGGTCAAACCACCATGGGCGTTGGCTCCGATCACCTTCTCCGACTGCCCAAAAATCAAACCTGCGAAATCTTATAAAAACAAGCATAAAAATAAACCTACTGGACTATTTAGGACCTTTCGATTCCAATGGTGGGGTTTATTTTGTCTGAAAGACCCTGTATCTTGAGAGACGATGCTTGGGTAAAGCTTTGCCCTAACAATGCTAAACTTTCATTCCCGCGTTAAATCTCCCATGTAATGGTTCTAGACAGTCACAAATGTTAGCATGAACACGCACATGTACAAATAAATCATTTATATTGCAAGATAAAAAAGTTTGAATTCACAAAAATCTACCAATCTGATGATGCTTGGTAGAGAGATTCTTTGCACATTTTGGCTTGAATAATGGTTCAAACACACTTCTGGGAACTTCAAAAGGAAGAATGACTCCTTGGTTTTGATCAACAAGTGTTGGAATGGGTTCTTTTGAGTTTTTACGATTTCTTGGAATTTTTTAAATTTGTATGGCTCTCTTTGTGGCTGATGTGTGTGTTCTCTTAACCTAGTGTTATTGTGCTTTTGTAGTGAATCTCATTAGGGTTGTAATTGTAGCACAATATCCATATGCCTTGATGCCCTTTTAAAAAATAAATATTTTGGTTCAAAACTTCCCAAAAGAAGAGATTCACTCCCTTATTTAGTCCACAGGGTTTTTCATAGCTGGCCAAGATCTTTTTGGTTTAAAAAAGATTTTAATTTTTTATATCTTGCACATTCTTGCATTTATTTATTATTTATTTAATTTATTTTGAATTTATTTGAATAAAATCAAGATAAATAAAATAAAAAAACAAAATAATGCATGTACATGTTTAGTGATCCCTAGATGCATCATGAACACGTTTGGACTCTAAAAATTGGGCCCAATAACTCAAAAGTACAATTTTGCGCAATTAATATTTCATGCATTTCTTGAAAATTGCCCAACTTGTGCAATCCTTATCTCTCTCAATTTTAACCCTAAGAGGATGTTCTTGAACTTTTTAGAAATCTTAGGATGTCCTCTAAACAACCTTTTTGGTTTCATCTTAATTGGATCTTCCATGTTCATGTAAGGAGTTTTGATCCAAAAGTTGTTTTTGTTCAGTTTTTGAAAGGACCTATAATTAATCAGTTTGTAACTTTTGATTGAGGAATTTCTTGAACTTGAGGGATGAAGAAAAGTTGTAGGGAATTGGATTCTCTTTAAAATGAGCCTTTGAGGAAAAATTTCTGATAAAGTGTGAGAAAGTTATGCTTGGTCAAAGTTTGGTTAACTTTTCCTATAGAAACCCTAATTTGCCATCTTGAGGAATCATGATAAAACCTTGATCAAATGATGGATATTACTTCAAAATGTTTATGTTGACCAAAAATCTTGAAGTTTGACTGTACATGGGCCAGAGTTGACATTTGACCTAGCATAATTGATTTCCAAGCATTTTAGCAGTTGACAGAGCAAACTTATTGTTCAAGGCATGAAATTTGGCATGGATGACCTTGGGGACATATTAGGACAATGGATAAAATTTGGGATCCTTTTGACTCATACATCTTGCTTAAAATTGAAACCCTAATTTGAGATTCATTGCCTTAGGAGGATAATTTGTCTGGTCAATTCTTGGTCATCCTAGGGAAATTGAGGACATCTAGAGGCATGTCTTAAGTGAAAATGGGAGGGAAAATTTTGGGGTACAACACGAGTATTATCTTGTTTTGTTTCTTACTCCTGGGATTCTTTCAGTTCCTTCATATTGTCTATCTTGGGTTGAAACTTGTCTCCTTTACGCCTAGGGTTCTTTCATTTTCATCCTACCGTCTATCCTTGGTTAAGACGTCTCTTTTATAACTTTTGGGTTCTTTTAGTTCCGTATTACTCTCTACCCTTTAGTTTGAGACTAGCAAGTGCTCTGAAAAACATGTGCTCTCATTACTTTGCTTTGTGTCGAATTTTGATCTCGTCTCCTGTGCATGAAATCCAATATTTTTCCATGGTACTCATTTCTAGTTAGGTTTCGTCCAACAAGTGTTCATGAGTCGAGTATTATCTCATTTTGTTTCTTACTCATGGGATTCTTTCAATTCCTTCATATTTGTCTATCTTGGGTTGAAACCAGTCTTCTTTACCCCTGGGGTTCTTTCAGTTCCTTCATACGTATATCCTTGGTTGAGACGTATCTTTTATAGCTTTTGGGTTCTTTCAGTTCCTTCTTATTGTCCACCCTTAGTTTGAGACCAACAAGTGTTCTGAGAAATATGCACTCTCACCACTTTGCTATGGGTCGAGTTTTTCCTCATTACCTGAGCGTGAAATCCAGTTTTTGTCTGGGTACTCGTTTTTAGAAAGATTTTGATCTTCCAGTATTGTCGAGTAGAGTATTATCTCATTTTGTTTCTTACTTCTGGGATTCTTTCAGTTCCTTCATAGTGTCTCTCTTGGGTTGAAACCAGTCTCCTTTACACCTTGGGCTCTTTCAGTTCCTTCTTACTGTCTATCCTTGGTTGAAACGTCTCTTTTATAACTTCTGGGTTCTTTCAACTCCTTCTTACTATATACCTTTAGTTTGAGACTAGCAGGTGCTCCTAAAATCATGCACTCTAGCCACCTTGCCCCATGTAATTTTTCAAAGCCTAGTTTCGTCTATTTCCTCTTAGGTCAAGTTTCGTCTCGCTACCTTGTTTGTGTAACAGTTTCGTCCTGACACATTCTTTATAAGTACTCCAGGAGGCCGAGTTTTATCTCAATAACCTCTACTTGATCCCACCAGCGTTCCGCTAACATGCAGATCGTATCTTTATAATCTATTCTCATCTAGTTTTCTTGGGTTGAGTTTCGTGTCAGTATTGTGATTTGCGATCTAGTTTTGTCCTGGCGCATTTTCTAGAATCTAGTATCCCCTAGTTTTCTAGGGTTGAGTTTATCTAAATTGGTTTTCCATCTTTGTCTAGCACATTCTTCTAAATTCTAGTTTTGTCTAGCCTGCTTGAGTTGAGTTTTGGCTCATTTTGTGACATGTGATCCAATTTTACGTGTCGTATATGTAATATGGTGGGAGAACTTACTTGGGTGTTTTGCGTTTGATCACAATTGTTGCGGATAGCAAGAGTCACCATCGACTTTTCTTTTAACCAATAAGGAAAGGTTGAAAAGAACAGGAAAGACCTTTCGAGATTATTTCTTGAGTTCGGGGGGTAAGTTATGAAAAGGGAAGGTGTTAGCACCCTTTTCATCCGTAATTATCTACGGGCTCTTAGTTTCTTGCTAGATCACTTGCTTTTGTTTGAAAATTTGCTTGGGTTTTGAAAGTATTTTGAAAAGTGTCTTTGTAATGGTTCTCGTTTCTATAAGAACACGTACAAAAAGATTTGTCTTTTGAAAATGTTTCAAATGAAAGTGTTAGTGTATAAAGTGTTTTTGTTGTGAGAAAGAGAGCAACTAGGAGCATCCTACCTACTCAAAAGGTATATTTTCTTTTCCTCCTCATTTAGATGCTGCTATCTCACCATTGATTTGGTAAGAAGTCCCATCATTGGATGTGAAGGGATGGGCGTCAGACGTTTGTATAGTCATAGAAGGCAACCTATGGGACGTTTTAGAAATTTTTGTTTAGGGACTAGATCGTTTACCGAAGGAAACATTAAGGGTCATCGATGGAGTACGATATTTTATCGAGGGTCTTTGCTAAAACGCCTATATTCGAGGGATAGGACTATTTTTTCTGAGGCAACAAAAGAGATTACCCTAAGAGTGCATGTGTGTGAATAGTGTGTTTGATTGCATGCATTTTTTCTTTGAATTTTAGGTTGTCTACTTGATGGTTTTATCTTGCCATACATCCTAATTACTAACATTTGTACAAAAAAAGCAGAATAATAAATCCTACACTATTACAACCATATTTAATATCAAGAAAATATAAAGGAAAAATAAAATAAAAAAAAGGAAAATGGGTTTTTTCGATTCAAGCAGCCACACTCTTTGATTTTTAACTTTTGGGCTTCCTTCGATTTGGGCCTGGAGTCAGCAGGGTCATGTCCTTCGATTTCACCCCTTGCTTGTTCCTTTCGATTGGGAGATGGAAGTCAGCGTGACCACCCTTCTGGCTTCTTCTTTCGTTTGAGACTTGGTAGTCAGTGTGGACATCCTACTGGCTACTTCCTTCGTTTGAGGCCTGGGGTCAATGTGAGGTGCACTCTTTGCCTCAGGCTCCTTGCTGCCTCATTCGACTGCAGGAATGCTAGGCCCTCGGGCTGAGATTCGAAAGGCTTGAGTACTTAGCCAATCCAAGGGTACAAAGAACCTGTTTTAAAATTTTAAAATGCAACATTCAAGTGTAACTTTCAAAAAGCTACAGGCCAGGCGTTAGCACAAGATTATTGGGACTCAAAGTCTAAAGCCTAACTAGTCAGAGTTGAGATTTTTAACACATGGGCAGTTAGAATCGAAGGTTAAAGCATGGTCAAGCTCCCTATATGAAATATCTACATTTTTTCTCTATTGTCGTGTGCACATGATACTTAAATGAAATAGTTCCAAGTTTAAAGAGAACTTACGTCTTGAAATTCTTAAATCGAAGGAAACTGCAAGTGTCTTCCTTGGTGATGAATGGAAGTTTGTTGGGGCTTTCCTGAGACTAGTCTAGTTACTACTTTGTTCAAGCAGTCACTGAATCTAAGGAGGATGTGTGAGTGAGTCGAAGGTTCCAATATAATAGGTGAGGGAGTGAATCAAAAGTTTTTTATATTGTGGTTGGGGAAGTGGGTCGAAGGTTAGTTTTCTCATCACATGGGGAGTTAATTGAAGGATTCACTAAGTTTAAAAGGGGGGGGATGGGGGCTAAGTTTTTTAGGAGTGTGAGGAATATTTGAAAAGAACGTGGGATGGATGTTTGAGAGTTTTGAAGAATTTATCACAACAAGAGTTTTATTGCAACTATCCAGGGCCCCTAAGATGTGTGGTGGAGGCTCATATTTATAGGAGATTTTGGATGATGTTTTAGGAGGGAAAGCAAAAAGTTTAAACAAAAAGGGCATGTTGTTCTTGTAGATTTCGAGGGACAGTGTTTGTATGCCATTTTGGTGCAAGAATGGGGCAGTGTTTCAGGATTGCTGTGCAGCAGTTTTGGAGTGCTATGGCCAGTGTATCAGGCCTGAACTTGGCAGAATATGGGTCTCTGGCCAGCAAGTACCTTTGCGCATCTCAACCTTTTGTTTTGACCCCCTAGCCCTATCCTCCAACCAGACTCCTCGACAACACTTCTTTTTTCAAATCAAAGTGTCCTTCGAATGGCTCATGTGGGTATCCTTTGAAGTGTCCCAAATAAGTGTCTTTCGACCAGGCCTTTTGTGTGTTCCTTTGAATGGTCCAAATACATGCTCCTGGAGTGGATCAACAAAACATGTCATTCAATTGGGACATCCAATCATGTCTAGAAAGTCCTTCGAATGTGCCATCATGATACTTATTTCGCACAAGATAATGACATAGTGCAGAATTTGTATGTTGAAGCAAACAATTTCCAAGGGGGACAATGCACAGTCGAAACTAGCATGAAAGTAAACAACACATTGTGGGCGTCATTGCGTTGTGAATTCTAGCCATGGGAAAGCTTTTTCCTTGTGCATTCTGGCCTAAAGGGAGTCTTGATTCTTGTATTGAAATATTCACAGGCCCCAAATGAAGGATGCATGCAGAGGGTAAAGGGAACAATCAAAGCTTGCAACGAAGGAGGGCCACACGCCCCAAACGAAAGGTGTAACCAAAATTTTTATTGAAGGATTCACACGCCCCAAACGAAGAATGCATGCAGAGGGTAAAGGGCACAATCGAAACTTAAAACAAAGGAGGGACACATGCCCCAAACAAAAGAGGCCTGCAGGAGGCAAATGTGTAATCGAAAGTGACCAGAAAAGAGGCTTTTTCCTCCTGAATCGAAGGACATCAGAAAGATCCTCTTTGCCTTGTAAATTAAAGCTAGTTGAAGATAAGTGTTGCCCTGTCGAAGCTTCCAACATGTTGTTTCAAAGGGTGACTTTGGCCTTGTGCATGCTAGCATGGTGGGAAATCCTGCCTTGTGAATTTGGTAAACATGCAGGAAAGGGGCTATATGGCCCATATTGCAAATGGCCAAGGAGCAGTCAGGATATTTAGGGGAACCGGAGGCACATGTGCTTTTTCAGCATAGATCTGGCACTTGTGACAAGTACATGAATGCTGATAATAGTCCGCTTCCATGGTGGACTAGTTGTATCTTTCCCGTAGGTTCTTTTTAGCCATCGTGTGTCCACTAGAATGGGTTCCAAAGGTACCTTCATGTAACTCAGCCATGATCATTTCTGCCTCACTCTTGTCTATGCACGGAAGCAAAGTAGATTCGTTGTTGTGCTTATAGAGGATTTCGTTACTGAGGAATAATTTAGCAGAGAACATTCTTAGGAACTTCTTATCATTGACTGAAGCTCCCTCCGGATATTCTTGGGCCTCGAGATATCTCTTAATTTCATGGAACCATGGTTTGTCCACTACTTCTTCAGTATTAATCTCGTGACAGTATGCTGGTTCGTCCATTCTCTCAATAGTGATCTGAGGAGCCTCGTTATCCCACCTGATTTTTAACATGGATGACATAGTAGCTAGCGCATATGCTAGTTGATTTTCCTCTCATGGAAAATGCTCAAAGGTGATTTCCTTAAATTATGGAATCAGTGTCAACACATGTTCTTTGTAAGGGATGAGATTAGGATGCTTTGTGTCCCATTCTCCTTTGATCTGACTGATTACTAAGGCTGAGTCTCCAAATACACTTAAGGATTTCAAATCTATGGAAGCTTTAAGACCCATAATGCACACTTCATATTCAGCCATATTATTGGTATAGTTGAAACACAGTCTGGCAGTGAAGGGAGTATGACAACCTTCATGGGATACGATCACAACGCCGATGTCGTTGCCGAGTGCGTTGGAAGCTCCATCAAAAACCATGGTCCATCGGGATCCTTGTTCAGGTCCATCATACGGTCTGAGTTCTTTACAATCATTTACCAACATGATGACTTCATACAAGAATTCTAAATTCATGGATTGATAGTCATCCACAGCCTGATGAGCCAAATGATCAACAAGTACACTCCCTTTTATTGCTTTTTGGATAGTGTACTGAATGTCGTATTCGGTCAGGACCACCTGCCATCTTGCTATTCTTCCAAAGAGGGAGGGCTTCTCGAATATGTATTTAATAAGATCCATCTTGGATATCAAGAAGGTAGTTTCGGTCAGCATATACTATCTTAGCCGGCGAGCAACCCATGCCATAACGCAATAAGTTTTCTCGAGCAGTGAATATCTGGTTTCACAGTCGGTAAACTTTTTGCTCAGGTATATTGCATGCTCTTTTCGGACATATTCATCATGCTGCCCCAACACACACCCCATTGAATTTTCCAAAACTGTTAGGTACATGATCAAAGGTCTTCCCTCAACTGGAGACATCAAAATAGGACACTCTTGAAGGTACTCCTTGATCATGTCAAAGAAAGCCTGGCAGTCGTCATTCTATTCCACCACTTGATCTTTCTTCAGTAATTTGAAGATTGGTTCACAAGTAGCAGTTAGATGGCAAATGAATCTGGTGATGTAGTTTAGCCGTCCTAAGAATCCCTTAAATTCATTCTCAGTATGAGGAGCAGGCATTTCTTGTATTGCTTTTACCTTTTCCGGGTCCACTTCAATACCTTTGCTGCTGACAATGAAACCTTAGAGTTTACCGAATCTTACTCCAAAAGAGCATTTATTTGGGTTCAACCTTAGCTTGTATTTCTTCAGTCTTTCAAATAGCTTTTGCAGGTGGTCAAGGTGTTCCTCTTCAGTTTGAGATCTGGCTATCATGTCATCCACGTAGATTTCTATCTCTTGATCGATCATATCATGAAACAAAGCTATCATGGCATGCTGATAGGTTGCCCCGGTGTTCTTCAACCCAAACGGCATAACTTTGTAACAAAATGTGCCCCACTGTGTGACGAAATTCATTTTCTCCATGTCCTTAGGTGCCATTTTGATCTGATTGTATCCGGAGAAACCATCCATAAAGGAGAATAATTATGTTGTGCGGTGTTGTCAACCAGAATATCGATGTGGGGAAGCGGGAAGTCATCCTTGGGGCTTGCCCTATTCAAGTCTCTATAATCCATACACATACGTACCTTACTATCCTTCTTAGGAACCATAGCAACATTGGCGACCCATTGCAGATAAGAGGTGACAGCTAAGAATCCGACGTTGAATTGCTTCATGACTTCAGTCTTGATTTTTTCTGACATTTCTGGCCGCATACAACGAACCTTCTATTTCACTGGAGGGTAATCTTCTTTTGTTGGAAGACGATGGACCATGATATCAGTGTCGAGTCCTGGCATGTCTCTGTATGACCAGGAAAAGAACTCAACATAGTCATGTAGTATCTAAGTTAAACGCTTCTTGACACTATGCTCCAGATTTGCACCTATCTTGACTTCTTTCTTGTCCTCTCCAGTACCTAAGTTAACTGTTTCAACCAGCTCTTTGTGGGGCTGTATGGTCCTTTCTTCCCGTTGTAATAACCTAGCAAGTTCGCATGGTAACTCAAAATCTTCCTCACCTTCTCCCTCGGCTTGGTAGATCATATTTTCAAAGTAATAATAGGCGGTAGTAGAACCGTTACCAATGGGATCCCGAGTGGATGTGGATCTGCATTTCGATATGTGAGTGTGTGTAAGAGCATAACTATCTTTGATAAAATAAAAGATAGAAAATTAAAACAAAGAGTGTAAAATTTGCATGCAAAAACGTCCCATGATTTATTAATGACATATGAAGATGAAGTAACAACCCTCACATATGGACCATTGTGCCTCAGGTAAGACACAAGGTTTTAATGTTTAAGTTGTTTAAATATTACAAATTCTGAAAATTTAAAGACAATTACTCTTGAATAAAAGTAATAGGAACAAATTCTTTGGCCTCCCAATTGTTGAGTCCACCACCGATGGTTGGAAAAATCTACTCGTCCATGTCACAGCTGCTATCACTGTCTTGCAATGCATTGACTCCCTGATTGTTGATGCGTAATGGTGGTACCCCAGCTAGAGTACGTCGAACAGCTCCTTGGGCCTCCGAAGTAAAACCCAAGCCAAATTTGTTAGATTTGTAGGGAATATCCAGAAGTTGGGCCCAAATGGTACATCCACCTTCCTCAACTACTTCTCTAGCATCCTTCAAAGAAGCCATTTTCAATGGAGGTCTGGTAATCTTCAGAGCCTTGGTAGCAGTGTTGGTCACAACAACCGTCTGTGGAACCTCCTCAAAATTCTGACATGGGGTCTCAATGAACTAGCCATCCATTTCAACATACTTGAAAGAGTTCAGGTTGATAACCATGTATTCCTCCTCCCCATGGACTGTGATGATCTTTCCCTTAAGTAGGTACTTCAAAATCTGATGTAGGGTAGAAGTGACGGCACCAGCCCCATGGATCCAGAGTCAATCCAATAGACAATCATAGGATGGGCGGATATCCATCACATAGAAGATTGAATCAAAAGTCTGAGTTCCAACTTTGACAGGGATGTCCATCACCATAATGTTGCTGGGCTTTAATGTGAGTCCTTCACAATCTAACCAGTCAAGAGCATTCTTGGGTAAGACATTCAGCGGAGAACCTGTATCCACCAGAACATGGGCTAATGTAGTACCCCTGCACTCTATGGAGACATGCAAGGCGTCATTGTGTTTCCTTCCCTTGGGAGTTAAATCGGCGTCATAAAAACCCAGTCCATTATCAGCAGTTAGATTGGCCACACAATTCTTGAATTTCTCAATGGAGGTCTCTTGGGGCACGTGGGCGTTTTTAAGAAATTTTACTAAGGCCTTAGTGTGGGCCTCAGAGCACAAGAGTAAGGCCAACATTGATATTTTTGAGGGGGTCTGCCCTAACTTCTCCATGATGTTGTAATCACTTTCTTTGATTATCTTTAATATCTCTTCCATTTCATTCCTAGAAGCCCCAGGAATGACTTCTGGATGCCCTTCCTCTGGACAGGCTCAAACAATACCTCTTTGCCCCGTGTCTCTACCGACTCGGTAGTAGGGTTAACGACATGACTAAAAATAGGGGTAACACTGGGAATATTGACAAGAGCGGTAGTGGGAATAATTACAGGAGTAGTAATGGTCTTTGGAGAGATCTAGGGGGAGAAAACCCTTCCACTTCTCGTTATCTTACTGGTCCCAACGATATTGTCGACGTCAGGATCAGTACATTTAGAAACTTTGTCTGTGATAGCCAATAGATCTTGCTTGACGCCATGGTAATAGACATCAGCCCCATATTTTTAGGGAACAACTTTATCCGAGGAATATGGTATTGGCCCTGGGATGGTGATGATTAGGGGAGCATACTTTGGAACAGATGTAATCATGATGGGTCTTTTGGTGGATACCCTGGGAGGATTATTGGAAATGGTGATTATTGAAACATCTTCACAGGAATTTATGGCAAGAGGAGCATTCTCGAACAAGATTTCTTTGTTAACCATCAGGCGCTAGATGCCCATCATCAGTAACAAACATCTATCTGGTAGAGACATACATAAGTGACAACTTTCATCACAGCCCGGAAATAGACCGACTTGCAATAGATTCTGTTTAACAATCAAAAGGGGAGTAGTTAAATCATCCACAGAGGAAACAAAATGGTCATCATCAACAGCATTGACACCTTGGCCATGTTTGGGAATTGGCGCTGGTATTACATTAGGTGTTTCTGGGGGGTCAAACTCAATCTCTTTCGCTTCAATAATGTATTGTACCTTATTCTTCAAGGCCCAACAATCGTTTGTATCGTGCCCTGGACTTTCAGAATGATAGACACATCGGGCATTCGGGTTGTAGAAGGGAGAAGCAGTATTGGGGTATTTGGGAGCTTCCTTTAGAGTCACCAGATTGGACTTCAATAGATGTGGCAAAACTTGGGACAAGGTCATGTTGATCTGGTTGAATCGTCTTATGGGCGCCTCTGGCCTACGTTGATAGTTTCACCGTTGATTTGATACAGGATTGGAAATAATAATAGCCCCTACCATCGGACGACATTCAGTTTTGTTTTGATTCCTATGACCATAAGCAACACTAACCTTCTTCTTTCCAGTGAAGGGTTACTTTATCGTGCTTTAGGATGCATCCTTTTTAATTTTTCCGCTCTTAATACCGGCTTCTACCCGCTCACCAGTTATGATTAGCTCAGTAAATCCAATAGAAGAGCTTTTGATTAGATGGTTGAAGAATGGACCAGACAATATGCCCAAGAACATATCCACCAACTCTCTGTCAGATAAGGGGGTTGGACTCTTCCTGCAAGATCCCTCCATTTCTGGGCATAAATTTTGAAACGCTCATCAGCACCCATAGAGATAGCTTGCAGTTGTGTTCGTGTCGGAGCTAGGTCAGCATTATACTAGTATTGCTTGTAAAAAGCAGCAGCCAAATCTTCCCAATTGTGAATATTGGTTCCTTCTAATTGATAGAACCAATCCAACTGCGTCCCTGACAAGATTTCTTGGAAGAAATGTACCCAGAGGTTCCTATGAGCAGTATGGGGTTGAATCTTCATGACGTATGACCTTAAATGCATCTTAGGACAAGAGACACCGTCATATTTAATGAATGTGGGGACCTTGAATTTTTTTGGGATGACCACCCCTGAGAGAAGTCCTAGCTCTTCAAAATCTAGTCCGGGTACCCTCTGGATCTACATAGCATTGAGGCGATCCTCTAGTTGTTTATATTTATCATTAGCAGGAGGATATTGTTCTTTAGAGTAGTCAGCTTCTTCTTCTTTTTCAGACTCTAGGTTGTCATCTCCTTCCTTGTTCTATCCTTCTTGATTATCTCCTTCACACGAAAAGATTTCGAAATCTAGAGTTCACTTGGCTGGTCCTCTGAACCTTCTTCCCAAATTCAAATTGCCGATTGGTTTTTTCTCCTTCTTCTTCTTATCTTTGATTATAAGACCCTTCAGGTCTTCTTATCCTTTAGCTAGAGTCAGGAACATTTGTTGGAATTGAGCATCATGCGCTTGAATATCCTTTATTGTCTGTTAAATATCCATCTCACTGAAATAAACAGTAGAAAGATAAGGAGACCTGTTGTGAAAACATGTTTGTGTTATAATGAATGAGAATGCAAATGCAAATGATTTCAAGGAAATTTAGAGATTTAAATTTGTTTAGACAAAAGGAAACATACATTGTATTAATAAATCCAAGTTCGAGTACATCATGCCTCTTTAGGATTACAACAAAAGAAATAAAATACAAAAACAAAACTCATAAGACAAAAAGGTCGAACACATCCTCTTCGGTGCAATGTAGGCGTTCAAACTATGCTCTTCATGAAGTTGCTTCATCAGATCCAAAACCTTCTTCTCACTGGCGTGGAATTGGGATTTGAAGGCGTCTCGCTCTTCTTTTAGCTGAACCTAATCCTTTTTCAAGTCTTCAAGCGAGGTAGTCATGTTGGAATAAAAGACAGTATATGAAACATATCCTTCAACAACAGTCTCCATGATAACAGGTAGAATGGAAGGGTTAGGCATTACGAGATTCTAAGCACGAGCTAGTACCCACCTAAGGTAAAGCTCAAGGGGAATAGAATTTTTGTGTCCCAATGTATTACTATCCACTTTGTTTACCATCCTCCAAGCTCGTATAAACCTTTGACAGTAGCGTTGGTCGTCGCTCTCGTAGTCGAACACCACACCTTGGATGAGCGCATCACGAGGAACATCTCTTCGCGCATACCCAAACTGTCGCAAAGCTAAACAAGGGTTATAAGTGATACCTCCCCTAATGCCAAGCAAAGGGACATTATGGAATTCCCCACAACGGTCGATAATTGTAATGTCCTCCAAGGATCGAGAACACCAACGAATATCTGAACGTCTGAGTAACATCAACCCATTTGACCATCTCAAACCTTGCTCGTTCTTCACAATGGATCGGGGTAGGTGCAAAACAAACCCCCTAGCCAATAGAGGAGTGGAACACATGAGGGTTCCTCTTCTCTTCATGGTGTGAGAGTGGAGAGAATGCAGTATATCTCCCAACAAAGTAGGCACTTGATTGCGAGATATAAAATTTTTGACAACATTCACATCTATAAGTTGGTTAGGATTTG
Source organism: Vicia faba (assembly GCA_948472305.1). NCBI lineage: Eukaryota > Viridiplantae > Streptophyta > Magnoliopsida > Fabales > Fabaceae > Vicia > Vicia faba. The sequence continues at coordinate 798,727,343 of OX451738.1, read as the reverse complement.
GAAATAGTACCATCCTATAGATGAGAAGAGACAAGATTTCTTTAAAAGCTTGTAAACCCAGAGTGTTCCAACAGTCTTGAACTTTTTCCAACATGAACTTGGCTAGGAACCCTTTGACACCATTTATTGTTTCCTAGTTAACCGTGACATCATATTGTTGTAAGTGTAAGGCTCGAGCAATCTCTTCAGGGCTCCGGTCTCTTTCAATACCTTCAAAAGGTAATTGATTGAGAATAGGAATTCCCAAGAGTTGACAAAATTCTTCCATAGTAGGCACAAGTTGGTAATCGGGGAAGGTAAAGCAATGGTGCAAAGGGTCGAAGAACTGGAAAAGAAACTTCATTATGTCTTCATCAAAGCTTGAGGTAACCGGGTTGAGAAGTCGTCCATGTCATTTTATGAACAGTGAGTTCTCAGGGATCCTTGATGCTAATTCTTTGAACTGAAAAGGTACTCGTACGAGATTGACTTGGATTGTATTCTTGCGAGTGGGAGTCTTGTCCTACAAAATAGAACAAAGATGAATCTCAAGATCCTTGAAATGGTTAGTCTAAAATGCAATGGGATGATGCCATGATGTTATGTACAAGAATTTGCACAATCAAACAAGTCCTTAGGTTTAAGCTTGCATGAGGTTCATAGGTAAGTAACCTTTTGAAGTTTAGTTGGTTCAACCTATCCTAGAAAGTAAACGGGCTCTAGGGAATCTCAATATCACTGGTCTTTCTTCATTGGGAATTGTTTCAGCGTAAGCCTCTTTATTGGCGACTGAAATATCCCGAAAGTCTAATCTCAATGAGCATAGTATCGAGTATCAACCAACTTCAGATTGCACCAAAGCCGGCTACCTCACTACTTCCTAATGGCCAAGTTGTTCAAGTAAAGATTCTAAAGCCAGTCAGTGCTTCATGACACCATACAACGGCCCCGTATTCTCCTTGACTACTCAAGGGCTACCGGTACAAACAAATATTTCACACTAATGTAGCTATTTCTTTGACCATGTCGCTATACCCCGCACATTTTCCACATCTTATTGCTACTTACCTAAAAAGGTGCCCCAGATCTGGGTAGAGGATCAAAACAAGCCCAAACAAGGAATCATAATATAAAGCAAGCAAGTAAAACAATGAAAAGCAAGTAAAGGTGATATATCCCTAAGGTAACCCCACTTAAGAGATGATTCCCCAACAGAGTCGCCAGTTCTGTAATACAGTGGGAGAACTGACTTGGGTGTTTTGGGTTTGATCGCAATTGTTGCGGATAGCAAGAGTTTCCACCAACTTTTATTTTATCCAATAAGGAAAGGTTGAAAAGAACAGGAAAGACCTTTCGAGATTATTTCTTGAGTTCGGGGGGTAATTTATGAAAAGGGAAGGTGTTAGCACCCTTTTCATCCGTAGTTATCTATGGGCTCTTAGTTTCTTTCTAGATCACTCGCTTTTTCTTGAAAATATGCTTGGGTTTTGAAAGTATTTTGAAAAGTGTCTTTGTAATGGTTCTCGTTTCTATAAGAACGCGTACAAAAAGCTTTGTCTTTTGAAAATGTTTCAAATGAAAGTGTTAGTGTATAAAGTGTCTTTGTTGTGAGCAAGCGAGCAACTAGGAGCATCCTACCTACTCAAAAGGTCTATGTTCTTTTCCTCCTACTTTAGATGTTGCTATCTCACTATTGATTTGGTAAGAAGCCCCATCATTGGATGTGAAGGGATGGGCGTGGGACGTTTGTGTAGTCATAGAAGGCAACCTATGGGATGTTTTAGCAATTTTTGTTTAGGGACTAGATCGTTTACAGAAGGAAACATTAAGGGTCATCGAGGGACTACGATCTTTTATCAAGGGTCTTTGCTAAAACACCCATATTTGAGGGACATGACTATTTCTTCTAAGGCAACAAGTGAGATTACCCTAAGGGTGCATGTGTGTGAACAATGTGTTTGATTACATGCATTTTGCCTTTGAATTTTAGGTTGTATACTTGTTTGTTTTATCTTGCCATACATCCTAATTACTAACATTTGTACAAAAAATGAAAAAAAAAATAAATACTACACTATTACAACCATATTTAATAGCAAGAATATATAAAGGCAAAATAAAATAAAGAAAGGAAAATGGGTTTTTTCAATTCAAGCAGCCAAACTCTTCGATTTTTCAATTTTGGGCTTCCTTCGATTTGTGCCACGAGTCAGCAGGGTCATGTCCTCCGATTTCACCCCTTTCCTGTTTCTTTCGATTTTGGAGATGGAAGTCAGTGTGGCCACCCTTATGGCTGCTTCTTTCGTTTGAGACTTGGAAGTCAGTGTGGACATCCTACTGGCTACTTCCTTCGTTTGAGGCCTTGGGTCAACGTGATTTGTACTCTTTGCCTCAGGCTCCTTGCTGCCTCCTTCGACTATAGGAATGCTAGGCCCTCGGGCTGAGATTCGAAAGGCTTGATAACTTAGCCAATCGAAGGGTACAAAGAACGTGTTTTAAACTTTTAAAATGAAACATTTTAGTGTAACTTTCAAAAGCTACAGGCCAGAGGTTAGCACAAAATCATTGGGTCTCAAATTCTAAAGCCTAACTAGTTAGAGTTGAGATTTTCAACACATGGGCAGTCAGATTCGAAGGTTAAAACATGGTCAAACTCCCTATATGAAATATCTACATTTTTTCTTTATTGGCATGTGCACATGATATTTAAATGATATAGTTCCTAGTTTAAAGAGACCTTACCTCTTGAGGTTCTTAAATCGAAGGAAACTACAAGTGTCTTCCTTGGTGATGAATGACAGTTCGTTGGCGCCTTCCTGAGACTAGTCCAGTTACTACTTTGTCCAAGCCGTCACTAAATTAAAGGAGGATGTGTGAGTGAATCGAAGGTTCCAATATAATAGGTGAGGGAGTGAATCAAAATATTTTTATATTGTGGTTAGGGAAGTGGGTCGAAGGTTAGTTTTATGGTCACTTGCAGAGTGAATCGAAAGATTCAATTAGTGTACAAGGGAGGGGGGGGGGGGGGGGGGGGGGCTGAGTTTTTTAGGATTGTGAGGCATATTTGAAAAGAACGTTGGATGGATGTTTGAGAGTTTTGAAGAATTTCTGACAACAAGAGTTTTCTTGCAACTCTCCAGGGCCCCTAAGATGTGTGGTGGAGGCTCATATTTATAAGAGATGTTGGCTGATGTTTTAGGAGGGAAAACAAAAAGTTTAAACAAAAAGAGCATGTTGTTCTTGTAGCTTTTGAGGGACAGTATTTGTATGCCGTTTTGGTGCAAGAATGGGGCAGTGTTTTAGGACTGCTGTGCAGTAGTTTTGGAGTGTTATGGCCAGTGTATCAGGCCTGAACTTGGCAGCATATGTGGCTCTGGATAGGCCTTTTGTGTGTTCCTTCTAATGGTCTAAATACATGCTCCTGGAGTGGATCAACAAAAAAGGTCATTCGATTGGGACATCCAGGAATGTCTTGCAAGTCCTTCGAATGTTCCATCATGATACTTCTTTCGCACGTGATAATGACATAGTGTAGAATTTGTGTGTTGAAGCAAACTATTTCCAAGGGGGACAATGCCCAGTCGAAACTAGCATGAAAGTAAACAACACTTTGTGGGCGCCATTGCCTTGTGAATGCTAGCCATGGGGAAGCTTTTTCCTTGTGCATTCTGGCCTAAAGAGAGTCTTTATTCTTGTATTGAAATATTCACACGCCCCAAACGAAGGATGCATGCATAGGGTAAAGGGTACAATCAAAGCTTGCAACGAAGGAGGGCCCATGCGCTCTAAACGATTGGTGTAACCACAATTTGTATTGAAGGATTCACATGCCCCAAACTAAGAATGCATGAAGATGGTAAAGGGCACAATCGAAGCTTGCATCAAAAGAGGGTCACATGCCCCAAATGAAAGAGGCCTGTAGGAGGAAAAATATGTAATCGAAAGAGACTAGAAAACGGGCTTTTGCCTCCTGAATTGAAGGACATCAACAGGAGCCTTTTTGCCTTGTGAATTGAAGCTAGTTGAAGATAAGTGATGCCCTGTCAAAGCTTGCAACAAGTTGTTTAAATGGGTAACTTTGGCCTTGTGCATGCTAGCATGGTGGGAAATTCTGCCTAGTGAATTTAGCAAACATGCAGGAAAGTGGCTATATGGCCAAACGAAATATGTATACCCATCTTATACAAAGAGACAAAAATGTTCAGATGAAACAGGAATTGAACTTGTCCAAAATAAATCTACTGCCCAAACAAAGCAGGAAATGAACTTGCCCAAAAGGAGTCCAGTGCCCAAATGAAGTGTGTAACCAAAGTTTGCATCGAAGGAGCCAAAGTGCCTAATCGAAAGATGTAAAATCGAAAGGAACTTCTTTTTCCTTCAATTTTTTCAAAAAAATATTTTCATCTGCTTTGCCCTTTTTAACAGTTTCCTCTTTATCTTGATGCTGAAAAATCCAATTGTACTTGTGTAAGCTTGAATTTTTGAGAATCCTTTATGAGAAATTCCTTGAGAAATGAGAGGGCAAGTTTTGGAGTACAACAATATCTTTCGAGATTCTAGCATCCACTAGTTCTCTTGGTGTAAGTCCAATCTCTACTCGACATACTTTTCAAGTCCAATCTCTTCTTGGCATGTTGTTCAAATCTAATTTCTACTTAGGATATTCTTCGAGTTTAGTATTATCTGACGTTCTTTGGTAAGATTTAGTATTCACTAATCTTCTCCTCTTTCATCCAGTTTGCTTGGTCATCCTTGCAAGATACAATTACAAGTGTTTCTGCGATTCTGTTTTAATTCAAAGCGCAAATTTTTGGGTTCTTTTAGTATTCAATCCTCTTCCACAATGAACGTTCAAAAGATGTTGCTTTTTCTCACTTATCAGGTTTAAGATGATTGAATAGAGGCAGCTGTTGTACCCCAAAAGTTTCCCTCTTCATTTTACATTTATTGCCTTATGTTTCGTCATATGCATTTCATACATTATGATGGGATCAAAGTTATTTTGTTTCTCAAGTTATCTACAAGCTATGGATTCTAGTTGTATTGCCAATCAGTCCAAGATTGATCTCATCTCCTCTTTATTTTGATCATTCAGGATACCAAGGCTTCTTATGCCTCATGATATCTCAAGTTGATTCTTTGTTTCGTCGGAGAATGGAGAATTGAAAGTATTGATCTTGAATCACATTTTCTCCCATATTTTGGCTTTTATGCAAGACTTTGATTACTGAAGTAAATAACTTCCTTCTTGACAAAATCTTTGAAGCATTATCATTATGAGAAAGGGAATTAACGTGTTCCTATATGAAAAAAGGTTTTCAAGGAAAAAAGGTACGAAGAAAAAAAAGTTTGGATTGGTAAGTATATTTTATATTGAGAAAAGATTTAAGTAATGTTAGAGTATTTTATGAATTCACCAAAGAAAAAGAATTTTAGTTTTAGTTATACAAAAGGGGAAGAGAAAAAGTCTAAAGGATACTAACCTAGTTCTATCCCTAATGTTATCATACAATGATGGCCCTAAAATTTGGATAACAAAGCGAAATCTCTACCTAAGTTAGCATGCATGGATTACAATCCTAATGTCTAACTTGCATCAGAATCGAAACAAGTGAATCCTAAGGGAGCATGGAAAAGAATAAAAACCTAAAGAAACACGCACCCAAGTGTGATCACACAAAGTTAAAACCAAAACAAACAAATAAAGCATAAGAAGTATCCACTCACTCAAGTAGCACACACCTAATTGAGGTAGCATGGCACCAAGAAAGGAAGTGGGGTACCTAACCAGGATATCAAATTATCAAGGTAGGATAAAGAGATTATTAGCCAAGACATCAAATCATCGAGGAAAGCGGAATGGGAGAACATTGGTTCTTAACCGTGATATCAAATCATTAGGGCATGAAAGAAAAGGGTGTCGACTCGTAACCAATATATCAAATAATTGAGGAAAGAGAAGAATGAAAGTGAATCATCATAAGAGATAGAAGGCAATAATGATATCACATCAGAGCATCCATGTTTTTCAAACGAGAGCTAAAGACACTGTGTGGGGGATTGATTACAAATCCCTTTTCCATCTGAACGACTCGATAACATAAGCAGCGCGATCCATAGCATCGAAGTACGATGTGAGCTAGTGATCAATGGTTTTTAAACGATTATTTACCATTAGTTTTAGTTATATTTTATTTTGATTGTCGAGTGTCTAATTTTTCTTTACCATATTTTATGCGTTGGTTGCGGGTTTTAGTGTTTTTAGGATCACTGGAATAAATCGGGACAAATCAGTGCGAAAAAAGTGCAAAATTCAGAGTTTCGGTCCAACATGCTCCAGGAGGCCTGATAAGGCCATCCGTGTCACTTGATACAGGTCATGTCGGCCAATGCGCTGATTAACCAGATCATTAGCAGTTTTCACTAAAAAATTCTTAACTAAAGTTATAGGAATCAGATCAATGCATTCTAATATTCGTAGGAAAGCTGAGAGAAATATTTACAAGTTTCATGTTGAAGTCAGAAGCTGATTCAAACTATAGAAGCCTAAAAAAAATCATTAAAGTTGCAGACTTTAGAAATTAAGTTGTTTTAAGTCGTTTTCCGGTCCTGGTTTATGTTTCTGACCCAGTGTGTTTTAGGAGGGAAAACCCTTATTTGGTTTAGAAGACCTTTTTTGGTGGGGAGCGAAGATTTATAAGAGAGAAGATTGGAGAAGACAGGGGTTTCGGAGGAAGGAGATTTTCATGAAAAGACAATATTGAAGATTAAATTTCTAACCAATACTTGTAATGTTTACAATTTATGTTTTTTTTTCTTTGAACGGTATGAGTATCTAAACTCTTCAATGTTAGGGGAGTGTCCCTGATTTGATTTTGTCATGACTTTGAAATTTTGATTTTATCAATTCCATGGTTTTTAATATTCAATTTAATCGTGCAATGCTTTTATGCTTTCCTGATCGGACCAATTAGGATTGATTTCATGTTAATAACCAGCTGGACCTCAGTTGTTAAGGTTTTTGTTGATTAGACTATAGTAGATATCTACTAGGACTAGGGGTACCCTATAATTATCGGTTAACTCTTGATAAAAAAAAGGCTTGAATTCATCATAACTCTCTAAGGACATAGGATTTAGGATGAATGTTCAAAGGTTTTCCCACTAAGGACTCAGGAGAAAATAACCTAAAGAGCTAGTAATTGGTATTATGAACTTGTTGAAGAAATCAGGATTCAAAGTTGTTACATGACAAGTTATACACTTTACCCTAGTATGTTACTCATATATGTGAAAAAGCCAATTTATATAAATGATAAAGAAATATAAATCAGACATATTTCACAATATGTCGACCGCTTATAGAGCATTTTGTTGATGCAATAATTGTTTTAATTGATGATTAGTGAAATATAAAGTACGCATCGACGCATGTAAGCTATGAGTCGAATCAAAAGTAAAGAATTTTAATTTTATGCAGCTTTTTCAATTGATATTATGCAATTTATATAATTCTTAGAATGCATATGTACTTTGATAATAAAGATAAAGAAGAAAAAGTTTACCATTTACACATGATTAAGAGTAGGAACAGATGAGAACGATATTACCTTCATGAGGGTTGATAAGAGATTTAACCAAGGCTATCCATAAGTGCATCAAGCATTAAGAGAATATGTTCAATAAAATAAAAGGTATGAAACTTACTTAAGTTATAACCTATCCGAGATATCGAGAACACCAAGTTTCCTATGAATATGATAGAAGGGATCTGTAGCGAGTGGTTTAGTAAAAATGTCAGCAAGTTGATTTTTGCTATCAACATGCTCAAAAATAACATCACCCTTTTCCATATGATCCCTTAGAAAATGACGCCTTATCTCAATATGTTTTGTGCGAGAGTGCAAAATCGGTTTTTTTGTTAGGTTAATGGAACTTGTATTGTCACAGAAAATAGGAATGTGATCAAGTTGGACATTGAAGTCGAGTAATTTTTGTTTGAGCCACAATATTTGGGCACAACAATTACCGGCTGCAACGTATTCCGCATTGGCGGTTGATAATGCTACTGGAACTTTATTTTTGCTATGCCAACTTACCAAAGAATTTGAAAAGAAATGACAAGTACCACTAGTGCTTTTCCTATCCGATTTGCAACCGAAAAAGTCAGAATCAGAATATCCAACCAAAGAACAATCACTACCCTTGATATGCCAAAGTCCATACTTAGTTGTACCACTAAGGTACCTAAGTATGCGCTTTACGGCTTTTAAATGTGACTTCTTAGGACATGATTGAAATCGAGCACACATGCAAATACTAAATATAATATTGGACTAGAGGCCGCAAGATAAAGAAGGGAACCAATCATACCTCTATACCTTTTTATATCGACGGGCTTACCATTATCATCACGGTCCAAGTTCACGGCCGTAGGCATACGAGTATCAATTGATTTAGAGTTTACCATGTCAAATAGCTTGAGTAGGTCAAGAAAATATTTTGTTTGACTCATGAATGTTCCATCATTTAATTGCTTAATTTGAAGTCCTAGGAAGTAGTTTAACTCTCCCATCATGCTCCTCTCAAATTCTCCCTGCATCATCTTAGAAAATTTCTTGACCAAAGATGCGTTAGAAGAACCAAAAATAATGTCATCTACATAAACTTGAACTAAAATGAAATGCTTTCCTTCATTCTTAATAAAAAGTGTTGTGTCAACCTTTCTTCTTCTGAATCCTTGATCTAATAAGAATTTGCTAAGAAGTTCGTACCAAGCCCTAGGGGCTTGTTTAAGACCGTATAGCGCATGTTTAAGTTTGTAAACATAGTTATGATTCTCAATATTCTCAAAACTTGGAGGTTGAGATCCATAAATTTATTCATTAATGTATCCATTTAAGAAGGCACTTTTTACATCCATTTGGAATAATTTGAAGTTTTGTGAGCATGCATATGTAAGCAAAAGGCGTATAGCCTCGAGTCGGCCACTGGAGCATAAGTTTCCTCATAATCTATGCCTTCCTCTTAGTTATATGCTTAGGTAACAAGTCGAGCTTTTTTACGAGTTATAATTCTGTTTTCGTCTAGTTTGTTTCTAAAAACCCATTTAGTTCCAATAACTCGATGATCTTGCGGAGGGGGGACAAGGTCCTAAACCGCATTTCTTTTAAACTGATTTAGTTCCTCTTGCATGGCTAAAAAAAATGTTCATCGAGTAAGGCATCTTTATAGTTTTTGGGTTCAATTTGAGAGACGAAAGCAAAATGATAACAAAAGTTACTTAACTTAGAGCGAGTTGTTACTCCCTTTGATATATCTCCTAGGATGTTGTCAATGGGATGATCCTTAGATGTTTTACATTCTAAAGGAAGATCATTTTTATTTCTTGGATGATCTTCCTCTCTTTCTTCGGATACTTGATCCAACTCTTCTTCAATTTTAGTAGATTCTGATTCCTTTTCTTTGGGATCTTGTAGTATGCTTTACTAAGATACACCTGCACCATCATAAACACTACCCTTTTTGACTAATTTCGGATTGGATTCATCAAAGGAAACATGTAAAGAATCTTCAACTATATGTAATATTTTATTAAATACTCTATAGGATTTGCTTGATTGAGAGTATCCGAGAAAGATACCTTCGTCGGATTTTGAATCAAATTTCCCTAAATTTTTTTACAATTATTTAACACAAAGCATTTACATCTGAAGACGTGAAGATGAGAAATATTTGGTTTTCTTCCTTTCAAAAGTTCATAGGGAGTTTTGTTTAGAATAGGACGTATTAGATCCCTATTCAAAGCATAACATGTCGTGTTAATGGCATCAGCCCAAAATTATTTTGGAAGGTGTTTATTGATCATAGTTCTTCTAAAATACGGTTTTTACGTTCCACCACTCTATTTTATTAAGGAGTACGTGGAGTGGAAAAACTATGATCAATACCATATTTTTCACAAAATTTATCAAAGAGATCATTCTCAAATTCACCATCGTGATCGCTTCGAATAGTAACTTTGCTAGTGTTCAATTTGTTTTGAGAAAACTTTGTAAAATTTTCAAAAGTCGGAAAGGTGTCACTTTTATTTGGCAAGAAAATTGTCCAAGAAAATCTTGAGTAGTCATCTACAATAACAAATCCATAGTAGTTACCACCTAGACTTTTAATTCTAGATGGTCCAAAAAGATCCATATGAAGAAGTTCGAGAGGTCTCGTTGTAGAAACAATGTTTTTTGATTTTAACGAGATTCTAGTTTGCCTTCCCATTTCAGAAGCATCACATAAGTGATCCTTGGGAAAAAAATTTGGTAAACCGATTAATAAATATTTTGAGACAAATTTATTTAACAAATCAAAATTTAAGTGAGCTAGACGTCTATGCCACAAACTCGAATCCTCATTTAAAGTGACAAGACATTTAGTTCCGGTTAGAGATACATTATTCAAGTCAAGTATATAGACATTCTTTACCCTTAAGCCTTTGAACACATCATCTTTTTTATCATTTTGTTCAATTACGCAGCAGTCTTTTGAAAACGATACATTGTATCCTTTGTCGCATAATTGACTAATGCTAATAAGATTGTGTTTAAGACCATCAACTAATAGGACATCCAAGATAGTAGTAGAAGAGGGATTACCTAAACTACCTTTACTGAGTATTGCTCCCTTGTTATTTTCGCCATAGGTAACAAATCCATTTCTTTTTCACCACAATGTAAAAAAATAGGGAGATGTCGCCTGTCATATGTCTTGAGCACCCACTATCGAGAAACCATCTTTTCTCCGTAGTCTCAAGACATTCCAACTACACGTTTAAACAAGGGAAGTATGTACCCAATTTTTATTGGGTCCTTGTGTGTGAATGATACTTGAGTTGCATTTTGGAAACCATTTGAAAATTCCCCGAGGAACCAAAATTCTCCTAAATCGACATTTGCTAACGATGTGTCCCCTTTGGTAACAGTATAAACGTGTTAGAGTTTTGGGCAAATTACTTTTTCTTGGAGGATCTTTTATTTCATAAGTTTAATTTTGATATGGATTTATCATACTACTTCTGAAATTTGAGCTATCAATGATAAAAGTAATTTTGGGTTGTAAAGCCTTGTCAAGTTTGGCTTTAAGAGTTTTTACTTCTGTTTTCCAAATGTAGCAAGTTTCACATCTATCCCAATCCTGCCAAGAAAGCTTATTATCTTTCCTATTAGTTTTTATTTTCTCTACCATGGATTCCATGAGAGCTTCAAATTCTTTTTGGGATTTGGACACTTTATGCTCAAGGTATGAAATTTTTTCTTATTTGAGGCTAATCGTTTAAAAGCTTCCTTACCTTCATTTTGTAGAGTATCAAAAGCTCTTTTCAATTCTATGTGAGACATTTTATCAATGTGATTATATTTAGAATGACTTACATTTCTTTTCTTCTTTTGATGATCCATGGAGCAAAGGTTAACGATTTCTTCTTCCTCACTAGAGTCACTTTTGCTTGAGGCTTCACTATCAATATCCCAAGCAATGTATGCTCTTCTAGCTTTGTTAGGTCTTTTTTGAAATTTTTCTTTTCCTTTGTGTTTCTTGATCAACGGGCATACAGGTTTGTAGTGGCCGGGTTTTCCGCAGTTGAAACATGTTCCTCTTGATTTAGATTTCTTGCCTTCATCTTGTCTTGAAGGTTTTGATTGGTTTCTATAATTGATGAGATTTTTGTATGAGTGTTAGACTTCATTCTTTCAGAGGTATATGTGATATTTTATCACAAACAACCCCATGTCTTCACTTGAACTTTCATCTTCATCACTAGAATCACTCACACATGAGTTATTGGTTGAGGACTTTGACCTTGAAGCCTTTAATGCGACAAACTTATTTTCAATATCTTTTGGGTTTTCCTTCGTTTCCTTTTTCTCATGCTTATTGAGATTGATGATCTCTTTCTCATGCTCTTGAAGCTTTCCAAACAGTGTTATTATGCCGAGTGTAGCTAGATTGTTTGCTTCCTTGATTATTGTAACTTTAGGCTGCCATTCCCTATTAAGACATCTTAAAATTTTGTTAGTAGAAACAACATTGGGAATAACATGACCAAGAGTGTGTAAGAGGTTGATTATATGAGAAAATCTCTTTTTCATATCAGCAATGGTTTCACCATGCTTCATGTGAAAGAGATCAAACTCTTGAGTTAACGTATTGTTTCTAGAAAGTTTAACATCATTTGTCCCTTCATGGGCAATTTGTAGAGCATCCCACATTACTTTAGCAGTCGCACAATGTAATACTCTAAAATATTCATCAACACCTAAAGAGACAATAAGAATATTTCTACCTATCCAATCATAGCTATACTTTTTCTCGTCTTCCTCATCCCATAGTTTTTCCGGTTTTGGTATGGTAATGTTATCCTCATTGGTCGTGGTTATTTTCATAGGACCATCCTCGATAACGTTCGATATATTTCTATTGACAGAGTTAATATGCACATGTGTACAATCTTTCCAATAACTATAGTTTTCACTGATGAAAACATGAGCTCTCATATAAGCCCCTTTTGGATCGTTCTCCATTTCTACAAATTAATATGTGAAGCAACATATTAATCGGAGCTCTGCTACGACTTGTTAGACAATGTGTTCGATTTAGAAGGGGGGTTAAATAGATCGTTTAAAATATTTTATGCTTTTAAATTTTTTTCCAGAAAATATGTGAAAGCTTCCTGGAATCTCCAATCGTCTAAACGATCCTCTATTGAAAAGATTGGATATGCGTAACCGTATGAGATGTAATGAAAGAATAAGAATCAATGTGTTTTACTCAATTGATCAATCACTTATACAACCTCAATGATTATTAATTACTACCAATGAGTTGAATGAGATAAGGATAAGCACAATGAATAATTTGTGGATTAGTCAATTTGACAAACACCTTGTGAGCAAAGCACCTTAGGTTCGGTTTTACTAAATTGTAGTGGTAAGGTTTCTTAGGTATCAATCAAAAGGATTGTTACCAATGTTTTGAAATGAACTCAACACACTACAATTTCAAAAAAATGCATATTTGACAAATTAATTTTTGCGCAGTATAGTAATCAAGTATAGAGATAAAGAAAAAGAAAAAGAATACACGATTTGTTAAGGCAGTTCCCCTTGTCGTCCTCGCGTAGGGTACGTCTGCCGCAAATTCTAGAATCTAGAATTGAGATGTTTGATATTAAGTTGCAAACGATACAAGAGAAGATATAGTTCACAAAAGAAACAAACCATTGTTGCTGATGTAACAATCTTATCACCTTTCCTTGGTTTGAGCAAAACCAAGTGCCAAATTCTTCGAACAAACCTCTGGTTACCGCTACTTGATTAAGCAAAGCCACCGTTTCTTAATCCTTTCACTCGACTGGTTTCGATTGCAAGCAATTTGACCCCAAATAAATCTTCACAATCCTCCGATTACCTCTAATTGATTAAGCAAACCGATGTTTCTTAATCCTTTCACTCGACTAAATTTAATGAAGAAAATACTTGTGCAAAAACCCCCGCACCAATAGGAATCTTGGAGGAGAAAATCCCAACGATTTTATTCAAGAACAACCCACAATTGCTCAACCTAAATCTGAATTGAATCCTTGATTCGAACATTATCACCACATGAATTTTCTTGAATCAACAACCATGATTATGTGTAGATGTTGAGTTTTGAGAAGAGAGGATGAAGACGTTGAGCACTATGTGTATCTTTCACTGATTCTTGTTAACTTCAAATAATGATGCATAATGAATATATATATATATATATATATATATATATATATATATATATATATATATATATATATATATATATATATATATATATATATATATATATATATATATATATTACCTAATAGCCAAGAACCACAAACACAGCATAAAATCAGATGAGGCTAGCAAGCGGTCGACTCAACCAGAAGCAGGGGTCGGCGCGACACAACCCGCACTAGGAGAGAAAACTGTTTTGAAGTGTAATGCATCAACCGCTTCAGAACTTGTGTCGATGCAAACTTTGAATATTCTGATTCTCCGTTTGAGTCGACCGGAAGGGTCGAGGTGATACATCCAACAGTCAGAGAGAATTCCATTTTGAAGTGCAGTGTGTCGACCGCTTGAGGGCTTGCGTCGACGCAAAATTTGAATATTTTGATTTCCAGGTTGAGTCGATCGGAAGGGTTGACCTGACACATCCAGGGCTTGATTGAAGATGATGAGTCGACCACATATATCTTTGAGTCGACGCACAAATTGAATTTTCTCAAAGATACGTGTTTCTGGAGATCTTTATTCTAATCATTCCATTGCAAGATTGTTCATAGGACCAACCCAAATAGAGAGAGATTAATAGTCGTTTCAACATCATTAAAATAATTATGGAGGGGCTTTTCCCTCACAGATACGAGTCTAACGTGTAGATTTGTTCCATAGTTCTTGAATCCTGAGAAGTACTCCTGAAGTAGTTTATCTTTATAGTCTGACATAATATACACTCACATGCATGATTGATTGGTGAATAAATAAATAAATTTGGCACCAAATGATGAAAAGGAGGTAAAAGGCAACTGGCTCGCTGAGTTGGGTATCTTCACCCGTTTATTCAACCCAAAGTCGGTTGATCCCCAAATGTTGTTCCAAAGGATAATATATAAATTGAAAAGTTTTGAAAATTTGACCCAAAATTAAAAATTAGCAAAAGTTGCTTATTTGGGGGCTAAACAAAAAAAATCTTGATTAGTCTTGTGCACGTGATGATCATCATAATTCTCATTGTCTTAATTTGTCTTCCCGAATGACAACAAGGGAAATCAAAGTATTGGATGTCATTTATGCCTTGTTCAATAAAATCAAGCTAAAAATGAATTGGAAGCAACATCATCAGTACTCTAATTTCATGGGGTTGCTACCAAACAAAAGATAGAAAAAAGATGATATGTTCTTTGTATCATATATGCCACCCTAACATGGGTGATGAACTGTCGAGCCATGCGAAGTTAAATGAAGCGGTTAGTATTGCATCACCCTCTGTGACTCATCTCATTCGATCTTGTTCTGAAACATTGAGGCCAATATTTAGTTCAAGTTTGGGGGGGGGGGGGGGGGATTTACTTCTTTGTGTAGCGATTGATTTGTTTGTGTTATGATATTTGCTTTGTAAAACCACATGATAAAGCTCATCGCAAATTTTGATCAAAAATTTTTGTTTTTCATAAGAGCTTGTAATTTAAAGAAATTTCGAAAATATATACATATTAAGGGATGATTGTTTGAAGGTAGGAAGTTCAGAATAATGTGACAGTGATAGGAGTCTAACATGTAGATTTTTTCTATAATTCTTAAATCCTGAGAAGTACACCTGAAGTAGTTTATCTACACTCTGGAATAATATAGATTCACATGCATGTATGATTGGTGAATAAATAAATAAATTTGGCATTAAATGATGAAAGGGAGGTAAAAGGAAATCGACTCGCTGAGTTGGGTATCCCTCACCCAGTTATTTAGCCCAAAGGGGGTTGATAATCAAATGTTGTCTAAAAGGAAAATATATAAACTGAAAAGTTTTGAAAATTTTATTCAAAATTAAAAAATATCCAAAGCTACTTATTTGGGGGCTAAACAAAAAAAATCGTGATTAGTCTTGTGCATGTGATGATCATCATAATTCTCAATGTCTTAATTTGACTGTCTGAATGAAAATGAGGAAAATTGGAAAGAGACTTAAATACCAAAATAGTTAGAGATGTATCCAAAGAGGAAGCTCTAGATTAAATGGTTCTTAGACAAACTCTTTGCGTCAGGTGAACATCGTGCATACTACCTTTTGATCAATGAGAACAGATATCTCACATATGTGTACCGGTATGTTGTGAATTTCACGAGATCTTGTAATTGTCGCTTGAGGTCAAATAGTAGTTTAAGTTTGGGGGAGTTTGATCAGTGATTTTTACACGGTTATGGCCGGTGGAGGTAACTGCATGGAATCAATAAAGATTAGCCACAAGGGCGGTGACAAGTGTTACTGTCGGATTAGTTAGTTAATTGAGATTAATTTAATAAAACAAAATGAGAATTAGGGATTGATTTTAATTAAATGAGACTTTTATCTCACTCCCCTTTCATAACTCTCTCGTTCCCTCTCTTTGTGTTAAACAAAAACAAGTAAACCAAAAATAAACATAAGTAAAGCAAATCAACACGATGATTGTTTTGAAGGTCGACGGTTGTGATGATGAAGATCATGGCGACACTGATGAACATTCATGGTGGCGCTGAGACGACTTATTCCGATTTTGATATTTTTTATATATTCTTACTCACCTTCTTCTTCTAATTTCTAATCTGCAACTTGATTTTTCAGATGTTGGCTGGTTGAACATAGATCAGAAATGGAAGATTTGAAACCATAGGCATTTTGATCCATGCTTTTTCGGCTACAAAAATATCTTCCTCTTCTTCTTTATGATTCGGAACATGAGATTCCTTTATATCTTCTAAAGGGTTTTTGTGATGGAAAGTGATGAAATCATTTAAGGTTTTGCTTGCTTGATAGATTTCTGCAGTTTTTGTGTTTCCTTGCGGTTTTTTTTTAGATATTTGTCTAGTTTTGTATATTCTGAAGGGATCTTTTGAAAAGGAAGGGATCTTCTGAAGGGATCTTTTTTTCTAAACCCTCCCTTGCCTCTCTATATCATTCTGCTATATGTATTTTTCTGTCTTCTCTGTGTTTTTGAAAAGAGAGGGTTTTTGGGGGGAAAAGATAACATTTGAACACTTTGATACTTTATGTTATTACTTTCTAGATGCAGTTTTTGTTAGCTATCTTTTGCAAGGTTTTGCAGCATTTGGAATGTTATGTTTGGTTTTGGACATTAGTATGCATGGGTTATGTGTAACGGCCGTAATTTAATTATTTATTTATTTAATTAAATTATTTTTTGGATTATTTGTGAAGTTGCATGATGTTAAGAATTATCAGTGTGAGTTGTTGGATTATTATTAATTAATTAATTAGTTGATTAGTAATACTTATAATGTGGAATTAAAGGGAATATATGAAATAATGTTGGACTTATGTTATTGGTTATAAGTATTAAAGTGGGGATGTAGGTTAGGCCCAAGAAGATTGTTATATAAGGATAAGCTGACATAAGGAATTGTTTTAGTTGGAGAATAAGAAGCCTTACACGTTTCCCATAAGAGTTGCATGGAGAGAGAAACAAGCTGCCCAGTGACGAGTAGAACGAAGTAAAGTCGTCCGCTAGAGTTTTTAGTTAAGCGACCTTTAATCCAGGTAAGGGTGGGGTTCTGACTTTATAAATGGATTTATGATGTGTATTATGTGGGAATTGGTCGTTTTATGATTATGGTGCGTGTATGTTTATAAATTGCTATCAAAGTTTCCCGTTTATTCATGTTGTGGCTGTTGAGAAGTACCATATGACCGTTTAATGAATATGTTATAGGGTGTTTCCCGGTTATGTGTTATGGACGTTTTGAGTTATCTGGGTGATTGCCCATTTTAATAGAAGTGTAGGTTAGGTCATGATGGTCGTTAGGACGTTAGGTTATTCCGAGCGATTGGCAGGAAAATTGGTAATTGTTGAAGTGGTCATTTTAGGAGGTCCTGCGTGACTATCTTGTATGTTGATGAATTTGTTGATAGGAATATAGTTTCCCGTTATTGGGTTATTTCGAGCGGTTGGCCGGAAGTTATGAATTATATTGGTGTGGTCGTTAAGACGTTGTATCGTGCCTGTGTTGTTGGCTGAATTATTGGTCGGGGAGGATACTGAAGAAGTAGGTATCGAGTGGCATATTAGGCTGCGAGACATGTCAGGGGGGTATGTGTTGGATTGTCGACCAGTACTAGGTTACAGGACATGTCGAGGAGCATAAGTTGGTCATTACCCAATCTTCTATGTGTGTGTCGAGGAGTATGATTTAGTTTTTATGATGTCCTAGTTGCTATGCATGTCGAGGGGCATGTAGTTTCCTATCCTTTTTGCCCGTACATGTTGCGGTTTGGTCGTTACTAGTGCTGTGTGAAATTATTGTTAAGTTATTGTTTGATTAATTTAATGACTGAATCATTGATTGATGTGATAGGCTTATGGATAATGTTGATTTATGTTGGGTTGTTGAGATGTTATGACCTCTTATTGATAATGTGAAGTTGCAGGTAATTTACATGATGATGAATTACCTCTATTTACTGGTATTAATGGTGACGTGGGCTTATGCTTTACGATGATGATGATTATTGTGAGTATGTGATAGTGCATTCATATATATTTGCATACTCTGTGATGGCCTTGTTGACGCCTCTATTTATTGGAAGATTTTAAGATGGGAGTTCTGCTACAATGGTACCACATGCATTCGCATAGTATTGAGTCGCACTCCAAGTAGTATGATTGAGTTGTTGTGTTGATGAATTAATTGTTGTATTTTGTTGATAGCCTGTTGTAATTGTTGTTGTTTATAAGTTGTGAAGTGGTGATTTTTGCATGAACTGATTCCACTATAATATTTACCATACGTTCTATTATAGTGTTTGATATCTCGTCCATTCTATTTGAATGTTACCCTACGCATGATTTAGAGCTTTCTGCTGTTGTTTTTGTGTTGAAGATTTGGAGGCATTATCTTTATGGTTATAGATTTGAAGTGTTTAGTGACCATAAGAGCTTAAAGTATCTATTTGATAAGAAGGAACTGAATATTAGACAACGAATATGGTTGGAGTTGTTAAAGGATTATGATTTCGGTTTAAATTATCTTCCAGGAAAAGAGAATGTGGTAGCTGATGCATTGAGTCAAAAGACTTTACATTTGTCAGCAATGATGGTTAAAGAGTTGGAATTAGTTGAACAATTCAGAGATATGAGCTTAGTTTGCGAAGTGACACCACGAAGTGTTATGTTGGGAATGTTAAAGATTAATAATGATTTTCTGGATAGTATCAGAGAAGCTCAGAAGTTAGATATGAAACTGGTAGATTTGATGGTTGGGATTGATCAGTCTGAGAATGGTGATTTTAAGTTAGATGCGCAAGGTGTGTTGAGATTTCGTTATCAGATTTATATTCCTGATGATGCGCAGATGAAGAAAGTGATCCTTGAAGAGATTCATAGAAGTTGAGTATTCATCCAGGAGCTACAAAGATGTATTAGGATTTGACGAATTTGTTTTGGTGGCCTGGGATGAAGAGTGATGTGGCTCGGTTTATGTATTCATGTTTGACTTGTCAGAAGTCGAAATTTGAACATCATAAGCCTGCAGGGTTGATGCAACCGTTAGAAGTTCCAGAATGGAAATGGGATAGCATTTCGATGGACTTTGTGACGGGGTGACCTAATACTTTAAGAGGATATGATTCAATTTGGGTGATTGTTGATAGGCTTACAAAGTCGGCTCATTTTATTCCAATTAACATCAGCTTTCAAGTGTCGAAGTTGGCTGAGATTTACACTAGTGTAATTATGAAGTTGCGTGGTGTTCCTTTGTGCATTGTGTCAGATAGAAATCTGAGGTTTACTTCTGATTTTTGGAAGAGTTTGCAAGAGGCGTTGGGGTCTATGTTGAGAACGATATTACCTTCATGAGAGTTGATAAGAGATTTAACCAAGGTTATCCATAAGTGCATCAAGCATTAAGAGAATATGTTCAATAAAATAAAAGGTATGAAACTTACTTAAGTTATAACCTATCCGAGATATCGAGAACACCAAGTTTCCTATGAATATGATAGAAGGGATCTGTAGCGAGTGGTTTAGTAAAAATGTCAGCAAGTTGATTTTTGCTATCAACATGCTCAAAAATAACATCACCCTTTTCCATATGATCCCTTAGAAAATGACGCCTTATCTCAATATGTTTTGTGCGAGAGTGCAAAATCGGTTTTTTTGTTAGGTTAATGGAACTTGTATTGTCACAGAAAATAGGAATGTGATCAAGTTGGACATTGAAGTCGAGTAATTTTTGTTTGAGCCACAATATTTGGGCACAACAATTACCCGCTGCAACGTATTCCGCATTGGCGGTTGATAATGCTACTGGAACTTTATTTTTGCTATGCCAACTTACCAAAGAATTTGAAAAGAAATGACAAGTACCACTAGTGCTTTTCCTATCCGATTTGCAACCGAAAAAGTCAGAATCAGAATATCCAACCAAAGAACAATCACTACCCTTGATATGCCAAAGTCCATACTTAGTTGTACCACTAAGGTACCTAAGTATGCGCTTTACGGCTTTTAAATGTGACTTCTTAGGACATGATTGAAATCGAGCACACATGCAAATACTAAATATAATATTGGACAAGAGGCCGCAAGATAAAGAAGGGAACCAATCATACCTCTATACCTTTTTATATCGACGGGCTTACCATTATCATCACGGTCCAAGTTCACGGCCGTAGGCATACGAGTATCAATTGATTTAGAGTTTACCATGTCAAATAGCTTGAGTAGGTCAAGAAAATATTTTGTTTGACTCATGAATGTTCCATCATTTAATTGCTTAATTTGAAGTCCAAGGAAGTAGTTTAACTCTCCCATCATGCTCCTCTCAAATTCTCCCTGCATCATCTTAGAAAATTTCTTGACCAAAGATGCGTTAGAAGAACCAAAAATAATGTCATCTACATAAACTTGAACTAAAATGAAATGCTTTCCTTCATTCTTAATAAAAAGTGTTGTGTCAACCTTTCTTCTTGAGAATCCTTGATCTAATAAGAATTTGCTAAGAAGTTCGTACCAAGCCCTAGGGGCTTGTTTAAGACCGTATAGCGCATGTTTAAGTTTGTAAACATAGTTATGATTCTCAATATTCTCAAAACTTGGAGGTTGAGATCCATAAATTTATTCATTAATGTATCCATTTAAGAAGGCACTTTTTACATCCATTTGGAATAATTTGAAGTTTTGTGAGCATGCATATGTAAGCAAAAGGCGTATAGCCTCGAGTCGGCCACTGGAGCATAAGTTTCCTCATAATCTATGCCTTCCTCTTAGTTATATGCTTAGGTAACAAGTCGAGCTTTTTTACGAGTTATAATTCTGTTTTCGTCTAGTTTGTTTCTAAAAACCCATTTAGTTCCAATAACTCGATGATCTTGCGGAGGGGGGACAAAGTCCTAAACCACATTTCTTTTAAACTGATTTAGTTCCTCTTGCATGGCTAAAAAAAAATGTTCATCGAGTAAGGCATCTTTATAGTTTTTGGGTTCAATTTGAGAGACGAAAGCAAAATGATAACAAAAGCTACTTAACTTAGAGCGAGTTGTTACTCCCTTTGATATATCTCCTAGGATGTTGTCAATGGGATGATCCTTAGATGTTTTACATTCTAAAGGAAGATCATTTTTATTTCTTGGATGATCTTCCTCTCTTTCTTCGGATACTTGATCCAACTCTTCTTTAATTTTAGTAGATTCTGATTCCTTTTCTTTGGGATCTTGTAGTATGCTTTACTAAGATACACCTACACCATCATAAACACTACCCTTTTTGACTAATTTCGGATTGGATTCATCAAAGGAAACATGTAAAGAATCTTCAACTATATGTAATATTTTATTAAATACTCTATAGGATTTGCTTGATTGAGAGTATCCGAGAAAGATACCTTCGTCGGATTTTGAATCAAATTTCCCTAAATTTTTTTACAATTATTTAACACAAAGCATTTACATCTGAAGACGTGAAGATGAGAAATATTTGGTTTTCTTCCTTTCAAAAGTTCATAGGGAGTTTTGTTTAGAATAGGACGTATTAGATCCCTATTCAAAGCATAACATGTCGTGTTAATGGCATCAGCCCAAAATTATTTTGGAAGGTGTTTATTGATCATAGTTCTTCTAAAATACGGTTTTTACGTTCCACCACTCTATTTTATTAAGGAGTACGTGGAGTGGAAAAACTATGATCAATACCATATTTTTCACAAAATTTATCAAAGAGATCATTCTCAAATTCACCATCGTGATCGCTTCGAATAGTAACTTTGCTAGTGTTCAATTTGTTTTGAGAAAACTTTGTAAAATTTTCAAAAGTCGGAAAGGTGTCACTTTTATTTGGCAAGAAAATTGTCCAAGAAAATCTTGAGTAGTCATCTACAATAACAAATCCATAGTAGTTACCACCTAGACTTTTAATTCTAGATGGTCCAAAAAGATCCATATGAAGAAGTTCGAGAGGTCTCGTTGTAGAAACAATGTTTTTTGATTTTAACGAGATTCTAGTTTGCCTTCCCATTTCAGAAGCATCACATAAGTGATCCTTGGGAAAAAAATTTGGTAAACCGATTAATAAATATTTTGAGACAAATTTATTTAACAAATCAAAATTTAAGTGAGCTAGACGTCTATGCCACAAACTCGAATCCTCATTTAAAATGACAAGACATTTAGTTCCGGTTAGAGATACATTATTCAAGTCAAGTATATAGACATTCTTTACCCTTAAGCCTTTGAACACATCATCTTTTTTATCATTTTGTTCAATTACGCAGCAGTCTTTTGAAAACGATACATTGTATCCTTTGTCGCATAATTGACTAATGCTAATAAGATTGTGTTTAAGACCATCAACTAATAGGACATCCAAGATAGTAGTAGAAGAGGGATTACCTAAACTACCTTTACTGAGTATTGCTCCCTTGTTATTTTCGCCATAGGTAACAAATCCATTTCTTTTTCACCACAATGTAAAAAAATAGGGAGATGTCGCCTGTCATATGTCTTGAGCACCCACTATCGAGAAACCATCTTTTCTCCGTAGTCTCAAGACATTCCAACTACACGTTTAAACAAGGGAAGTAGGTACCCAATTTTTATTGGGTCCTTGTGTGTGAATGATACTTGAGTTGCATTTTGGAAACCATTTGAAAATTCCCCGAGGAACCAAAATTCTCCTAAATCGACATTTGCTAACGGTGTGTCCCCTTTGGTAACAGTATAAACGTGTTAGAGTTTTGGGCAAATTACTTTTTCTTGGAGGATCTTTTATTTCATAAGTTTAATTTTGATATGGATTTATCATACTACTTCTGAAATTTGAGCTATCAATGATAAAAGTAATTTTGGGTTGTAAAGCCTTGTCAAGTTTGGCTTTAAGAGTTTTTACTTCTGTTTTCCAAATGTAGCAAGTTTCACATCTATGCCAATCCTGCCAAGAAAGCTTATTATCTTTCCTATTAGTTTTTATTTTCTCTACCATGGATTCCATGAGAGCTTCAAATTCTTTTTGGGATTTGGACACTTTATGCTCAAGGTATGAAATTTTTTCTTATTTGAGGCTAATCGTTTAAAAGCTTCCTTACCTTCATTTTGTAGAGTATCAAAAGCTCTTTTCAATTCTATGTGAGACATTTTATCAATGTGATTATATTTAGAATGACTTACATTTCTTTTCTTCTTTTGATGATCCATGGGGCAAAGGTTAACGATTTCTTCTTCCTCACTAGAGTCACTTTTGCTTGAGGCTTCACTATCAATATCCCAAGCAATGTATGCTCTTCTAGCTTTGTTAGGTCTTTTTTGAAATTTGTCTTTTCCTTTGTGTTTCTTGATCAACGGGCATACCGGTTTGTAGTGGCCGGGTTTTCCGCAGTTGAAACATGTTCCTCTTGATTTAGATTTCTTGCCTTCATCTTGTCTTGAAGGTTTTGATTGGTTTCTATAATTGATGAGATTTTTGTATGAGTGTTAGACTTCATTCTTTCAGAGGTATATGTGATATTTTATCACAAACAACCCCATGTATTCACTTGAACTTTCATCTTCATCACTAGAATCACTCACACATGAGTTATTGGTTGAGGACTTTGACCTTGAAGCCTTTAATGCGACAAACTTATTTTCAATATCTTTTGGGTTTTCCTTCGTTTCCTTTTTCTCATGCTTATTGAGATTGATGATCTCTTGCTCATGCTCTTGAAGCTTTCCAAACAGTGTTATTATGCCGAGTGTAGCTAGATTGTTTGCTTCCTTGATTATTGTAACTTTAGGCTGCCATTCCCTATTAAGACATCTTAAAATTTTGTTAGTAGAAACAACATTGGGAATAACATGACCAAGAGTGTGTAAGAGGTTGATTATATGAGAAAATCTCTTTTTCATATCAGCAATGGTTTCACCATGCTTCATGTGAAAGAGATCAAACTCTTGAGTTAACGTATTGTTTCTAGAAAGTTTAACATCATTTGTCCCTTCATGGGCAATTTGTAGAGCATCCCACATTACTTTAGCAGTCGCACAATGTGATACTCTAAAATATTCATCAACACCTAAAGAAGCAATAAGAATATTTCTACCTATCCAATCATAGCTATACTTTTTCTCGTCTTCCTCATCCCATAGTTTTTCCGGTTTTGGTATGGTAATGTTATCCTCATTGGTCGTGGTTATTTGCATAGGACCATCCTCGATAACGTTCGATATATTTCTATTGACAGAGTTAATATGCACATGTGTACAATCTTTCCAATAGCTATAGTTTTCGCTGATGAAAACATGAGCTCTCATATAAGCCCCTTTTGGATCGTTCTCCATTTCTACAAATTAATATGTGAAGCAACATATTAATCGGAGCTCTGCTACGACTTGTTAGACAATGTGTTCGATTTAGAAGGGGGGTTAAATAGATCGTTTAAAATATTTTATGCTTTTAAATTTTTTTTCAGAAAATATGTGAAAGCTTCCTGGAATCTCCAATCGTCTAAACGATCCTCTATTGAAAAGATTGGATATGCGTAACCGTATGAGATGTAATGACAGAATAAGAATCAATGTGTTTTACTCAATTGATCAATCACTTATACAACCTCAATGATTATTAATTACTACCAATGAGTTGAATGAGATAAGGATAAGCACAATGAATAATTTGTGGATTAGTCAATTTGACAAACACCTTGTGAGCAAAGCACCTTAGGTTCGGTTTTACTAAATTGTAGTGGTAAGGTTTCTTAGGTATCAATCAAAAGGATTGTTACCAATGTTTTGAAATGAACTCAACACACTACAATTTCAAAAAAATGCATATTTGACAAATTAATTTTTGCACAGTATAGTAATCAAGTATAGAGATAAAGAAAAAGAAAAAGAATACACGATTTGTTAAGGCAGTTCCCCTTGTCGTCCTCGCGTAGGGTACGTCTGCCGCAAATTCTAGAATCTAGAATTGAGATGTTTGATATTAAGTTGCAAACAATACAAGAGAAGATATAGTTCACAAAAGAAACAAACCATTGTTGCTGATGTAACAATCTTATCACCTTTCCTTGGTTTGAGCAAAACCAAGTGCCAAATTCTTCGAACAAACCTCTGGTTACCGCTACTTGATTAAGCAAAGCCACCGTTTCTTAATCCTTTCACTCGACTGGTTTCGATTGCAAGCAATTTGACCCCAAATAAATCTTCACAATCCTCCGATTACCTCTAATTGATTAAGCAAACCGATGTTTCTTAATCCTTTCACTCGACTAAATTCAATGAAGAAAATACTTGTGCAAAAACCCCCGCACCAATAGGAATCTTGGTGGAGAAAATCCCAACGATTTTATTCAAGAACAACCCACAATTGCTCAACCCAAATCTGAATTGAATCCTTGATTCGAACGTTATCACCACATGAATTTTCTTGAATCAACAACCATGATTATGTGTAGATGTTGAGTTTTGAGAAGAGAGGATGAAGACGTTGAGCACTATGTGTATCTTTCACTGATTCTTGTTAACTTCAAATAATGATGCATAATGAATATATATATATATATATATATATATATATATATATATATATATATATATATATATATATATATATATATATATATATATATATATATATATATATATATATATATATATATATATATATATATATATATATATATATATATATATATATATATATATATGTTACCTAATAGCCAAGAACCACAAACACAGCATAAAATCAGATGAGGCTAGCAAGCGGTCGACTCAACCAGAAGCAGGGGTCGGCGCGACACAACCCGCACTAGGAGAGAAAACTGTTTTGAAGTGTAATGCATCAACCGCTTCAGAACTTGTGTCGATGCAAACTTTGAATATTCTGATTTTCCGTTTGAGTCGACCGGAAGGGTCGACGTGATACATCCAACAGTCAAAGAGAATTCCATTTTGAAGTGCAGTGTATCGACCGCTTGAGGGCTTGCGTCGACGCAAAATTTGAATATTTTGATTTCCAGGTTGAGTCGATCGGAAGGGTTGACCTGACACATCCAGGGCTTGATTGAAGATGATGAGTCGACCACATATATCTTTGAGTCGACGCACAAATTGAATTTTCTCAAAGATACGTGTTTTTGGAGATCTTTATTCTAATCATTCTATTGCAAGATTGTTCATAGGACCAACCCAAATAGAGAGAGATTAATAGTCGTTTCAACATCATTAAAATAATTATAGAGGGGCTTTTCCCTCACAGATACGAGTCTAACGTGTAGATTTGTTCCATAGTTCTTGAATCCTGAGAAGTACTCCTGAAGTAGTTTATCTTTATAGTCTGACATAATATACACTCACATGCATGATTGATTGGTGAATAAATAAATAAATTTGGCACCAAATGATGAAAAGGAGGTAAAAGGCAACTGGCTCGCTGAGTTGGGTATCTTCACCCGTTTATTCAACCCAAAGTCGGTTGATCCCCAAATGTTGTTCCAAAGGATAATATATAAATCGAAAAGTTTTGAAAATTTGACCCAAAATTAAAAATTAGCAAAAGTTGCTTATTTGGGGGCTAAACAAAAAAAATCTTGATTAGTCTTGTGCACGTGATGATCATCATAATTCTCATTGTCTTAATTTGTCTTCCCGAATGACAACAAGGGAAATCAAAGTATTGGATGTCATTTATGCCTTGTTCAATAAAATCAAGCTAAAAATGAATTGGAAGCAACATCATCAGTACTCTAATTTCATGGGGTTGCTACCAAACAAAAGATAGAAAAAAGATGATATGTTCTTTGTATCATATATGCCACCCTAACATGGGTGATGAACTGTCGAGCCATGCGAAGTTAAATGAAGCGGTTAGTATTGCATCACCCTCTGTGACTCATCTCATTCGATCTTGTTCTGAAACATTGAGGCCAATATTTAGTTCAAGTTTGGGGGGTGGGGGGATTTACTTCTTTGTGTAGCGATTGATTTGTTTGTGTTATGATATTTTCTTTGTAAAACCACATGATAAAGCTCATCGCAAATTTTGATCAAAAATTTTTGTTTTTCATAAGAGCTTGTAATTTAAAGAAATTTCGAAAATATATACATATTAAGGGATGATTGTTTGAAGGTAGGAAGTTCAGAATAATGTGACAGTGATAGGAGTCTAACATGTTGATTTTTTCTATAATTCTTAAATCCTGAGAAGTACACCTGAAGTAGTTTATCTACACTCTGGAATAATATAGATTCACATGCATGTATGATTGGTGAATAAATAAATAAATTTGGCATTAAATGATGAAAGGGAGGTAAAAGGAAATCGACTCACTGAGTTGGGTATCCCTCACCCGGTTATTTAGCCCAAAGGGGGTTGATAATCAAATGTTGTCTAAAAGGAAAATATATAAACTGAAAAGTTTTGAAAATTTTATTCAAAATTAAAAAATATCCAAAGCTACTTATTTGGGGGCTAAACAAAAAAAATCTTGATTAGTCTTGTGCATGTGATGATCATCATAATTCTCAATGTCTTAATTTGACTGTCCGAATGAAAATGAGGAAAATTGGAAAGAGACTTAAATACCAAAATAGTTAGAGATGTATCCAAAGAGGAAGCTCTAGATTAAATGGTTCTTAGACAAACTCTTTGCGTCAGGTGAACATCGTGCATACTACCTTTTGATCAATGAGAACAGATATCTCACATATGTGTACCGGTATGTTGTGAATTTCACGAGATCTTGTAATTATCGCTTGAGGTCAAACAGTAGTTTAAGTTTGGGGGAGTTTGATCAGTGATTTTTACACGGTTATGGCCGGTGGAGGTAACTGCATGGAATCAATAAAGATTAGCCACAAGGGCGGTGACAAGTGTTACTGTCGGATTAGTTAGTTAATTGAGTTTAATTTAATTAAACAAAATGAGAATTAGGGATTGATTTTAATTAAATGATACTTTTATCTCACTCCCCTTTCATAACTCTCTCGTTCCCTCTCTTTGTGTTAAACAAAAACAAGTAAACCAAAAATAAACATAAGTAAAGCAAATCAACACGATGATTGTTTTGAAGGTCGACGGTTGTGATGATGAAGATCATGGCGACACTGATGAACATTCATGGTGGCGCTGAGACGACTTATTCCGATTTTGATATTTTTTATATATTCTTGCTCACCTTCTTCTTCTAATTTCTAATCTGCAACTTGATTTTTCAGATGTTGGCTGGTTGAACATAGATCAGAAATGGAAGATTTGAAACCATAGGCATTTTGATCCATGCTTTTTCGGCTACAAAAATATCTTCCTCTTCTTCTTTATGATTCGGAACATGAGATTCCTTTATATCTTCTAAAGGGTTTTTGTGATGGAAAGTGATGAAATCATTTAAGGTTTTGCTTGCTTGATAGATTTCTGCAGTTTTTGTGTTTCCTTGCGGTTTTTTTTTAGATATTTGTCTAGTTTTGTATATTCTGAAGGGATCTTTTGAAAAGGAAGGGATCTTTTTTTCTAAACCCTCCCTTGCCTCTCTATATCATTCTGCTATATGTATTTTTCTGTCTTCTCTGTGTTTTTGAAAAGAGAGGGTTTTTGGGGGGAAAAGATAACATTTGAACACTTTGATACTTTATGTTATTACTTTCTAGATGCAGTTTTTGTTAGCTATCTTTTGCAAGGTTTTGCAGCATTTGGAATGTTATGTTTGGTTTTGGACATCAGTATGCATGGGTTATGTGTAACGGCCGTAATTTAATTATTTATTTATTTAATTAAATTATTTTTTGGATTATTTGTGAAGTTGCATGATGTTAAGAATTATCAGTGTGAGTTGTTGGATTATTATTAATTAATTAATTAGTTGATTAGTAATACTTATAATGTGGAATTAAAGGGAATATATGAAATAATGTTGGACTTATGTTATTGGTTATAAGTATTAAAGTGGGGATGTAGGTTAGGCCCAAGAAGATTGTTATATAAGGATAAGCTGACATAAGGATTTGTTTTAGTTGGAGAATAAGAAGCCTTACACGTTTCCCATAAGAGTTGCATGGAGAGAGAAACAAGCTGCCCAGTGACGAGTAGAACGAAGTAAAGTCGTCCGCTAGAGTTTTTAGTTAAGCGACCTTTAATCCAGGTAAGGGTGGGGTTCTGACTTTATAAATGGATTTATGATGTGTATTATGTGGGAATTGGTCGTTTTATGATTATGGTGCGTGTATGTTTATAAATTGCTATCAAAGTTTCCCGTTTATTCATGTTGTGGCTGTTGGGAAGTACCATATGACCGTTTAATGAATATGTTATAGGGTGTTTCCCGGTTATGTGTTGTGGACGTTTTGAGTTATCTAGGTGATTGCCCATTTTAATAGAAGTGTAGGTTAGGTCATGATGGTCGTTAGGACGTTAGGTTATTCCGAGCGATTGGCAGGAAAATTGGTAATTGTTGAAGTGGTCATTTTAGGAGGTCCTGCGTGACTATCTTGTATGTTGTTGAATTTGTTGATAGGAATATAGTTTCCCGTTATTGGGTTATTTCGAGCGGTTGGCCGGAAGTTATGAATTATATTGGTGTGGTCGTTAAGACGTTGTATCGTGCCTGTGTTGTTGGCTGAATTATTGGTCGGGGAGGATACTGAAGAAGTAGGTATCGAGTGGCATATTAGGCTGCGAGACATGTCAGGGGGGTATGTGTTGGATTGTCGACCAGTACTAGGTTACAGGACATGTCGAGGAGCATAAGTTGGTCGTTACCCAATCTTCTATGTGCGTGTCGAGGAGTATGATTTAGTTTTTATGATGTCCTAGTTGCTATGCATGTCGAGGGGCATGTAGTTTCCTATCCTTTTTGCCCGTACATGTTGCGGTTTGGTCGTTACCAGTGCTGTGTGAAATTATTGTTAAGTTATTGTTTGATTATGTTAATGACTGAATCATTGATTGATGTGATAGGCTTATGGCTAATGTTGATTTATGTTGGGTTGTTGAGATGTTATGACCTCTTATTGATAATGTGAAGTTGCAGGTAATTTACATGATGATGAATTACCTCTATTTACTGGTATTAATGGTGACGTGGGCTTATGCTTTACGATGATGATGATTATTGTGAGTATGTGATAGTGCATTCATATATATTTGCATACTCTGTGATGGCCTTGTTGACGCCTCTATTTATTGGAAGATTTTAAGATGGGAGTTCTGCTACAATGGTACCACATGCATTCGCATAGTATTGAGTCGCACTCCAAGTAGTATGATTGAGTTGTTGTGTTGATGAATTAATTGTTGTATTTTGTTGATAGCCTGTTGTAATTGTTGTTGTTTATAAGTTGTGAAGTGGTGATTTTTGCATGAACTGATTCCACTATAATATTTACCATACGTTCTATTATAGTGTTTGATATCTCGTCCGTTCTATTTGAATGTTACCCTACGCATGATTTAGAGCTTGCTGCTGTTGTTTTTGTGTTGAAGATTTGGAGGCATTATCTTTATGGTTATAAATTTGAAGTGTTTAGTGACCATAAGAGCTTAAAGTATCTATTTGATAAGAAGGAACTGAATATTAGACAACGAATATGGTTGGAGTTGTTAAAGGATTATGATTTAGGTTTAAATTATCATCTAGGAAAAGAGAATGTGGTAGCTGATGCATTGAGTCGAAAGACTTTACATTTGTCATCAATGATGGTTAAAGAGTTGGAATTAGTTGAACAATTCAGAGATATGAGCTTAGTTTGCGAAGTGACACCACGAAGTGTTATGTTGGGAATGTTAAAGATTAATAATGATTTTCTGGATAGTATCAGAGAAGCTCAGAAGTTAGATATGAAACTGATAGATTTGATGGTTGGGATCGATCAGTCTGAGAATGGTGATTTTAAGTTAGATGTGCAAGGTGTGTTGAGATTTCGTTATCAGATTTATATTCCTGATGATGCGCAGATGAAGAAAGTGATCCTTGAAGAGATTCATAGAAGTTGAGTATTCATCCAGAAGCTACAAAGATGTATTAGGATTTGACGAATTTGTTTTGGTGGCCTGGGATGAAGAGTGATGTGGCTCGGTTTATGTATTCATGTTTGACTTGTCAGAAGTCGAAATTTGAACATCATAAGCCTGCAGGGTTGATGCAACCGTTAGAAGTTCCAGAATGGAAATGGGATAGCATTTCGATGGACTTTGTGACGGGGTGACCTAATACTTTAAGAGGATATGATTCAATTTGGGTGATTGTTGATAGGCTTACAAAGTCGGCTCATTTTATTCCTATTAACATCAGCTTTCAAGTGTCGAAGTTGGCTGAGATTTACACTAGTGTAATTATGAAGTTGCATGGTGTTCCTTTGTGCATTGTGTCAGATAGAAATCTGAGGTTTACTTCTGATTTTTGGAAGAGTTTGCAAGAGGCTTTGGGGTCTATGTTGAGGTTGAGTTCGGCGTATCATCCTCAGACGGATGGTAAGACAGAAAGGACTATCCAATCGTTGGAGGATTTTTTGAGAGCATGTGTTCTTGAGAAGGGAGGTTTGTGGGATACTTATCTTCCATTAATAGAGTTCACTTATAATAATAATTATCATTCTAGTATTAGGATGACACCTTTTGAAGCGTTGTATGGTTGGAGATGTATAACTCCTTTATGTTGGCATGAATCAATAGAAAGTGTAGTGCTTGGACCTGAACTTGTTTGTGAGACTACTGAGAAGGTGAAGATGATTCGGGAAAAGATGAAAGCTTCCCAAAGTAGACAGAAGAGTTATCATGATAAGCGAAGGAAGGATTTGGAATTTCAAGCTGGTGACCATGTGTTTTTGAGAGCTACACCTGTAACTGGTGTTGAGTGAGCATTGAAGTCTAAGAAGCTCACTTCTCGTTTTATTGGTCCATATCATATTTAAGAAAGAATTGGGAATATGGCTTATAGAGTGGTTTTACCGCCTAATCTTCCAAATTTGCATGATGTGTTTCATGTGTCATAACTCTAGAAGTATATTTCAGATCCATCTCATGTGATTCATGTGGATGATGTACAAGTGCGGGATAATGTTACTGTTGAGAAGATGCCTGTACGAATCGTAGACCGTGAAATGAAGACTCTGAGAGGCAAGGAGATTACTTTGGAGAAAGTAGTCTGGTTAGGAGATGTTGGAGAAAGCATGACTTGGGAGTTGGAAAGCAAGATGCGGGACTCCTATCCTGCGTTGTTCGAATGAGGTAAATTTTCAAGGACGAAAATATTCTAAGTGTGGGAGAGTTGTAACGCCCGTAATTTAATTAATTACTCATTTATTTAATTAAATTATTTTTGGATTACTTATGAAGTTGCATGATGTTAAGAATTATCGGTGTCAGTTGTTGGATTATTAAATAATTAATTAATTAATTAGTTGATTAATAATAACTATAATGTGGAATTAAATGGAATATATGAAATAACGTTGGACTTATGCTATTGGTTAGAAGTAGTAAAGTGAGGGTGTAGGTTAGGCCCAAGAGGATTGGTATATAAGGCTAAGCTAACATAAGGAAAAGGGCGAGGAGTGGTTGCACCGCATGTAACACCCGATGCCCAAGAGGGTAAAGGTGGTAGCCACATCAGAATAAGAGGGATCCCGAGGTTGTGTAGGTATGGGACTGCATGGTTGAAGTAAGGCATATAAGGATTAATTGGTACTACCTATACCAACAAGATGCATATTCTTTTCCGTAGCCCGTTCCATAAGAACTCCACAGTTAAGCGTACTTGACTTGGAGTAGTATTGGGATGGGTGACCTTCTGGGAAGTTTCCTGGAAAGCGTGCGAGTAAGGATAAAACACGCTGAAAAGACCTGTGTTTGTTTGTGGGGTCATTCGGTAATCCCGAAGGCAGTCTGGGGCGTTACACAAGCTGCTCGGTGACGAGCAGAACGAAGCAAAGGCATCAGCTAGAGTTTTTGGTTGAGCGACCTTCAATCCAGGTAAGGGTGGGGTTCTGACCTTATAATGGGATTTATGATGTGTATTGCATAGGAATTGGTCGTTTTATGATTGTGGTGCATGGAAGTTTTTGAATTGCTATCAAAGTTTCCGTTGATTCATGTTGTAGCCGTTGGGAAGTACCGTATGACCGTTTAATGAATATGTTATATGGAGTTTCCTGATTATGTGTTGTGGATGTTTTGAGTTATCTGTGTGACTTCCCGGTTTAATCGAAGTGTAGGTTAGGTCGTGATGGTCGTTAGGACGTTAGGTTATTCCGAGCGATTGGTAGGAAAATTGGTAATTGTTGAAGTGGTCATTCTAAGGAGGTTCAGCGTGATTGTCTTATATGGTGATGAATTTTTCGATATGAATATAGTTGCTTGTTACTGTGTTATTCCGAGCGGTTGGCCGGAAGTTATGAATTATAGTGGCGTGGTCGTTAAGACGTTGTATCGTGCTTGTGTTGTTGGCCTAATTATTGGTCGGGGAGGATACTGAAGAAGTAGGTATCGAGCGACATATTATGCTGTGAGACGTGTCAGGGGGTTATGTGTTGGATTGTCGAGCAATACTAGGTTACAGGACATGTCGAGGAGTATGATTTAGTTGTTATGTTGTCCTAGTTGATATGCATGTCGAGGGGCACATATTTCCCTATCCCTTTTGCCCATACATGTTGTGTTTTGGTCGTTACCAATGCTATATGAAATTATTAAGTTTTTTTTATTATGTTCATGACTGAAGCGTTGATTGATGTGATAGGCTTATGGCCAATGTTGGGTTGTTGTAATGTTGTGAATTCTTGTTGATAATGAAAACTTGAAGGGAATTTACATGATGATGAATTACCTCTATTTACTGGTAATAATGGTGATGTGGGCTTATGCCTTGCAATGATGATGATTGTTGTGAGTATGTGATAGTGCATTCATATACATTTGCATTCTCTATGATTGCCTGGATTGGAAAACTGCAAAGAAGGCTTATGCCTTGTTGATGCCTCTATTTATTGACAGATTTTAAGATGGGAGTTCTGATCCAATGGTACCACATGAATTCGCATAGTATTGAGTTGCACTCCAAGTAGTATGAGTGAGTTGTTGTATTGATGAATTAATTGTTGTATTTTGTTGATAGCCTGTTGTGATTGTTGTTGTTTATAAGTTGTGAAGTGGTGATTTTTGCATGAACTGATTCCAATATAATATTTATCATACGTTCTATTATAGTGTTCGATAT
Organism: Vicia faba; assembly: GCA_948472305.1. NCBI lineage: Eukaryota > Viridiplantae > Streptophyta > Magnoliopsida > Fabales > Fabaceae > Vicia > Vicia faba. The sequence continues at coordinate 798,692,904 of OX451738.1, read as the reverse complement.
CTCACCCTTCTGTTTGAATGTTACCCTTTTGTTGGTAACATGCAGGTAATCCAGAGTGAAGGCGATTGACCTTCAGTAGTTTGAGTCGGTGTCATTGCTCTGATACGTAACACTCGGGGGGATGAATGCTTGTGGCTTTAGTATTTGTTATTTTAGTTAGCTGAAATTTAAGTTGATTGTTGTTAAGTACTTGTTATTCATAAGTTACTCTCATGTTGAATAAAGATGTTATTATGATTATGTTGCGTAGTTGTTTAAGTTGTTGATTTAAAAGAATAATTTATTTTGCTGTTGGTTCATCCGAATTTTTAATGTTTTATGTATCCAGGTTGAATGAAATGGTTTTTAAGTTGAATTTTTGGCATCCTGATTCAGTTGTATAATTTTTATAACTCTGATTTACATTTATATTGTCAGGTAGAATTGGGGTGTTACATTATGCAGGGATGGATTTGGTTTATTGTGGCAGGCTGTTTTGTGCAGATTTTGGCTTATTGTAGCAGGTTGTTTTGTGCAGTTTTTGCCTTATGTTGCAGGGTTGTTTTGTCACAGATTTTTCCTTATGTTGCAGGGTTGTTTTGGCACAGTTTTATTGATTTGTTACTGCAGTAACTTGTCCCTTTTAAGTTTGTCTTATTGTTACTGCAGTAACCTTCAGCTCAGATCTCCAAATTCTATCGTTCTTAGCATATTGTGAATTTTGTTGTGATATCTTTCCATTGCAAAAAGAATGAGATCATCAAGCCTCCTCCATGAAACTGAGTTTTTGTTTGAAGTCAGAATTTAAATTCCATAATGTGGCCTATAATCACCAATTTTGTGCGTGATTTTCACTTAAACATGTTTAACAAACTTGCTCAGACTTGTTTAAGCATCCAAACGCTAGAATTGAGTGAGCTTTATTGGATTACAAGTCACACTTTGCTCATGATGACGGTGCACATGAATACCTCTCATACTTGATCATTTCTCTCACTTTTTGTTTCCATCATGCTCAACTATAAATAAGGGACAACTCCCACTCATTTTGACAAGCTTGAACAACCAAAATCACTCTGTCAAACTCTCTCCATAGCTCACAATTTAGAGTTTTCGAATTCCCTCTTTCCTTATTTTTCAATCCATTTTCTTTTTACATTATTCATCCTTGAACTTCACTGAAGCTAAAAGAAGAAGAACCAAGCCTTGATGTTCTCTAAAACGTGCTAGCCAAGATATGTTTCAGAGCTCTGGAGTTGAGCTTAAACAAGTAGATTACTCCATCAATTCTATCCATACTTGTTACTGCAATGTAGTTCTCATAACTCTGATACTCTTATAATGGTTTGTTTTTAACTAGAAGTGAGTTTTGATCATGAATTTTCAAATCCCTTTTTAATTGTTTCCTTCTGGTTTTTTCCAAATCGACTAAATTGCGGTTAATATAAATTTTTCGCGAGGGTGCCATTGGAATCGTCTTGATAAGACGAAGTGAATGACACCTGTCTGAGCTTCTAATTTTATAGATTGAAGGACCTTCAATTTGCACATGGATGGAGGTTGAAGACAATGACATGTCATCTCTCAACCAATGACATGATGCCACACTATTTTTTTCAAAGTCTGCTTTAAATTAATGTTCCGGTGTTTTATTCACTAATGACCATAACATGCACAACGCGCCACATCCCTTGGATTTGATAACTAACACATTTTGACAATTATCAGATGGTCCACATTATTTTGGTATTATTTTAATTTTCTCATTTTTTGTTTTAATTGTTTTAAACTTCAAATATTCATAAAAAAATAATTTCAACTTTCAAAATTCTCAAAAAATTATAAAAAATAAGTTTGATTTTTCTCTTTCTGATTTTTAGTTTTTCACAATTTTATTTTGTGATTTGGTGTTTTTTTAATGATTTTTCACTTTATTTGATTTGTTTTAATTGTTTAAAATTACATTTTGGTCATTTAAAATTCTGGAAAAATTCTGGAATGATCCAATGACCTCTTAACAAATATTGATGATCTTATTTTATTTTTATTTTTTATTTTCCTATTTTTCAAAAATTTTGATTTATTTTGTTTATTTCTATATATTTTAAATATAGTTCCTGACTTTGACTCATTATTGACCTCTGATATTTTTTAAGGATTTTTATCTGGTGTTTTAATACATGTTATGTATTTTACCAATTATTTCCTTTTTAAATCATCTATGTTTTGTTTTATATTGAATATATTTTATTATTTTTTTTAATCGGTCCTGATTTGTAGACACTTGTATGTTATTCTGGGACAAGTTCCTTAACCTCATTGGATATTTGGTGTTGATAGGTTGAAAAAACAAATCTACCAAAATGGATGAATGACGTTGATGATATTTGAAATCCTAATTTCATCTGATACATTGGTTATGCTATCATTCCCCTCCCTCTTCATCTTATCCATTTCTTATTTTTACTTGTGCTACATGTTTTTGGAGAATGACCTACATATCATTTCTCTAACATGTTTGGTACATAGATTGCTATTGACCATCCTTAAAATAGGTGTGGCTTCTACATAAGTCCGCTTACGATTGCTTAACATAGCACTAAATTTGTTCCGGTTTGAAAAATGATCATTCGTGGCCCAAACCTATGCTTGCAAGCCCAAGTATATTCAATTTGAAACCTTGGATCATATAACTTTAAAGTTCAATGTTAGGAGGCTTTGATTTTATCAATCATCTGACGACCTTCATGAATTTTGGTCTAAGTGAATCATTTGAACATCGTTAATCATATGTGGTTGCTTTGAGCACATGAAATGAATGATAAACTTAACAAAAAGAAAATCAAACTTATTGTTGAGAAGATTTGATATTATAAATCTTCTAATGAGTTTTCAAAAGCAAGCTCCAAGATGGTCATTCAACTAATCTTGTAACTTCTAACTCACTAACAATTAACTTTACTTTTTTATTTTATTTTGTGCCTTTATTTTTATATACCATTTACTTTAACATTTACATTCCATGCCATTTTTTATTTTCTCACTTGAATATTTATCTTTATGTCATTTTTTCTTTGCTCACTTGAGCTTTCTTTTCTTTTAAAGACACTTAATAATCAACTTGGACATTACAAAACTTTAAGGTTACTTGAACTACTTGGTTAATATCTTTGGCACGGTGGAGTTGTGGGTCTCTCGGTCTTAGGATTAGAAGCCTTGATACTTGGGGACATTAGTGCCTTGTTGTTATTCTGTCTCAAATCCTTCAGGTTTAATCCAAGGAATTGGTTTGAGTTTTTTTATGTGCAAGTTGTATTGATTTTCATGTTTTGTCTGTGAATGAGAATTCCTGTGTATACAGTTGTTACTCTGTCCAATTTTTGTGAAGACTTAATTCATCTGAAGCTTAATATTCCTTAAAGGTTTAGTATTGTGGCTTGCTTGGTTTTAATCCAAAGGATGAGAATTTTACATTGACTTCTTCATGTCAGGTGTTGGCTTCTTGATTGTTTAGACCGTCCTTTACCTTATCTTTTACCTTATGCTTTAGGATAGTCCCTTTTTAAAACTCTTCTTGTTTTATAACTTGAACCGCTTTCATAATAAACTTGGACTTAGGTCCATGCATTTTAAAAAACTTTTCTTAATCAAACATAAATCAATTTAATCATAGTTTGAAATTTTTTTAAGACTAAAAGTCAATTAACATCACTCAAACAATTTTTCCACTTTAGCTTTTTATTTTAAAACTTTTCTCAAAAGACTAGACTCTTTTCGATTCTTGTAGTGATGCGAGCTACTATACTTCTACGATATGTAGTGAAGAGAGATATTTTCCACTTGGGTGTTGAGTGAGGCATTATTAAATTTAAAATCCAAGCTATAATCTCCACTTTGGGATGATGCAAATTCTCCTTTCTCATAATCGTGGGTAGTAAGTATGTTTATCACTCGGATATGACGTTGATGTCTCTACTCTTAAAATTAACCAACACACATGTTTTTTAAATTTTTGAGGTAAACTACGAGTACCATGATCCCTATTGAAATTATGGTATCAGATATGTGATGTCGAATGAGATGTCACGACACAAATATCGGAGAAACAAAGTAAAGTGCAACAATAATAAAAACAGTAAAAACACAAGGGATTTTTAACCCAGTTCAGTGTACAACAACACCTACTTTTGGGGCTACCAAGCCAGGGACAAGTCCACTAGATAGTTTCAATTCATAGACCCTCAGTAAACAACCATTTTACGATCTAATCATTTAATCACTACCCGTTCTATACTTCTACCTATGACTCACCTAGGTATGAGGCCCTCCTCAAATCCCTTTAATCACTTACAGTGAAGAAACAAAAAAAAAATTGGTTTAAAAGACTTCAATCGTTCAATGATTAAGAGCTTATGAATGATACACAATTAACAACCCAAATAACAACACAAGTATTAAATTAATACTAGAGTGTTTTCCAATTCCAAGGCTTAGACTTATAAGACAGAAAGAAAGTATTCTTCTTTAAAAGTTGCAACTCTGAATAAGAAAGCAGGTCCTTATATATGCGCAGCAGTGGGCTTTGGATGAAAAAAAATATATTCAAATCTTTTGAATATTTCCATGAAAACAGGCCAAGATATAATCCATAAAGATAATTCAAATAGAAAAATATTCCTCCATATTGTTCGCAGCCTGTGAGTCACAAATCCTGAATTATGGTGTGCAGGAAATCAGGAAACAAAAAATATGAATTGATATTGGGTTGAGTTTAGTTCAGGAGGCAGATGTCAAAACATTTGCTTTGACATCATTCAAAACAGTTTTTCTTCAAATGTTAGGATATTTAGCAAAACATTATCAAGTCATTGTTTTACCAAAATTGCTGCCAACAAACACTTACAAACTCCCCCTTTGGCAAATTTTGGCTAAAACATTATCAGAGCACATTATCAGAACATTATCAGAGCATTTTCAGAGCAGCAGCATAAGCAAACCAAGCAAAACAAAAACAACTTAGTTAGCAGTTAGCTGTTAGCATAGGATGATGTCAGAATATCTTCTGAGACACGAGGCTCCCTCTCAAGTATTAAGCTCCCCCTTAATAAGTGGTCAGTCACTGTCAGTCAGTCAGTTTCCCTTTCCCTTTTTAGTTATAATATTCCAAATAAAAGGATGCATTCAAGAGTGTATTAGTAATTTAGGTTAAGACAATAGAAATCAAAAGTCAAGCACATGCAAGTGCCAAAAAGAAACAAAGGGTTCAGATAAGTAAACATCAAATAGTCTAACTGTCTTCAGGACCAGTAGAATTGGCTGAGCTAGAACTTCCTTCCTCACTAGAATCTCCTCCTTCAGAGCTCATTCTATCATAAAAGTTATTTTCCTTTTGCGGCTCTTTGATCATATTTTCAAAAGTTATCTTCCTTGCTGAACTAACTATGATCACATCATCTAGTTCTTTTCATGTTTACCTTAATTCATTGATCATGTCATCCTTGGCAGAGGTCTTGTTTTCAGCAGGTGCAGATGTCAAAACAATGTCTGGGACATGTTTTTTTGAGAAAAGATTAAAATGAATTGTCAAAGCAGACTCCCTTTTGCACATTATATCATTACCAATTAGAATCCCAGGATGCTGATTAAGGATAATTCCACATATGAGGAAGGAAAAGCAATTGGCATCTTAATGGCACAAGTTCCTGCATGCTTAATAGTTTGATAAAAAATGTAAGAACCATAATTAAATAGTTTCTTGTTTCCAACAGCATAAATAAACTTTCCTAAGCAAATAGTGATGGTTGAAGTATGATTTGTAGGAACCCAATGTGCAGCTCCAATTCTGTGCAAAATAGCAAATTTTACACTTAGCTTGCTAACAGGAAGTTTGTTCTTCAAGGGCCACTCACTTACTTGATTGGCAGTGATGGCTCTGTACACTTGATTATCTGTTACTTCTAGCTCATAAAAGTCATCTTCATACTTATCCAGAAATATGTTTATGATAGCAGGGGAAAATTCTACACACCTACCCCTAACATACACCTTTCTATACTTCTTACTTTTATGATTAGCACAGTCCACAAGAATATTAACAATGAATTCCTTAACAAGACACTCATAGCATCTGGCAAACCTGGTAATAGTTTTCATCAGTCTAGCATAAGATATCAGCTCCATGATTTCTTTGCATTCCAGAGCACCAGCTCCCAATTCTTTTTCCAGGGAAATTCTTCTTTGAAACACATACTTCCACTTTTTAGCATTCCCAACAGAACGAATGGTAATGTTGTCAAGGGGAGCATCAGGAACCCGAATAAAAATCTTCTTTCTTGTAGACTTTTTGATAGGATAGATGTCCTGGACATCTTGCTCGACATCATAGTGTTAGTCAAATTCTTCAACAACCACCACTTTCTTTTTACTTTTAGATCTTTTTACATCATCATCAAAATCATCATCATCCTTAGTGGAGCTATCAGGTCTAGCTTTTCTTTTGCTAGAGGGAGGAACCACTTTACTTTCGGGATTTAGGGGTCCATACATGATTTTCTTCTTGGTTGTCTTAGTAGCTGGTATGACACTTGCATCCTTTAGTTTTCTAGATTTAAGTCTCCTTGCAATACCAGGCACCACATTAGTAATAAGATCATTGTCAGATAGCTCATCTACATTAACTACATTCCCAACATTTTGACCTTCTGCATCCTTGGAGGCAACAACGTCTTCCTTAGTAGGAGAGTTCTCTTTAACATCTTGTTCAACATTTTCTTCTACCACTTCCTTTAGAGCAGAGATAGTAAGTTTCTTAAGTTTGCATTCAGCAACATCTTTCTTGAAGGTGGATGATTCAGCAGTAGCACTTTTAGGGTTACTTCCTTTGTCAGCTGGAGGAGGCATGCGAGCAAGAGGAGTAGAAATCCCAGGCACATCAAAGCCTTCATTTAATACTCTGTCAAGGGAGAGATTTTCAGGGAGGTTGACAAATTTTGAGGAAGACGATGTATGATGTTGAGACATCTTTGAAGATTTTTGAGCAAGGCTATGAAGAATGACAAGGGTTCTTTTTCTCTAGAGGAGAATGAAGAGTATGTGAAAGTAGAAATATGAAATTTTGTTTCGTGTGGGAAACACTATGAGGCAGTCTTGTAATGATTGCTTTCGTAATTTTATTTGTTGGAAACACAAATAAAATAATATCATTTAATGATATTCCTACACGCCCTTAATTGCTACAAACCTTCATATAGGCAAATCCATAATTTTCTTCTTAAGTTCTCTAACTGATTAGCATCCAAGGCCTTAATGAAGATGTCAACCAGTTGCAATTTAGTGGCTACTTGTTCTAAGGCAACAATCATTTCTTCAACAAGCTCTCTTATGAAGTGATGATGGATATCAATATGTTTGGTCCTGCTGTGTTGAATGGGATTCTTTGATATGTTTATGGCACTTAGATTTCCATAAAATAATGTCATGATATCTTGTTTGACATTGTATTCTATTAACATTTGTTTCATCCAAACCAATTGAGAACAACTGCTTCTTACAATAATATACCCAGCCTCGACAATGGACAAAGACACATAATTTTGCTTCTTACTGAACCAAGATATGAGAATATTTCCCAGAAAGAAGCATCCTCTTGATGTACTTTTTCTATCATCAACACTTCCTGCCCAATCAGCATCATAAATACCAGTTAAGGAAAAATTGGATCCATGAGAGTATAGCATACCATAGTCACTTGTCCCATTCACATATTTAAGTATTCTCTTCACATGGTTGGCATGGCTAACTTTAGGATCAACTTGATATCTTACACACACTCCTACATCAAAGGCAATGTCAGGTCTGATAGCTGTTTGATATAGAAGACTGCCTATCATACTTCTGTAAAGACTTTGATCCACACTTACTCCTTTTTCATCTTTAGACAACTTCAGATGCGTGGGAGCAGGAGTTCTTTTGTGGCTGGCATTTTCCATCCCAAATTTCTTTACTATATTCTTGGCATACTTGCTCTAAGATAAAAATATGGCATCTTCCATTTCCTTAACTTGCAGACCAAGAAAATAAGTTAACTCACCAACAAGGCTCATCTTAAATTCTGATTGCATTTGCGTGACAAAATGTTGAATCATCTCATTTGACATCCCACCAAACACAATATAATCAACATAAATTTGTGAAATCATGATCTTCCATTCTTCTTCCTTGACAAAAAGGATTTTGTCTATGCCACCTTTCATGTATCCATTCTCACCAAGAAATTCTGTCAACCTATCATACCAAGCTCTTGGAGCTTGCTTTAATCTATAAAGAGCTTTCTTCAGTATGTAAACATGTTTAGGGAAACTTGGATCAACAAATCCCTTTGGTTGTTCCACATAGACTTCTTCATTCATATAGCCATTTAAGAAAGCACTCTTTACATCCATTTGAAACAATTTAAATTTTAGTACGCATACAACTCCCAAGAGAAGTATAATTGATTCAAGTCTTGCCATAGGAGCAAAGGTTTCATCAAAGTCAACTCCTTCAATTTGAGTGTACCCTTAAGCAACTAGCCTTGCCTTGTTTCTATTTACCATCCCTTTTTCATCAGTTTTATTCTTGTACACCCATTTAGTTCCAATCACATTTGTCCCTTCAGGTCTTGGAATTAGATCCCAAACTTCATTTCTACTGAATTGTTCTAGCTCTTCCTACATAGCATTAATCCATAACTCGTCAGTTAGGGCCTATTTGACATTCTTAGGCTCAATTTTTGACACAAAGCAAGAGTTTGATATCCCATCTCTTGATCTGGTAGTAACTCCTTTATTTAGATCTCCTATGATGAGCTCCTTAGGATGATCTCTCTGGGTTCTAATTGAAGGTCCTTTATTGAGATGACTAGGCTCATGATCTTCTTGAGGGGGATTAGAATCAATACTTCTTTCATTTGATTTTGTTGGAATATAAGACAAAGACGTTCTAACATCGTCTGAGACATCTTCTTCAGCATTCCATCCTCTATCATCAATAATAACATTTATTGAATCTATCATAACTTTGGTTCTGGAGTTTAAAACTTTGTAAGCTCTGCTATTTATAGAGTAACCCATGAATATTCCGTCATCACTCTTGGGATCCATCTTCCTCCTTTGTTCACGATCAGCTAAGATGTAACATTTACTTCCAAAAACATGAAAGTATTTAACAGTTGGTTTTCTTCCCTTCCATATTTCTTACAAGGTGGATGAAGTGCCTTTGCTTAGAGTGACTCTGTTATGGATATAACATGCATTATTCATAGCTTCAACCCAAAAGTGGCAGGGTAACTTCTTAGCATGAATCATGGCTCTGGCAGATTCTTGAAGGGTTCTGTTCTTGGGTTCCGTAATCCTATTTTATTGAAGAGTAATGGGAGAAGAGAATTCATGGTTTATTCCTTCAGAAGAGAAAAAGTCAGCAAATTTGTTATTCTCAAATTCCTTTCGATGATCACTTCTAATTCTGATGACATGACTATCTTTTTCCCTTTGAAGTTTTTGACAGAGATCTTTAAACACTTCAAAAGTTTCTGATTTTTCTCTAATTAAATTTATCCATGTGTATCTAGAGAATTCATCCACAAAAACATAGGCATACTTCTTTCCACCAAGACTTTCAACCTGCGTAGGTCCTATCAAGTCCATGTGAAGAAGTTCCAAAACTTTTTGATGTAGTAAGATGTTAGATCTTCTGATGTGACATCTTAGTCTGCTTTCCAATCTGGCAGTCACCACATACTCTTCCTTCTTCTATCTTGAGTTTAGGAATCCCTCTCACAACTTCTTCAGATATAATTCTTTTCATTCCTTTCAGATGCAAGGGTCCCAATATTTGATTCCATAGTTTAACTTCATTTTCTTTGGCTAAAGTATATGTTAAGGAGAAGTTCAACTCTTGAGGAACCCATAAATAACAATTGTCTTTTGATCTGAGTCCTTTCATAATAACTTCATTTTTTTCATTCCAAACAAGACATTCTTCCTTGGTGAAGTTAACTTTGAATCCTTGATCACAATATTGTCTTATACTTATCAAGTTAGCTGTTAACCCTTTAACAAGTAACACATCATCAAGCTTGGGAACTCCTAAACATTCCAGCATGCCAACTCCTTTAATTTCACCTTTGGCTCCATCACCAAAAGTTACATAACTAGTGGAGTGAGATTTGATATATGTCAACAGATTCTTGACACCTGTCATGTGTTTAGAACAACCACTGTCAAAAAACCAGTTATCTTTGGTTGATACTCTGAGAGAGGTATGAGCTATGAAACTAACAACATTAGACTTCGGAACCCACTTTTTCTTCTTTTTTCTATTTTAGGAATTTTAACCAGTTTTGGGAAGAGGAGTAGTCTTAGGGTACCCATACAACTTGAAACAGAAGGGCCTTATATGACCAAGCCTTCCACGATGATGACATCTCTAGAGCTGGGAATTCTCCCTGGTGTGGTTAAACTTTTTCTTGCCATGATATCCTTTATTTCCATGATGTTTAGACATTTGATTCGACATCCTTGGTTTAGACTTGGCATGAGTGGAATCTACTGAAGGTTCTTTATAATTTGGTTCCTTTTTCTCATTAAACCCTAGACCACTCTTGTCTCCTGTCACTCTTCATGCTTGAAGAATTTCATCTAAAGTGTCAGACCCATTATTCAACATTTTGAGAGATTTGACCATTCTATCAAGGTTTGAATTCAAGTAGGTCACTTCACTTTCCATATTAGAAATAGTTTTTAAATGGTCTTCCCTTTCTTCCTTCAGCTGAGTTATGTGGACTTTCTTTTTGTCCCCTTCAAGGAACACTTCTGCACTTCTGAGTCATAATTCTTTGTATGAAGCAACTAATTCATCAAAGGTTAGTTCCCTATTACTAGACTCTTCCTCAGATGCATATTTTCCTGTCAATGCTTTAACATATTTGGTAGATTCTTCAAGGTCAATCTCCGAGTCCTCTTCAGACCAAGTAACAAATAGATTTTTCTTCTGTTTCTTAAGATATGTGGGGCATTTAGATCTAACGTGACCAAAGCCTTAACATTCATGACATTGTATTCCCTTCCCTTGAGTGGATTTTTCTTCATCCCATTTTCTTCCAGAGTCATTTGACTTATGGATGTCAAAGGAGATGTTATTGATATTTGATCTTTGGTTCGTATCCATTCTTTTTATTACTTTGTTAAGTTATCTTCCAAGCATAGCTAAAGAGTTTGATATTCCTCCATCTATATCCAGATCACAATCCTCCTCTTCCTCTTTAATATATGATACAAAGGCTATGCTTTTGTTCTTCTTTTCAGATCTTTCATTGATGCTTAATTCAAATGTCAGAAGGGATCGAACAAGTTCATCCACTTTCATTTTTTCAATGTCTTGAGCTTCTTCTATAGTAGTCACTTTCATATCAAATATCTTGGGAAGAGACCAAAGCATCTTTCTCACAAATTTATCTTCAGGTGTTTTCTCTCCTAAAGCACTGGATACATTAGCAATTTCAAGAAAGTTCATATGGAAGTCATTAATACTTTCATCATCCTTCATTCTCAAATTTTCAAATTTTGTGGCGAGCAACTAAAATCTTGACATCTTAACTTTGGATGTGCCTTCATCGGTAGATTGAAGAATTCCCCATGCATCCTTAGAAACTTCACATGTGTTCACTAATCTGAAAATGTTCTTGTCAATTCCATTGAATATAGCATTCAAGGCTTTAGAATTTCCAAGAGAAACTTCATCTTCTTCTTTAGACCAATCTTCTTCTGGTTTTAACTCAGATGTAGGTTCTCCATTTTCTCCCAATTTGACATGGTGTTTACATCCTTTTAAAATAGCTTTCCAGGCTCTGCTGTCCAAAGACTTTAAAAACGCAACCATACGTGGTTTCCAGTAGTCATAATTACTTCCATCTAGAATGGGTGGTCTGTTCACAAATCCTCCTTCCTTGTCCATAGTACCAGAAAGTATATTCCCTAAATCTCACCCAAATAAAGAGCGGGATGCCTGCTCTGATACCAATTGAAATTCTGGTATCAGATATGTGATGTCGAATGAGATGTCACGATACAAATTTCTGAGAAACAAATTATAGTGCAACAATAATAAAAAAAGTAAAAACACAAAGGGATTGTTAACCCAGTTCAGTGTACAACATCACCTACTCTGGGGACTACCAAGTCAGGGACAAGTCCACTAAATAGTATCAATTCATAGACCCACAATAAGCAACGAGTTTACCATCTAATCACTGAATCACTACACCTGTTGTACTTGTACCTAAGACTCACCTAGGTATGAGGCCCTCCTCAAATCCCTTCAATCACTTAAAGTGAAGAAACAACCGAAATAATAGGTTTAAAATACTTCAATCATTCAATGCTTAAAAGCTTATGAATGATACATAAGTAACAAACAAAATAATAAATCTTTTGAATATTTCCATGAAAACAGGCCAAGATAGAATCCATAAAGATAATTCAAACAGAAAAACATTCCTCCATATTTTTCGCAACTTATGAGTCACAAATCTTGAATTATGGTGCGCAGGAAATCAGGAAACAAAAAACATGAATTGATATTGGGTTGAGTTCAGTTTAGGAGGAACATGTCAAGACATCTGCTTTGACATCATTCAAAACAGTTTTGCTTCAAATGTTAGGATATTTAGCAAAACATTATCAAGTCACTGTTTTACCAAAATTGCTGCCAATAAATACTTACACCTATTGCACGAAAGGTGGTACATAAACACTAAATTTCTACAACCACGACGAGTGCAAAAATTATAAAAATATTTATTTTCTCATATCCACCATTTATTTTGCATAGACCTTTTATAGCCAAAATACACTAATTTTCAAAGAGGTTACTGCAGAGTATCATAGATGTTTAGAGTGCTAATACCTTCCATTTGCACAATCAACCCCCGTACCTAGATTCTATCCCCCATTTTTTTGGTTTTATTCCCTCTTTTCCCATTTTCTTTGGAAACAATAAAGTGTGGTGGCGATTTTTATTTGATTTGTACGAGTTAAGTCAATCTAATGGCTTAGTCTCAACATTTCAACCGCTACACAGTAAAAAAAGTCAATTTTTAACTTTTAAGGTCAACATGGTGTTCAATAAGTCAAACATATTCAATAGGTGAGATTTGTCCAAGTGGAATCTCAAAAATCAAGAAATCAAGGATGTTTAATTTTGTTGACTTTTAGACACTTAGAATTTTTTCTAAGTTTTTTAGACTCTTGTGTTCATCCCCCAATTTTTGAAAATCCATAACTTTTTCATCTTTTAACAGAAATGTGCAAACTCATAGTCTTTGGAAAGAGGAAAATTCATTCCTCATTTGTATCCCTGGGGGTTTATTTTCAAAAGGTATTTGGATTTAAAGATATTGAGAAAGAAAAGGTGCACTCATTCAGAGTTAATGTTTGGGACTTAGAGAATTTTTATGCCTTGTATTCAGTTCCAACCTCTTGACTTTCAAGCCATTTTTCTTCATGATTCTGGCTTTAATTCAATTTGCCTCTAACATCAAAGATATTATTTGACTCAAGACCTTTCCAAGCATATAAGGAACTTCTCAATTGGTTTAGAATTGATCAAGTTAAGGTTGCAAACATTTGGATCATTTCTATGATTGTAATTTTCATATGCCAGGCATTTTACTCTAGACTTTCATCAAACATCTTCCAGGAACTTGTTCATGATCATTTTTATCTTTAAGGCATTCATTATTTGGATAAGTGATCAACATCAAAGTTGAGGTTTTAAGCTTACCCTTCAACCTTGATTCAAACTTTGTTGCATTTGGTGCATCATAGAGAGAGAGAGAGAGAGAGAGAGAGAGAGAGAGAGAGAGAGAGAGAGAGAGAGAGAGAGAGAGATCATGTTTTGGTTTCAAGGGCTCAAGTTTTTAAGTTGGCTAGCATGACCAATCATACCACGCGCACGAGAAGCTCAACTTTTCCTGGCCAGTCCAAATTTTATCATTTTCGTGCTAACTTTTCAATGCATTTCAAGCTTCATTTTCAATTTTCATCAATATCAATATTGGAGCTCATCATCTCAGCTTTCCAATGATACAAAATTTGTGAAAAATGCATGAGCGATGCGGGAGATAATTGCTTTAGGCTGGAGAATTTCTTCATATGCATGATGATGATAACAAGTCAAGCTAGAATTAGAAGCTCTTTGTATAAAGTACAAATCCGCTGCATGGTCCTTAGTATACACTTCATATGCATCCCTTTGATCTCATTATCTTTCCCTAAAAAGCCAAACGATCTCCATGTTATTCATGCATACGTGTTTCGATCCCTTTTCCAAAATGAAATTTTTTATCTCCACTCAAATCTCACCCCATGTGCTCATGTATGCCAGCTCACCTCTCCAAACCTTTCTCATTATATCACACCTTGCTCAAAGAGCAGCAAACATCCACCAAAAAGATAGTGAAACGCAAGCTTGAACCTTACACATTCACTTTTTTTCTTTTAGTTTTGACAATATAGCCCTCCAACAGATATAATTCTCAAATAATCCTTTTCCCTCACTTTAATCTGTCTCTATATAATCATCTTCATTCATTCATTGCAACACACACACGAGCTCAACCTCCTCTCAAAGTCAGTTTTCATATTTCTCACTCTTGAAGAAATTTTCTTCGAATCTCTCAATCTCCTTGCTTTAGATGTCACCTCTTATTGATTTCTACTTATTTAAAGTTTAAGAAAGAAGATCAATTGGGCTTCTTTCTCTTGAAATCAGAGGGTTAGTTAATTTATTTTTCACTTTGAGGTAAGCTTCTTTGAACTTCAATTTCTTGTTTCGGCTTGAATTGATGCTTTAAATCACGTTTAGTGACTTTTATGTCCAAATTTCTCTTTGATATTTCCTAGTTTGTATAATATAATGATTGTATTTTAATCCTTATTGTTTTCGGAGCAACTTTGATGTTTGGATCATAACATTTGGTTGGGTATTGAAAGAGAAATCCAGATCTGAAACATGAATGATGGATATGTATTTTGAACTTGTTGTATTTTCACTCACATAGTGGTTTTTGTGCTCAACTTTATTTATGATCCATGCTTCATTTGAGAAAGTTATTGAAGTTATGATGTTCTTTGTATTTTGACCTTCAATTTTGATTTAAGTTTCACCTCATTTCATTGAGAAAAAAGAGAGTTATCGCACTTGGAACATTGCTTATTGAAACTATAAAATGCATTAGGGTTTGTTTTAGAGGTTAGGGATGATGATGTGTCTCATTGTGACTGAGCATGATTGAAAATATATTGCAGCGCTTTTTGATAAAATCAGGTGTAATAGATATGTTTCATATTTGAATTTTATTTTATTTTAATTGTTTTGTAAAAATTATTTTTAATAGTTTCACCTATTCAAAAATTATACAAAAAATATTTTAGACTTCATTTTTAGACTACTTTCTTATTGTAATTTTTATTTTATCATTTTACCATTTTTGGATAATTTATTAATTCATCAAAATTAATTAGGTGTTTTTATCACTTTATTAGCATTTTGATTTTATTTCCTAATTTTCATTAGCATAAAAAATCACAAAAAATACTTTTTGACTTCCTTGAGTTTAAAACTTGATATTGAGATTTTTATCTCATTTTTATCACTTATTTTCATCTGACTTTAAAATCTATGAAGCTTGATTTCCATTTTGCTAAATTAACTTGGTTATTTTACAAGTTTGATTTAATTCTCTAATTTCCTCAACTTTTAAAAGCCATATAACTAACTGGATAATGGTTTTTGGATGAGTTAAGATCATAAACAAAATTTTTGTGTAATTTTAAAACTTGATCTCTTATTTTTCAAAAATTATTTTTCAAAACATGTCTAGTTTAAGCACTTTGCTAACTAGTCTTGGTGTTTGCATTTCAAAACATATTCTTCAATCCAAGAACCATAACCTTTTCTTATGACTTTTAGAAGTCCCAAGGGAGTTATATTTAATTTTGTTTGAATTTACAAGGCCTCTTTCTATTTTTAACATAATTTTTGATTGAATTTGTCCATTGTGAGTTGCTTAAACTTCATGTCTTTAATTTGATAGCTTGTGGAACTTTTTGGGGCTAAGTTTAGTATACTTAGTAGTCCTTGGATACTCTTATAATCTCATTAACTTGTAACAATCTAATTGATCCCTTTTAGGTATTTGATGGTAACTTTGTATTAAACTCCTAAGTTGTGCAAGTTTTGCACCCTAGTTTGTGACTTTTGGTAAATCCTTTGAGCCAATCCTTGCAATGATTGTGATTCGTTGAGATTTAGAGACATGATAAACTCAAGGATAGCCTTATAAAGGCTTGAGAGGCATTTGATCTTCTTTGATCATTTTCTCATTACATTTTGAGATTGACCTTTTTCTTATGTTTCTTTGTGAATTATGTGAGATATAATGAATGCACTTGTGCAATAAATAAGGAATCAAGTCTCGTTCTTTGTACATTATTCTCAAAACTTTTTTAGGATCTTAATTTAAAATACTTTGAACCATTTAAGTATCTTAACTTGTATTTATGTGTTTAGGTTCACCAAATATGATCAAGGATAGGATTTTGTTTTGATGCATTCCTTTGTCAAATACCTTTGATCCATAATGAGTGAAGTTTTATGTGTTTTCTACTGAATTCTAAGGTCATAATGCCTCTAAGGCATAGCTCCCATGATTCTATGGCTTGTACTCCATTACAAGTCCATCATAATGACAATTGGGAGTCATATCTTTGTTTTAACATAGTTTGTTTGTGATGATGTTTTGAATTCTCTAAAGGACCAATGTCCAACATATTTGTGTTTAATTATTTATCTTAACCTCTCTTCTCATATCATTTCTCATTCTTTTTTTATCCTTGTTTAAGTACTCATTTACTAACCAACATGGTGATACATAAGAAGCTATATTTTCTTTTCTACTTGTGTTTTGAGCATCATTGTCTAATGATTGCCTCATGAGATTTTGTTCCATGTCCCATTAATGTTTCTTGATGTTGGATAATTCCCATAATATCTAAGAAAATTGAATATTATTTATTTAAATCATAATTCTTGTATGTATCAAGGGACTATACTTTGACAATATATCATGAAACTTGAGTATGTTATCTTGTTGACATTTCTTGGGTCTTTAGTTATATCTTTTGAGGGTTTCACCATTACCCTATGACATATAAGATGTCATTTCATTCTTACTTTATCTTTATCAACCTCATTTGATTTAAGACAAGTATTATCCATCATTAGATGATGTTGTTCATCAACTAGGTGACTTTTCTTGTGTAAGAAGTATCAATTTCTTACTTGGTTACTCTTGAGTC
The DNA here is from genome assembly GCA_948472305.1 of Vicia faba. Taxonomy (NCBI): domain Eukaryota; kingdom Viridiplantae; phylum Streptophyta; class Magnoliopsida; order Fabales; family Fabaceae; genus Vicia; species Vicia faba. The sequence continues at coordinate 798,675,529 of OX451738.1, read as the reverse complement.
TCATATTAAGTTAACTTATGACACAAGTCACACATTGCATAATTCTTCAAGTATTCTCTCTCTTTTTATATTTAATTGTTAAATTGAACATTGATTGCTTGCCTCCATTGGCCATTTCAATTGTGTGCTTTGTATGCATTCTTTACCCCATGCTTTTAATGTTTGAATGTTTGATCTTAGAGATCATTTTCTACGGACTTATGTGTATTTTTACCCTCTAAACATGTTCCCTCTTCACCTATCCCTTTCTTGTGCTTCACTCACCTTTAGAAACATGTTAGGATTTGGTTTTGACCTAGTCTTGCGTTAATTTTTTAATATGCTTAAGTAGTGATATCTTAGGGGTATTACAAATATTTAAAATATGTTTAGGCTTAAGTGTTAACCTCTTAATGTTTATTTTCTTACATGTTTTTTCATGTTTTGAAGCTTTGTCTTCTAATTTCCCACTTGCACTTCTTCAAGTTTGTTAGTGACATCTCTATCTCTTACGTGATTTGTGTGTTTAATGATGTTTTATCATCCCTTACTTGATATTTTATTATCCCTTGATTGATGATTTATCATCTTTATGTGATGTTTTATCATCTCTCCTCTCATTTTGTCTTTCTTTCTTCTAATTATATTTATATGTATCTTATCTAAGTATCTTATATATTGAGTAAGTTTCTACTTCTCATGTATGATAGGTAATTGTCTAATTTCCATATTTTATATCATTTCCATCCAACTTTGATATCTTGATATCATTGTTAGGAGTTGAATTTTTATCATCTCTTATCTCTTTTCAATCCTACTGTGATGTCATGATATCATTGTTAGGTGTTTATGTTTTATCATCTCTTATCTCTTCTATATCCTAATTTGATGACTTGATATCATTGTTAGGTGTCAATGTTTTTCCATCTCTTCTTCTACTCTTGATTAGTGCTTAGGTTTCTATCTAATTGCATGTGTGTTTATGTGATACTTGCTTTTTCTCTTATCTAAGTATGATTGCTTGTTTCATCTCCTCTTCTTATCTTTTGTGATATTTCCATGTTCCCCATAGGATCTTTAGTTCACTCTTCTCTAAGTTTGAACTAACTAGACCTTAGGTTTGCTATCCATGCATGACAACAGTAGGTCGATTTCCCTCTCACCCCAACTTTAGGTCCACAAGTATGACAACTTATAGGATCGAGATCCCCTTTTATTAGTCTATTATCTTTTGCATCCATTTAACTCACTAAAACTTTTTAGGTGAACTACGAGTGCCTTAATCCCCATTGCACAATTGGTGGTACGTAGGCACAAAGGTTCACATCTGCGACAGGCACGACTAATACAACCTTTCTTTTTGTATATACTTTGCATCCATGCATTCCCTTTTATCATTAATCTTTAGACATAGATAAGATACACCCTTAGATTATAACAAACTTGAGTGGATCTTGTGGAGTACCACAAATATGAGGGGTGCTAATACCTTCCCCTTGCATAACTGACTTCCTTACCCTTTTTTCTCTTGGTCACGATGACCATGCTCCTTTCCTTCCCTCAATTTTACTTAGTGTTTCCTTTCCCTCTCTTAGGATAAATAACATTGATGACAACTCTTCTATCCTTCTCCTTTGTTCACGCTTCGATGAAAATCCCAGATGTGACGGATGGGGAAAGATTGACCAATTGTTGATATATCCTATGCAAGTCAGTCCTAGCTTGTGTTTGTTTTCTTTTCTTTGGGTGTTTTGTTTGTTTATTTCTTTACTTAATTTTTTTATTTGATTCTACATGTTGTGTCTTATTTCATGGTTTCCTATATTGGATATGATGGACATCCTGTCCTTTCTTGATGAGTGGGTTGTTACTATAAGGTAAAAGGCCTAACACACAAGCCAGACTTGTATACCATTAGAAACACATTAGAATAGAGTAGAGAGTCATGATGGATGATAGGAGGATTCTCTATCAAGCCTGTTCATGAGAGTCACGGTTAGATTAGGTTCAAATAGGGTGTTATCATCATCACGTATGGTGTATGATGATAGTACTTTCAGGTGAACTTACACATATGATTAACCTTTGCCTTACCTTGACCTAGACTACACTCGTGAGTGGGGAGGGTTTTGATCTTACAGGTACTGATTGTGAATTTTGGTTCTGTTGGTGACTTTGTTCCCGTTGGTGACTATATGATCTCTCCAGTTTTTGTTCCGGATTTCTCACTTTGTGATAACCATTTATTTCGGAAGTTCAGCAGTGTCCAGTGTTATGGAAACCTTGATCATTCCGTTTTGCATCGTAGCATATTTATTTTTAAAAAAATGATGTACAAAAAATGTTAACTAGCATATGCATGTTCATTCCAGGGTACTTCAAGAGTTGTTGTCTTCATCAAAGATGGATAACAACACTTATATTGATAAAGAGGCTACCATACATACCTATGGCTACCAATTTTCTAATATCAGAGTATCACTTTTAAAGAGGATGAGCACTCTGTCAGTAGGTGATAACCTGAAAAAGTTTGTTGACAATTACAACAGTTTGTTATGGTTACATGATATCATAGTTGATCAGAGATCTCTGGTAACCCTCATACAACTATATGATCCTGATTTGAGATGTTTCACATTCCAAGATTACTAGTTGACTCCCACGTTAGAGGAGTATGCTTATCTCTTGCAATTGAAGATCGGTGACAACATACCTTTTGTTTGTATGCATGAGAAGATAAGATAGGAATTCATCGCTGGTGCTATTTATTTGATCTTGAAGGAAGTGGAATATAATTGAAAACCGAAAGATGGTGCTTATGGTTTCGCCTTGCCATTCCTGGAAAGAAAAGCTCGAGATGTGGCTAAGAGGGGAAACTAGGTTGCTTTCAATGCACTACTTCCTATCACGATCTATGGCATAGTACTTTTTCCAAAGAAGAAGGATTTTATGGATTTTGATACTATTTGAGTCTTCATGACCAAGAATTCTATACTGACGTTGTTAGCGGACACCTATTATGGCATTCATTCGAGGCATAAGAAGGAGGTGATTGTTAATATATGTTTACTTATGTTGTATAGATGGTTCATGCTTCGTCTTCCTACGAAGGGGACGTTCATGGACACTAACAACTCTCTTCCTTGTTCAAAGAGACTTGTTACACTTACCTCCTTTGACATTAGATGGTATTATATCTCAGGTGAAGGTCCAGGTATTATCACCAGATGCAGAGAGTTCCCCAATGTTCCTCTCATGGGAACATAGGGATGCATAAACTACAGTCCTGTTTCGGCTTTCTGACAATTGGGATATGCCATGAATGATCGACCCAAAGAGATAGAAGTTGTATAGACCGTGTATTTTGGGAAATTAGAGAATCCAGAGTTGTTATAAACAATAAGAAATTCTTGGAAGAAGATTCATAAAATATACAGGGACTCCATAGGGAAGAAAGTTGTTATTGCCCGAACTCATTATGTCGATTGGGTCAAAGAGAGAGCGAGGACTATTTTGTTGCCTTTTCAAAGGAAGATTCCATTGTGTGAACAACCACCTCTTGTATTGTTTGAGTCAATGCCTACTAAAGAATATAATCAAGTTCAAGTTAAAAACATAGAACTTCGTCTGAAGGACAATGAGTCAAGGATGAAACTTTATGAATCCATGGAAAATAAGTTAGACTTGGTTCACAAACTCAAGATGGTCAGCGAGGGGACTTATGAAGTCAAGAAAGCCACAAGATACCTGGAGTGGGGAATGCATCTGTTTCTATAAAAGACTACCAAAAAGATCTTAAAGATGCAGAGAAAAGACGCCTAGAATGTGCCAATCTTTAGGTGTCCAGCAATAGGTACAAAGGGAAGGTTAGAGAGCTAGAAAAGCAACTTAGGAGTACTAGATTGGACAAAGATGTAAAGGAAGCTCAAATGACTTAAGTGATGGAGGAGAATGCAAGACTCTTAGCTCAGTTAGAGTAGATAGAGAATGCACCAGTACCCATTCCACTGCCAGAGTGCAAAGAATGTAACAAAATTCTTAAAGAATGCCAATATCTGGAAACTAATATGTACAAGAAAGATGTGGTGATTAATAGTTTTTCTCAAGGACGTGATCACGAGAGGACAAAGAGGCTATTCAAAGAAACCAAAGAGTGGACTACGTACTACTTCATACAGGGAGAACCTTTGTATTACACGGAGATAAGGGATCCACCTCTTTGATTATTGCTTTATTTTGTATTGTATGATCACCAATATTATTGTATGGGATCTTTATCTTTATGATGCACTATGGATTTCTTTTGTATGAACTCGTTTTATTTAAGGTTTATTGAATGAATGAAAAGCAATTTTTGTCTTTATATATCTTCTTGTTATTGGCTATCTCTTTTATCTTGTTGTTTGTTATTCTAAATGGTTGAAAAAACTCTTGAATACCCTGGAGATGTCAAACATGTCATTCATATCATGCATTACAGGTTTTTTCAGGCTGATATTCTTATCTCTTGGTTCTACTTTTCTTATCAGAATTCATAAGATCACTATTCACCAGTACTCAACTAGAAGTTATCTACCACATCAAATGAAACTGGTATAGGCAGAGCTAGCTGAGATGAGGGCCTAGATGGCCAATCAAATGTCCCAGTTCATGGAGGTGATCGCCAACGTGAACAAAAGGATGGATGAGTTAAGGGATCTTATGGAGAACCCTAGGAGGAATCAAAATGAGAATGGAAATCAAGGGTTGTATGAGGACATCTTTGTTGGACTTGGAAACAATCCTCAAGAGAACACGCATCATTCCTACAATCCATTTCATCACAACCATGGGCATTTTGAACCACCCCTAGATCTCATCTTCTTATGGGAGAAAGGGGAGGAAATAAAAATGGAAGGAACCACCAGCTACCTGAGTTTGACTATTACTATAAAGACCAATATTTTGTGCAAAACTCTGAACTAGGTTTCCCTGTCGAGGACCGGAAGTATCGTATGCTCGAGGATCGTTTGAAGGTTGTGGAAGGTCAGGGTGTCTTGGGAATGGATATCAATGATTTTAGACTGATGCCTAGATTAAGGGTACCCCAGAAGTTCAAACTTATTATATTTGAAAAGTATAATGGGATCACTTGTCCAAGGACACGTTTGAAAGCTTATTATCAAAAAATGTATATGCATACATAAGAGGAAGGGTTGTTGATTCATTACTTCCAACATAGCCTGTTTGGGGCATCTTTGGAGTGGTATATAGATTTGGAAAGGTCATGTATCCGAAGCTGGAGAGACTTGGAAGGGGATTTTGTCAAGCATTATCAATACAACATCGATATGGTGCCTAATCCTAGTCAACTGTAGAATCTGGCCCAGGGCCCAAATGAATCCTTCAAGGAATATGCGCATAAATGGCGTGAATTGGCTGCTAGAGTTTAACCTCCATTAATGGAGAGAGAACTTATTGATATGTTTATGGGCACTCTGTAAGGGAAGTATTATGATCGCATGATAGGAAGCACTTTTATGGGTTTCTCTGAATTAGTAATGGCAGGTGAAAGAATTGAGGTTTTCTGAAAATGGGAAGAATCCGAATTGGAAATTTCAGTGGCTCCTAAGGTGGAGGTAAAAAAACCGTTTGTTGCATACCCTATAAAGAAAGATGGTGATACTAGCATTGTCTAATCCCATAGGTTAAGAGGAAGGAACCATCAACATCAGTAGGTCAATGATGTATCCATCCTAGTGAATGTTCCTCAGCAACAACGTCTGTAGCAACAGAGGCAACATAACGCTCCTCGAGAGAACAATAATAATCAGCAGCAAAGGAAACCTAGAAGATTTGATCCTCTGCCCATGAGTTATTATGAAGCGCTTCAATGCTTGATTGAGCAAAATTAGTCAATTTAAGAAATATGCCAGATCCTCCGGAGAGGCCTCCAACCAACTATGATGCTAATGCTAGATGTGAATTATATTCTGGTGGAATAGGCTATAATATTGAGAACTACTATACATTGAAGTGAAATATACAAGATTTGTTGGACGCCAAAATTATTCAGTTTACCCCTAATAATGGTCCTAATGTTAACCAACATCCTATACCACCTCATGGAGGCACAATTTTTAATGTTGTTATTGATGATGACGAAATTTTAAACTTGGTTATGGATGTGGATTTGTCGACTACCCCTTTTCCATTTGTTAAAAGATATTTGATTGATAATGATATCTTCCCATGTTGTGTTCATGATTGCTGCAAGTATAGAGATCAACCTGAAAGTTGCGTTGATTTGAAAGCACGTATTCATGATTTGATTAATGATGGTTCTTTACAGTTTAACAGAACTCTGAGATATAGAAAGGTTATCGAGGAAGACATTGAAATGATTTCTATTCCCTACACTCCAAGGAGCATTCCAGCTCCTGCTAAAACAATTCCTTTAATGATTAATTTACCTTCTCTGATACCTTATACCACTGAAAAAGCTATTCCATGGCATTATGGTACTGATGTCTATTAATTTGGGATAAAGAAGGTGGAGGGTACTTCATAAGAAGAGCCTACTGAGGATGACATTGAGAATGTTGAAAACTTTTTTGGTATTGGTCGTATACAAGGAGTGGAAGAGTGTTTGGTCCTCAGAATATACAAGATGTTATTGATGCCTTGGCGAGAAACGAGGGCAAACAAGTGATGATTGGTTACCAGAAACTTGTGCAGATTAGTGCGCCTAAACCGGTTGTTGTTCCTGGGACTTCTTCAACTCCCAACAAAGTTGAAGAGTTAATGAGGAACATAAGGAAGAGTGATTACAAAATCATAGAGAAGATGCATCAGACACCTTCTAAGATGTCTATCTTACCTCTGTTTATATATTTTGAGGCTCAATGGAATGCTCTGATGAAGCTTTTGAAAAATGCTTTTATGCTGCAAGAGATAACGGTTGGCCAGTTTGAAACAATTTCTGCCAATATATATGTCGGGAATGGTTTGGGCTTCACTAACTTTGATCTCCGAAAGGGAGCACCAATAAAAAAGCATTACACATATCCATGGAGTGCTAGGGTGTGACTTTATATGGTGTGTTGGTGGACACAGGGTCTTCGTTGAATATATTACCAAAGTCTCCACTAATGAATATTGACTACTCTAGTTTGGAATTACGTCATAGTGATTTCGGTGTGAAAGCTTTTGATGGATCCAGACGATCGGTATTTGGTGAAGTTGACTTACCTATCAAGGTTGGCCCTCGTATTTTAACTGCAACATTTTATTTAATAGACATACAGTCAAAATATTGTGGCTTGTTGGGGCGTCCATGGATTCACAAAGCAGGGGCATTTACCTATACCCTTCATCATAAGCTCAAGTATCCTCTAGATTGTAAGACAATCATTGTTTGTGGTGAAGAAGAGTACATTGTGATTCATCTGACTTTATTCTGTTACATAGAATTTAAAGGAGAAGTACATGAAACTAATTTCCAAGCGTTCGAAACACTACAAACAGTCAATATCCTCCATCTGAGCAGAGGAAGAAACCTAATACTTCTATGTCTTCTTTCAAGGATGCTGGAGTAGCGGTTGTGGCTGGTCACCCTGAAGGTTGTGGTCAGGATATGGATGTTATTCCTAAATTCTACAAGATCGGCTTGAGTTTCAATCCCAGAAAGAAGAGTGCAACTCCCAGAGCTTCGACTTTGTCTACTCCAGTGAAGTTCTCCAGTTCTTGTTTTACCCAAGATGGTTGCACGAATGCAATTGGTGATGATGGAGACAAAGACTACATCATGGATGATTGGATCCACCCAAGTGTTCCAGTACAAGAGCTTAAAATTGGACTTTTTTGGATGTCATCCAACTTATAACCGCCAAGAGTACTTTTCTTGTTTTCTTTTTTATCATGTCATAATTCCTACGCTCTACCTAAGGCGTATTGAATCTTTTTGTAGGGCCACCATGTTTGCTTTTTCAAAAGTTTATCATTATATAAAGGACATTTTTGCATGCAAATATTGTGTTCCTTTTCTTTATGTTTTTATTTTTTCCTTTTAATGACAATGTTTTCTTTTTCATACACTTTCATTAAAACATAAAAATATCACTCATGCAGACGCACATCCACCCCATATTCCATTAATAACGACTCTTCTATCGCTCACTATGACTTTGATAATCCGATGTACCAAGTCGAAGAAGAGGGTGAGGAAGATTGTGAACTCCCAAAAGAGTTGGCAAGATTGTTTAGAAAGAGGAAAAGGTCATCCAGACACACCAAGAATCTCTAGAGGTGATTGATTTGGGCACCGAAGGTATAAAGAAAGAGGTCAAGATAGGGGCTGATTTAGAGGAAAGTGTGAAGAAAAGAATGATTGAAATGATCCATGAGTATGCCTGGTCTGGACATAGATATTGTTGTGCACAAGTTACCTCTCAGAGAAGACTGTCCTCCGATCAAACAAAATCTTCGAAGAAATCATCCCGATATGTCTAAGAAGATTAAAGAGGAGGTTCAAAAGCAGTTTGATGCGGGTTTCTTCAAGGTTATCTCTTATCCATCATGGATTGCAAATATCGTGCTGGTACTAAAGAATGATGGAAAAGTTAGAATGTATGTTGATTATAGGGACTTGAACAGAGAAATCCCTAAGGACAATTCCCCTCTTCCCCATAATGATAATTTGGTGGATAATACTACTCAATAAAAAGTGTTTTCCTTCATTGATGGATTCTCTAGTTACAATCAGATAAATATGACACCAGAAGACATGGAGAAAATAACTTTTTATTACACCGTGGGGAACTTTCTTTTATAAAGTCATGCCCTTTGGTTTGAAGAATGCAAGAGAAACATATCAACGGGCTATGGTCACTCTCTTTCATGACATGAGGCATAAATAGATTGAAGTATATGTGGATTATATGATTTCTAAATCTCAGACAGAGGAACAACATCTGCTGAACTTTCACAAATTGTTTGAAAGAGTGAGAAAGTTTAGATTAAGGTTGAATCTGAACAAGTGCACCTTCCAAGTGAGATATGGCAAACTGTTGGGCTTTATCCTAAGAGATAAAGGTATCAAGGTTGATACTACCAAGGTAAAAGAAATTCAAGAAATGCTTGAACTGAGAACAAAAAAAGAAGTGCGTGGATTCTTAGGGAGATTAAACTACATTTCTAAATTTATCTATCATCTCACAGCCACATGTGAACCATTGTTTAAACTGCTAAAGAAAGATCAATCAGTTAGGTGGAATGACAACTATCAAAAATATTTCGACATAGTAAAATAATATTTCCAGGAACTTTCGATCCTTATGCCTCCCGTGGAGGGAAAGTCGTTAATCATGTATCTAATAGTTCTGGAAAATTCCATGGGTTGTGTGCTCGATCAACATGACGAGACAAGAAAGAAAGAATATTCCATTTATTACTTAAGAAAGAAGTTTTACGAGTGCGATTCAAGGTACTCTTTTCTTGAACAGACGTGTTGTACACTTGCATGGGCTGCCAAACACCTAAGACAATATATGTGGACATATACCACCTACTTCATATCCAAGATGGATCTCTTTAAGTACATATTTGAGAAGCCAACTGTCACGGGTAGGGTAGCCTGTTTGCAGGTGATTTTGATTGAATATGATATCTAATATACTACTCAGAAAGCCATTTAGGGTAGTGTATTGGCAGATTATCTTGCTCACCAACATACAGATGATTATCACCCGATGAAGTTTGAATTCCCAGATGAAGACATCATGTATATCAAGGATCACAATGGACGCTCGTGTTCGATAGTACCTTAAATGCTATGGGAAATGGTGTTAGAGCTGTCATTACTTCTCATGCAGGCTTTCATATTCCTTTCATAGCAGGAATTTGTTTTGATTGCACTAATAACATGGCAGAATATGAAGCTTATATATATGGTATGGAAGCTGCAATTGATTTGAGAATAAAGTTTTTGAAAGTTTATGGAGACTTAACTCTTGTGATTATCCAGATTAATGGAGATTAGGAGACTCCTCATCCAAATCTGATTCCTTACATATAGCATGTTATGAAGTTGATTTCGTACTTCGAGGAGATCACATTTAAACACATCTCGAGGGAAGAAGACAATCTTGCATATGCTTTGGCTACTCTTTCATCCATGTTTAAAGTAAAGTGGGCCAATGATGCCCCTTCAATCACTATTATAAGATTGGGTGAGCCACCATTTTTCTTTGAATCTGGAGTCGAATTGGATTGTAATCCATGGTTTCATAATATCAAAAGGTACCTTGAGATTCAAGAGTATCCTGAAGAGGCGTCTGTGACACACAAGAAGTTTTTGAGAAGAATGTCAACCATGTTTTTCCTCATCAATGGTATGTTGTACAAAAGAAATCATGATGTTATATTTGCTCAGATGTGTAGACAAGAATGAAGCAGCGATAATTATTGAAGAAATGCATGAGGGTGCCTTTGGGACTCACTCCATTGGACATACCATGGCCAAAAAAGTTTTGCGAGTTGGTTACTATGGGTCCACCATGGAAAATGATTGCTATAACCATTCCATGGTTTTCTACAAATGCCAAGTCTATGCTGACAAAGTGTGTGTTCCTCCAGTTCCTTTAAATGTCTTGACCTCTCCATAGAATTTTGCAATGCGGGGAATTGATATGATTGGAAATATTGGACAACTGCTTCCAATGGTCATCAATTCATTCTGGTTTCCATAGTTTACTTCATCAAGTGGGTCGAAGTTACATGTTATGCAAATGTTACCAAGAATGTGGCTACTCATTTTATCAAGCACAACATAATCTTCTGTTATGGGATTCCCAAAAAGATCATTATTGACAATGGATGTAATCTCAATAACAAGATGATGAAAGATATTTGTGAGACCTACAAGATTAAGCATCACAATTATTTTCTGTATCGTCTGAAGATGAATAACGCTGTTTAGACAGCCAATAAAAATATCAAGAAGATTGTGCAAAAGATGGTGGTAACCTATAAATATGTGTATGATATGTTGCCTTTCGCTTTGCATGTATATCGTACTTCAGTATGTATTTCGACTGGGGAAACCCGATTCTCACTTTTTTATGGAGTAGAAGTAGTTTTTCCTATGGAAGTCGAGATTCCTTCTTCGAGGATTATAAAAGATTTTGAGCTTGATGAATTTGAATGGGTATGGAATCGTTTGGATCAGTCAAACCTCATCAACGAGAAGAGATTGACGGTTGTGTGTCATGGTCAGGTGTACCAGAAGAAGAAGAGAAGGGCATTTGACAAGAGGGTGTATCCTCGGAGCTATCAAGTTTGTGACCTTGTTCGGAAAAGAATTATTCTTCCTCAAGGAGATCCCAGGGGCAAGTGGACTCTGACTTATGAAGGACTATTTTTTGTAAATAAAGTTTTCTCTGGAGGAGCCACGATGCTTAAAACTATGGATGGTGAGGAATTCCCACTCCCTTTGAACGTAGACTTAGTAAAAAAATACTTTGCATAAAGAGACCCACTAAGGTGAAAAATTAGGGATAAAAAAGAAGAAGTGAAAAGAATGAAAGAGCATACTAAGTACACCCGCTAAGGTTAAAACCCGAAAGGGTGGCTTAGGCAGAATAGGGTATCCCGGTGGATTGAAAATCCGAAAGGGCTATCTAGGCAAAAGTTATAAATTTAATGTGAATGACTATGTTTAGCGTCAGATCTCTGATTTCATCTACTACTATAGTTGGTCACCCAGAAGGGTGGGAATTGATCCATACATATTCTTCAGAAAGCAAAGTAATTAGAGCTTTAAAGTCATAAGAGTTATAGCAAAATCAGAACTTGATGGATATCCATTTTTCACATTGCCATTTTTGTAATACTCTTTTGTTTTGCTTTTGCAATTACCTCTTTATAGGAATTGCTTCCTGATGTAAATTCCTATTTACAGGACAATTCCAATCAATAAAAGACATATTTTTATCCAAAAAAGCTTGCTTTGTTTTATTTTACTGTTTTGTTTGCAAAAACGTCTGATATCTTTTTGATAAACATTTTCATCTGAAAATTTTGATGGTTTTGCACCGCATGATAAATAAAATACAAATATTACATTTAAGTTGTTTGTAGCTGGGTTGGTAGACAAAGTCATCGTGCTACACCTGGGGCACATTTGGTGTGATTTGTTTTGTAGGAATCGGCATTCACTCACTTATGCGTAATTTGCCAATACCAGAACACCATCTTTCCAAATGACTATAGTATCCCATTCTTGGGTCGTTTCCCCATCAGCAATGGAGTTTCTACTTCTTCCCAGTAAGTTTCCCTAAGTAGAGACTGTGACTAATTTGGAAATTCTTAGATAATATTTCCTAGTGTTTGAAGTTTTCTTCTCCCCATCATCGCCAAGCAGTGAATCCTTATCTGATAGTTTGTTATTAATTAGATTTCTTGCTAAAAAATCTACATCCCCAACAAATATGTGATGTTTTTTTGCTAAATAGAGAATATCTATTCCCCGAAGCAGGGTTCCTCATTCCCTAACCGAGGGTACCTGTTGAGAATTTTCTTATTTCCCGGCAAGTCTCTTCAGCAAGATCTCTTATTCAAGAATTCCCTCATCTCCCCAACCGAAGCCTATTTTGAGACTCCTTATAATGAGAACCTTTTCTCATCCACCAGCCAAGTCTATTTGAGAATTGTTCATTTTTACCAACTGAGTCATGTTGAGGATTATCTCACTCCCCAGAAAAGGCTACTTTATTAGATCTCTTGCTCGGGTTCTTTTATCTCCCTAGATAAATTTTCCTTATTTGAAATCTCTTATTCAGGGATGTTCATTTCTCTAGCTGAGCGATTTCATTAAAATTCTTATTCAAGGAGTCCCCCTTTTCCCAATAGAGTTTGATCATGGAGGCTGATAAGGTTCATATCCCCAGAAGTACGCCGCTGTGGCTTCTTACCCGTGGTTTCTGATAACCCCGATAGGCTCGTTCTTATTGAATATCATTCATAAATCCACAGTGGAGTCTCTTACACCAAGATTACCTCCTCTCCAACAAGAGTTTTATGCATAAGTTCTCTTATCTCTAGCTTTAATACTCATATCCCCAATGATACAAGTTTCTATCACCCCCAGGAGAGAGGTTGACAATTTATTCCCCAAATAGTTAGAGGTGAACTTTGATTCCCTGCAGGCCCCGGATTATTGGTGTCTTCCCAAACAATGTCCAATTTTCATTGGCGTACCTTATCAGAGTTTATAGTTTCAATCTGAATTTCTTCAACAAATTTTGCATTTTATTTTTGCAACTCCCCTCAAAGTTTGTAGCCCATATTTAATGGTTACTCAGTTTATTACTTTGTTATACCCCAATTTTCCCCCTAAGATCTCTCATCATCTCATATTATCAACACATCAATATCACACATTAGGATTAGTTCTCCCTTTCTACTTCATCATGTATTTAAGTTTTCTCTTGAGGGATCACCAAGCACCTTGAATTATGTATCTTGAACATGTGTTCTTTTAGCTAACATCAAGATATGTATATATGCTTCTTTGAATTTTCATATTGTAGGTGATGACACAATTGCATCCATCTCACCATCTAACCTAGGGTTTTGAGGGATGGTCCTCATCAAATGGTTATTCAATGGATTGCAAGAGATTAAGCTTCAAGGCTATGTCCATCATATCAAAGTTTTTGTTTCAAAGAGCTCTCTCACTTCATTTAGGTCAAGTTTTTCTCAAGGTTGGTGGTGGTATTCATCAAGAAGATTCATAAGTTAGTGTGGTTATTTTCATGCCTTCTTTAACAAGTTTCATTGAGATTAAACCTCGATATTTGAGTGTGATTCAATACAACATCATTTCAAGGGCCAATGTGATTCATCATGCTCTATTTTGCATAGAAAGTTCAAAAGATTCAAGGTTGATTCAACAAGTTTGACGTAATTGAGCAAGTTCTTGATTTAGTGATCAAAAGTTCATAACTCTCTCAATTTTCAATACTTTGAGTTTGTTATTTTTGCCATGGTTTCTTATCATCATCCACAACAACTTCTCTTCACATGACAAGATCTAATTGTGCAAGGAAAATCATCAAAAGTTGAAAACGGTTCTAAGTCATTTTGGCACTCTCTGAGCTATGGTTTACTGATTCCAAGGACCATATCTTGCTCATTTTTTTTACATTTTTAATTGATACCATTCCATGATTCTCTTTAAATGGTCCTTAATAACTTTTCTTCAAAGGTTTAAGGCTAACTTTGAATGGAAGATAACTAATGATTGAGAAAGATTACAAGTATTTTGGGAAAACTATCCAATTCTCTTGTGTGACTTCAAAGGATCATTACTTGGTCAATTTTTATCTCCTTGAGCTCATTATTTTGTCACAGTACTCTTTGGGATGTTTACTATAACTTTTATTCAATATGCAATACTTGAAAATGCTTGGAATGTTGTTTAAAAATTGAAAAGATTAAAGGTCTTTTGTGAATTTCCCCAAATTTGTTCATCATCTTCCAAAGACTATACCTCTTTCAATTTTTTTTATATTTTTAAGTGATCTCAATTTCACATTTCAATTTAAGAGGTCTACTTCATTTCAGCTTAAAGAATCATGAGCTAATTTTGAGTGGAAGGGCGTATAACTTTGAAGACCATTATAGGTCATTTTAAAGCTCAACACTTAGAATTTTTGTAAGTACAAAGAACCCGTGTGTTTTTCCTGATTTCAAAGTTGAATAAGTTTTTTCTCAAACATCCAAATGAAAATTTTCAAAGCATATTGTCAAGATTGATCATTCAAATTTCCAAAGAATCCAAGATTGCGTCATAAAGGTCCCTGAGTAGTGAGCTATGAATTATCGAAGTTGGCTCCATGGAATCTATTTTTTACTTTAAGTCAGACTTTTACCATGAGTAAACTTGGATTACAGGTCGAATTACTTAAATTTTAATTTCTAAACATGCTTAACTATTTGTCCAGCTGCATCTTGATAAGAATTGCACTTGGTATGAGGTCGTTTTGATGCTTGTCAAGTCACACATTTGGCATGATCACAACTCGCTTGGCTTGCACGATTTGATCATAATGTTTTTCATTTATCATCATCATTCACTTCCCTATAAATAGAGGATGCTATTCCATTCATTTTCTCAAGCTTAAAAAGCCAAAATCACCCTATCAAACTCTCTCCATAGCTCACAATTTTGAGTTTTCGAATTCACTCTTTCCTTATTTTTCAATCTAATTTCTTTGTTCATTCGTCATCCTTGAACTTCACTAAAGCTAATAGAAGAAGAACCAAGGCTTGAAGTGTTCTAAATTGTGCTAGCCAAATCATGTTTTAGAGCAACTTCAGTGGACTTTATTGAGGTAGGAATTGGCATCAATTTTTTTAACTCAAATTACTGGAATGGTATATGATGTTCATTGATGCTTGTTGATGATTTAATTTTGGTTAATTGATGCATTTGATGCATCTGTTTTCGAATTCATAATTGTCAAAAGTCTCTGGTTTTTTCCAAATCGACTGAGCTACACTTTAAATAAGTGTTTTGTGATGGTGAGCTCATGATTCTATTTGAAGAATCTCATAAATATCCAACACGTTGGGGTCTGGAGGTTGTAGACGACCTACATGTTGTTCTTCAACCAATGATTGTGTGACAATTGTTTTAATTTCATTGGTTTGTCTTTTACTGATTATGTGTGTTTTTCAATAAGGTCATAACATGCACAACACGCCAGGTCCCTCATATCTTCTTACTAATGCGTTTGACAATCATTAGATGACCCATATTTTTTTGGTTTTATTTTATTTTCTGATTTATTATATTAAATTGTTTTAAACTTCAAAAATTCATAAAAACATCATTACAACTTCTAAAACGGTGAAAAAAATATCAAAAATACTTTTGATTTTTCTCTTTCTGATTTTTGTTTTTTCATAATTTTTTTTTGTGATTTGATATTTTTTATGATATTTCACTTTATTTGATTTGTTTTAATTGTTTAAAAATATTTCTTGATCTTTTAACATTCTGAAAAAATTATGGAAGGATTAAATGACCTCTTGACAAATATTGGTGACCTCATTTTATTTTTATTTTTTATTTTACTATTTTTCAAAAATTTTGGTTTATTTTGCTTATTTCTTTATATTTTAAAAATTGTTTCTGACTTTAAAAAATTCTAAAACATTTTGTCAACACTTATTGACTCATGTTTGACCCCTGATATTTTTTTTAGAAAATTTATTTGGTGTTTTAATACATGATGTGTATTTTACCAATTATTTCCTTTTTAAATAATTTTAATTTTATTTTGTATTAAATATATTTTATTATTTTTTGATTGATATTACTTTGGGACAAGTTCCTCAACCTCATTGGATCTTGAGTGTTGATAGGTTAAAAAACCAAATCCACCAAAATGGATGAATAATGTTGATGATATTTGAAACCCTAATTTCATCTGATACATTAGTTATACTATCATTCCCCTCCCTCTTCATCTTATCCCTTTCTTTTTTTTACTTGTGCTGCATATTATTGGAGAATGATCTACATATCATTTCTCTAACATGTTTGATACATAGATTCCTATTGACCGACCTCAAAATAGGTATGACTTCTACATAAGTACACTTACAATTGCTTAACATAACGCTAAATTTGTCCCTATTTGAAAAATGGTCATTCGTGGCCCAAACCTATGTTAGCAAGCCCATGTTTGTTTAATTTTAAACCTTGGATCCAATAACTTTGAAGTTCATTGTTAGGAGGCTTTGATTCTATCAATCCTCTAATGAATTTCATGAATTCTGGTCCAAGTGAATCATTTGAGCATTGTTGATCATACGTGGTTTCTTCAAGAATTTGAAATGAATGATATACTTGACAAAAAGAAAATGAAACTTGTTATCGAGAAGCTTTGGTTTTATCAGTCTTCTAATGAGTTTTCAAAGCAAGCTTCAAGATAGTCATTCAACTAACCTTTTAACTTCTAATTCACTAACAATTAACTTTACTTTATTCCTTTATTTTGTGCCTTTATTTTTATGTACCATTTAATTTAGCATTTAAATTGCATGCCTTTTTTT
Organism: Vicia faba; assembly: GCA_948472305.1. Taxonomy (NCBI): domain Eukaryota; kingdom Viridiplantae; phylum Streptophyta; class Magnoliopsida; order Fabales; family Fabaceae; genus Vicia; species Vicia faba. Next base: position 798,658,447 of record OX451738.1, on the reverse strand, counting down.
TCTTTTGCCCACCTGAGAATTTATTTTTATGTAATTTTATCTTTGCTCACTTGAGCTTTTATTTTCTTTTGAAGACATTTAATAATCAACTTGAAGATTAAACTCTTTAAGGTTACTTGGACAATTTTATTACTATCCTTGGCATGTGGAGTTTTGGATCTCTCGGACTTATAATTCAAAGCCTTGATACTCGGGGACCTTGTTTCTATGTTGTTATTCAGTCTGAAATCCTTGGGATTTACTCCAAGGCATTGGTTTGATTTGTTTTTCTGTGTGCAGGTTGTTCTGATTTGTATGCTTTGTCTGTGATTGAGAATTCCTCTGTATATAGTAATTAATCTTCTTAATTTTTGTGAAGACATAATTCATCTAAAGCTTAGTATTCCTCATAGGTTTAGTATTATGGCTTGCTTAGTTTTAACCCAAAAGATGGGAATTCTACATTGACTTCTTCATGTCAAGTGTTGGCTTCTTGATTTGTTAGGCCGTCCTTTACCTTAGCTTTTACTTTATGATTTAGGATAGTCCCTTCATCTCCTCCCATTTTCTTTAATTTCAAAAATATTCTCTCTCCTTTTCAAAACTCTTCTTGTTTTCTAACTTGAACCGCTTCATAATAAACCTGGACTTAGGTCCATGCGTTTTCAAAAATATTTTCTTAATCAAACATTAATCAATTTAATCATACTTTGACATCTTTCTCAAGAATAAAAGTTAATTCACCTCATTCAACCCATTTTGCCACTTTGGCTTATTAATTTTAAACTTTTCTCAAAATATTAGACTCTTGTCGATTCTTATAGTGATGTGAGCTACTATTCTTCTAGGATATCTAGTGAAGTGAGATATTTTCCACTTGGGTGTTAAGTGAGGCTTTGTTGATTTTAAAATACAAGCTATATCCTCTACTTTGAGATGATGCAAATTCTCCTTTCTCATAATTGTGAGTAGTAAGTATGTTTTCCACTTGGATATGACGATGATATCTTTTATCTTAAAATTAACCAACACAAATATGTTTTAAAATTTTTGAGGAGAACTATGAGTACCCTGATCCTCTATTGCATGTAAGGTGGTATGTAGGCACTAAAGGTTTGCAACCACGTCGGGTGCAAAACTGTAAAAAATACTTCTTTTCTCATCTCCACCATCTATTATTTATACACACCTTTTATAGCCAAAAATACACAGATTTTCAAACAGGTTCATGCCGAGTACCCTAGATGTTTAGGGTGGTAATACCTTCCCTTTGCATAATCAACCCCTGTAACTAGATTATCTCCCCCTCTTTTTAGGTTTATTCTCTCTTTTCCCATTTCCTTTGGGAGTAATAAAGCGCGGTGGCGATTTATGTTTGATCTTTACGAGTTAAGTCAATCCAATGGCTTAGTCTCAATATTTCTACTGCTACATACTCGCCACAGAGTTTCAGCTTTTCAAGGGCTTCTCTCCAGCATTTCCTTGTATCTTATTTTCTCCAATAAAATCATGCATCATCGCATTATATCCTCAAAGTGTATTGTTTCCATTCCTTTTTGTAACATTACTCCATGAAAAAATTAATAATTCAAACATGCATTGAAACATAAGCTATTATTATTTATGTTTTTCCCAGTGGATTTGTTAAACTTTGGATTATATCCCCAGCAAGATCTCTTTATCTTCAGTATTATGGGGTTCACCCATACACGTATCCTTATGATGTTACCATTTAAGTGGTTAAGTGTCTACTAACTTCTTTGGTAATGGTCCATTTTTCCCTGACGCAATTTTCTCGGGTTTTTACTACCCTTGACAGTTCATTTAAATGTCTATTGATATACCTTCTAAATAACAGTCTTACCTTGAAATTCATTTTAGCCTAGTATTATCTACTTGCTCATAGGTCGAGTTTTACCTCGTTACCTGTGCGTGCAATCCAATTTTGTCCTATTACTCATCTTTGGACTAACTTATAACACAAGTTTTCTTGAGTCGAGTATGATACACGTTGTTAAGTCTCATCTTTGGACCAATATTATCTATTCTTCTTGAGCCGAGCTTTTACTTGTTATTTGTCTATTTTGTCCTTGGGTTCATTCAACGTTGTCTATTGTCTACCCTCGTTTGAGACCAGCAGGTGTCTTGGGAAATACACGCACTTTTTGTCACCTTGTTATAGGGCCAAATTTCTATTGTTGTCCTATTGAGTAATTTTTCAGAATCTAGTCTTGTCTAGTTCCTCTTAGGTCGAGTTTTCATCTCGTTACCTTGTCTGCACACCAATTTCTACCTGGCACAATCTTTATAGTACTCTCGGAGGCTGAGTTTCATCTCGATAACCTCTACTTGATCCCACCAGACTTCAGCTAGCGTGCTAATGGTATAAGTTCATTTTTATATATCCTTTGTTGATCGAGACGAGTTTATTTTTGGTATACCCGTTCAGATCTGATATATATATTTGTATCTTTAGAGTCTAGTATTATCTAGTCTTCTTTGGTTGAGTTTTATCTCATTTTTATGGTCTGTGGTACAATTTTACTTGGCTTAGTTTTATGTCTTAGCGTAAGTCGAATCTCTAATTAGCTTACTATTCAAGTCTAATCTCTACTTGGCTTAATTTTCAAGTTCAATCTTTACTTGGCTTACTTTTCAAGTCCAATCTCTTCTTGTCTCGTCGTATATTTCCAATTTTTACTTGGAATATTTCTCGAGTCCAATATTATCTGATACTCTTCAGAACGATTCAGTATTCACTAGTCTTTCCCTTGTCCACATAGTTTTATTGGTATCATCCTTACAAAGATACTACTACCCTTGTTGCTCTGCTCTCTTGTTCAAGAGCATAAATTTTATGGTTCTTTTAGTATTCAATCGTCTTCCGCCTCGAACGTTAAAAGTTGTCTCTTTTTCTCACTTATTTAGTTTAAGAAGATTGAATAGGGGAAACTGTTACACCCCAAAATTCACCCTCTTGTTTTCTTAGAACTTTAAAGGCTTCTGTTTCATCATATGCATTCATACATTGTGAAAGGATCAAGGTATCTTTGGTTCACATGATTTTCTACAAGCTATGTAAGTTGATTGTATTGTCAACTAGTGCAAAGTTGGGCCTCATGCCCTAGTATTTTTAGTCACTCAAGCTACAAGGGTTTCTCATACCTCAAGATATCTCAATTGTCTTATTGATTCATCAGAAGTATGAAATTGGCTAAGTATTGAGGTGAATCACTATTATCCTAATCATCTCTTGAGATTAGGGTTTTGGCCAGATGAAGTGTTTGATTCTTGTGTGGCCAAATTTATGAAGCAATATCCTCTGATTATCATATGAGGCATCTTTGAAATTAGGGTTTTGAAGCTTGATCCTCACCTCCTTGCACATGGGACCTAAATTAGGGTTTTGTATTTAATCACGAAATCTCTAACTTTTTGAGAAAGGCTTGATTCCATGATTCTCTACATGTCCATGAGCACCTATGGTTAATAGATTGTTCATCAATTTTGATTGAAAGATTATCAATTGCAAAGATGAATTTAAAACAATTGAATTGGGGAAAAGTCAATTGTACAGTCAAAAAAGTCAATTCTTGACTTTTTAAGGTCAACATGGTGTTCAATAAGTCAAACATGTTCAATGGGTAAGATTTTTCCAAGTGGAATCTCAAAAATCAAGAAATCAAGAATGTTGACTTTTGGACAGTTAGAATTTTTTTCTATGTTTTTGAGAATCTTATATTCATCCACCACTTTTTGAAAAGCCATAACATAGAAATGTGCAAAGTCATAGTCTTTGGAAAGAAGGAAATTCATACATCATTTTTGTCGGTGAGGGTTTATCTCCAAAAGGTATTTGGATTTTAAGATATTTGAGCAAGAAAAGGTGCACTCATTCAAAGTTAATGTTTGGGACTTAGAGAATTTTTATGCCTTGTGTTCAATTCCAACCTCTTGACTTTCAAGCCCTTTTTCTTCATGATTCAGGATTTAATTCAATTTTCCTCCAACATCAATTATATTATTTGTCTCAATACCTTTCAAAGCATATAAGGAACTCCTTAATTAATTTAGAATTGATTAAGTTATGGTTGGAAAAAGTTGGATCATTTCTATGATTGTAATTTTCAAAGATCATTTTTCTCTTTAAGGCATTCATTATTTGGATAGGTGATCAACATCATAGTTGATGTTTGAAGCTTCCCTTTCACCTTTGATTCAAACTTTGTTGCATTTGGTGCATCATAGAGAGAGATATCATGTTTTGGTTTCAAGGGCTCATGTTGCTAAGTTGGCTAGCATGACCAATCAGACCGCGCGTGCGAGAAGCTCGACTTTTCCTAGCCAGGCCAAATTTCATGATTTTCGTGCCAACTTTTTAATGCCTTGCAAGCTTCCAATTTTCATCAACATCAATATTGGAGTCGTCATCTCAGCTTCCCAATGATACAAAATTTGTTAAAACGCGTGAGGGGTGAGGGAGATAATTGCTTTATGTTGGAGAATTTTCTTCACATGCATGATGATGATAACAAGTCAAGTCAGAATTAGAAGCTCTTTGCACAAAGTACAAATCCACTGCATGGTCCTTACTGCACACTTCATATTCATGCATTTGATCTCATTATCTTTCCCTAAAAAGCCAAACAAGCTCCATGATATTCATGCATATGTGCTTCCCTCCTTTTGACAAAAAGACAAATTCCCCTCCACTCAAATCTCATCCCATGTGCTCATGTATTCTGGCTTACCTCTTCACACCTTTCTCAAAACGCAACAAATCTCCACCAAAAAGAGAATGAAATTCAAGCTTGAACCTCACACGTCCACTTTTTTTTTCTTTTAGTTTTGACAATATAGCCCTCCAACGGATATAATTCTCAAAGACTCCTTTTCCCCCCACTTTAATATCTCTATATAATCACCTACATTAATTCATTTCAACACACATACGAGCTCAACCTCCTCTCAAAGTCAGTTTTCATATTTCTCACTCTTGAAGAAACTTGCATTGAATCTCTCAATCTCCTTGCTCCAGATCTCAACTCTTGTTGATTTCTACTCATTTAAAGTTAAAGAAAGAAGATAACTTGGGTTTCTTACTCTTGAAATAAGAGGTTTAGTGAATTTATTTTTCAATTTCAGGTAAGCTTCTTTGAACTTCAATTTCTTGTTTCATCTTGAATTGATGGTTTAAATATTGTTCATATGGTTGTAACTGGCCAAACAATAGGTTTGATGTATTGGTTTAAATCGTTATTTTAAGATTTCTGCATGGTGTTCAAATTTCATGTTCAGTGACTTTCGCACCCAAATTTCTCTTTGATCTTTCCTTGTTTGTGAAATATAATGATTGTTTGTTAATCCTTATTATTTTCTGAGCATTTTTTATGTTTGAATCATAGCATTTGGTTGCGTATTGAAAGAGAAATCCAGATATGAAACATGGATGATGGATATGTATCTGAAATAATGGTTTCCGTGCTAAATTTTCTTAATGATCCATGTTTCATTTGAGAAAATTATTGATGCTATGATGTTCTTAAAATTTTGATCTTCAATTTGATTCAAGTTTCACCTCATTTCATTAAGAAACAAGAGACTTATCACACTTGGAACATTGGATATTGAAACTGTAAAATGCATTAGGGTTTGGTTTAGAGGTTAGGGACGATGATGTGTCTCGCTGTGATTGAGCATGATTTGAAAATCTATTGTAGCACTTTTTGATAAAATCAGGTGTAATAGATCTGTTTCATATTTGAATTTTATTTCATTTTAATTGTTTTGTCTAAATTATTTTTAATAGTTTCACATATTAAAAATTTATACAAAAAATGTTTTTGACTTAATTTTTAGTCTACTTTCTGATTATAATTTTTATTTTGTCATTTTATCATTTTTGGATAATTGATTAATTCATATAAATTAATTAGGTGTTTTAATCACTTTATTAACATTTTGATTTTATTTTCTAATTTTCATTAGTCTAGAAGAATCACAAAAAATACTTTATGACTTCCTTGAGTTTCTAACTCGATACTGTGATTTTTATCTCATTTTTATAACTTATTTTCATCTTACTTTAAAATTTGTGAATCTTTATTTAATTCTCTAATTTACTCAACTTGTAAAAGCCAAAACTAATTGGATTATGGTTCTTGGATGAGTTAAGATCATAAACATGATTTTTGTTGAATTTGTCAATGTGACTTGCTTGAACTTCTTGCCTTTAATTTGCTAGCTTGTGGAAATTTTTGGGTTGAGTTTGGTATACTTAGTAGTCACTGGATACTATTAGCGTCTCATTAGCTAAGAACAATCTAATTGATCCCTTTTATCTATTTGATGATCACTTTGTATTGAACTCCTATATTGTGCAAGTCTTGCATCCTAGTTTGTGACTTTTGGTAAATCCTTTGAGCCAATCCTTGCCATGATTGTGATTCATTGAGATTTAGAGATATGGTAAAATCAAGGATACCCTTATAAAGGCTTTAGAGGCATTTGATCTCTTTTGATCATTTTCTCATTCCATTGTGAGATTGATCCTTTCTTAGGTTTCTTTGTGGATTATGTGAGATATAATGAATGAACTTGTGCAATACATAATGAGTCAAGCCTCATTCTTTGTAACTTATTCTCATAACTTGTTTGGGATTTTAAGTTCAAATACTTTAAACCATTTAAGCATCCTAACTTGTATTTATGTGTTTAGATTCACGAAATATAATCAAGGTTAGGAGTTTGTTTTGATGCATTTTTTGTCAAATACCTTTGCTCCATATTGAGTGATGATTTTTTTGTTTGCTACTGACTTCTAAGTTCATCATTCATTTAAGTAATAGTTCCCATGATTCTATGGCTTTTAGTCAATTACAAATCCATCATAATGACAATTGGGAGCCATATCTTTGATTTAACATAGTTTGTTTGCGATGATGTTTTGAATTCTGTAAAGGACCAATGTCCAACATATTTGTGTTTAACTATTGATACTAACCTCTCTTATCATATCACTCTCATGCTTCTTTGATCCTTGGTTAAGTACTCATTTACTAACCAACATGGTGATACATAAGAACCTATATTCTCTTTTCTAATTGTGTTTTGAGCATCATTCTCTAATGATTTCCTCATGAGCTTTTGTGCCATGTCCCATAAACTTATATTTATGTTGGCTACAGCCCATAACATCTAAGAACATTGACTTTAATTTATTTAAGTCATAATGCTTGTATGCATCAAGGGACTATACTTTGACAATATATCATGACACTTGAGTATGTTAACTTGTTGACATTTCTTGGGTCTTTAAGTTCAAGATTGATATCTTATGAGGGTTTCACCATTATCCTATGACATATAAGAAGTCATTTCATTCTTAATTGATCTTTATCAACCGAATTTGATTTAAGATAAGTATTATCTATCATTAGATGTTGTTGTTCATCAACTAGCTGACTTTTCTTGTTTAAGAAGTTTCATCTTCTTAATTGGTTACTCTTGAGTCTCATATTGATTTAACTTACTATACAAGTCACACATTGCATAATTCTTTAATTATGCTCTCTTATTTGGATCTTTACTTGTTAAATTAAACATTGCTTGCTTGCCTCCTTTGGCCATTTCCTTTGTATGCTTTGTATGCATTCTACTCCCCATGCTTGTGATGTTTGAATGTTTGATATTAGAGATCATTTTCTACTGACTTGTGTGTTTTTTCACCCTCTAAACTTGTTTACTCTTCATCTATCCATTTCTTGTGCTTCACTCACCTTTAGAAACATGTTAGGATTTGGTTTTTACCTAGTCTTGCCTTAATTTTTGAATATGCTTAAGTAGTTATACCTTAGGGGTATTAGAGATCTTTAAACCATGTTTAGACTTAGGTGTCAACCTCTCTTTATGTATTTGCTTACATTTTTTTTCATGTGTTGAAGCTTTGTCTTCTAATTGCACACTTGCACTTCTTCAAGTTTGTTAGTGAGATCTCCATCTCTTATGTGATTTATGTGTTTAATGATGTTTTATCATCCCTTAATTGATATTTTATCATCCCTTGCTTGATGTTTTATAATCTTTATGTGATGTTTTATCATATCTCCTCTTATATTTGCTTGATTTATTCTAAGTAGATTTATAGGTATCTTATCTAAGTATCTTATATCTTGAGTAAGTTTATACTTCTCATGTGTGATCAGTAATTGTTTAATTATCATCTTTTATATATTTTCCATCCAACTTTGATGACTTGATATCATTATTAGATGTTGATGTTTTATCATCTCTTATATCTTTTACATCCTACTTTGATGACATAATATCATTGTTAGGTGTTGATGTTTTATCATCTCTTATCTCTTCTATATCCTACTTTGATGACTTGATATCATTGTTAGGTGTTGATGCTTTGCCATATCTTCTTCTATTCTTGATTAGTGCTTAGGTTTCTACCTAATTGCATGTGTGTTTATTTGATACTTGCTTTCTCTCTTATCTAAGTTTGATTACTTGTTTCTTCATCATCTTATTCTCTTTTGTGAGATTTCCATGTTCCCCATAGGATCTTTAGTTCATTCTTCTCTAAATTTGAACTAAGTAGACCTCAGGTTTGCTATCCATGCATGACAACATTATGAATATTTCCATCTTAACCCAACTTTAGGTCCACAAGCATGACAACTTATAGGATCAAGATACCTTTTTGTTAGTCTTTTCTCTTTTGCATCAATGTAACTCACCAAAAAATTTGAGGTGAACTATGAGTGCCTTGATCCATATTTTACACTCGGTGGTACATAGGCAAAAAGGTTCACAACCGTGTCAGGCACGAGTAACAATGTATATACTTTGCATCCTTGTCATTAATATTTTGACATAGATTAGATACACCCTTAGATTAGAACAAACTTTAGTGGATCTTGTGGAGTACCACAGATGTGAAGGGTGCTAATATGTTCCCTTCGCATAACCGACTTCCTTACCCTTTTTCTCTTGGTCGTCATGACCACGCTCCTTTCATTCCCTCAGGTTGACTATGTGTTTCCTTTCCCTCTATTGGGATAAATAACATGATGGCGACTCTTCTTCCCTTCGCCTCCGTCCGCGCTTTAATGAAAATCCCAAACATGAAAGTTGGTGAATCTGCTGGGAAAAGATTGACCAATTGTTGGCCCATCCTATGCAAGTCAGTTCTAGCTTATGTTTGTTTTCTTTTCTTTAGGTGTTTATTTTTTGTTTATTGGTTTATCTCTTTATATATTTTTTATTTTCTTTTACACATTGCATCTTATTTCACGGTTTCCTATACTGGATATGCTGGATTGCTTGTGCTTTCTTAATGGGTGGGTTGTTACTATGAGGTAAAAGGCCCAATACACATGCCAAAGTTGTATACCATTCGGAAACATAGGAATAGAGTGGAGGGTCATGACGACTAATAGGCGGATCTCTATCACGTACGATCATGAGATCCATGATCATACTAGGCTCAAATGAGGTGCTATCATCATCATGTATGATGTACGATGATAGTACTTTCAGGAGAATGTACGACTCTGATTAACCTTTGCCTTACCTTGACCTACACTATACTCGTGATGGGGAGGGTTTTGATCTTGCAGGTACCGATGGTGACTTTTGGTTATGTTGGTGACTTTGTTCCTATTGGTGACTATATGATCTCTCTGGTTTCTGTTTCGGATTTCTCACTTTGTGACAGCCATTTATTTTAGCAGTTCAACAGTTTCCAATGTTATGGAAATCTTAATCATGTCCTGGACACTAAGAACTCTCTTCCTTGGTCAAAGATACTTTTTGCACTTACCTCTTTTGACATCATACGGTATTATATCTCAGGTGAAGGTCCAAGTATTATCATCAGTTGTAGGGAGTTCCCCAATGTTCCTCTCATGGGAACACAGGGATGCATCGACTATAATCCTGTTCTGGCTTTCCGACAATTGGGAAATGTCGTTAATGATCAACCCAAAGAGATAGAAGTTGCAAAGACTGTATTTATGGAAAGGAGAGAGTCCATAGTTGTTACGGACAATAGGAAATGCTTGGAAAAGATTCACAAAAGATACAGGGACTTCATAGGGAAGAAAGTTGCTATTTCCCAAACTCTTTATGTCAGTTGGTCAAAGAGAGAGCGGGGACTATTCTGTTTCCTTTTCAAAGGGATATTTCGTTGTATATATAACCAACTCTTGTTTTGTCTGAATCAGTGCCTACTGAAGAATATAATAAAGTTCAAGTTGAAAACATAGAACTTCGCCAGAAGGACCATGATTCAAGAATGAAGGTTTATGAAGCCAGGGTATATAAGTTAGACTTGGTTCACATGCTCAAGATGGTCAGCGAGGGGACTTATAAAGTTATGAAAGCCAAAAAGATACATAGAGTCAGGAATGTTTATGTTTCTACATAATACTACCAAAAAGCTCTTGAAGATGTAGAGAAAAGGCACCTAGAATGTGCCAAGCTTAGGTCTCCAGCAACAAGTACAAATGGAATGTTAGAGAGCTAGAAAAGCAACTCAGGAGTACCATATTGGACGGAGATGCAAAGGAAGCTCAAATGACCAGACTGATGGAGGAGAACACAAGACTCAAAGCTCAGTTAGAGGAGATAAATAATGCACACGTACCCATTCCACTACCAGAGTGCAAAGAATGTGACATGTTTCTTGAACAATGCCAATATTTGGAAACTCATATGTAAAAGAAATATGTGGTGATTGATAGTTTTGCTCAAGGACATGATCACGAAAAGATAAACAGGTTATTCAAAGAAACCAAAGAGTGGAGTGCAGACTGCTTTAGACAGGGATGACCTTTGTATTACACAGAGATGAGGGATCCACCTCTTTTATTGTTGCTTTCTTTTGTATTATATGATCACCACCAGTCTTGTTGGATGAGATCTTTATCTTTTATGATGCACTATGGCTTTATTTTGTATGAACTCGTATGATATAAGGTTTATTGAATGAATGAAAAGCAGTTTTTGTCACTATATCTCTTGTTGTTTTTGCCTATCTCTTTTATCATGTTATTTGTTATTCTTGATGGTTGACAAAGCTCTTGAATAAGCTAGAGATGACAAACATATCATTTATATCATGCATTACAGGTTTTTTCAGTCCGATATTCTTATCTCTTGGTTCTACTTTTCTTATTAGAATTTGCAAGACGACTACTCACTAGTATTCAACTAGATGAAACCTTCCACATCATATGGAACATGCATAGGAAGAGCTAGCTGAGATGAGGGCCCAGATGGCCAATCAAATGACCAATTTTATGGAGGTGATCACCAACGTGAATAGAAGGCTGAATGTGTTAAGGGATCTTTTGGAGAAACCTTAGAGGAATGAAAATGAGAACGGAAATCAAGGGTTGTATGAGAACATATCTGTTGGACTTGGAAACAATCATCAAGAGAACGTGCAACGTCCCAACAATCAATGTCATCACAACCATGGGCACTTTCCACCACCCCTTGGATCTCATCTTCTTATGGGAGAAAGGGTAGGAAATCAAAACGGAAGGAACCACTAACTGTCTGATTTTGACTATGACAATGAAGAACAATATTTTATGCAGAACTCTGACCCAGGTTTCCCTGTTGTGGACCGGAAGTATCGTATGCTCGAGGAGCGTTTGAAGGTAGTGGAAGGTCAGGGTGTCTTGGGAATGGATTCCAATGATTTAAGACTGGTGCCTGGAGTAAGGGTCCCCCAGAAGTTCAAACCTCCTGTAGTTGAAAAGTACAATGGGCTTACTTGACCAAGGACACATACGAAAGCTTATTATCGCAAAATGTTTGTGCACAAAAAAAGAGGAAGTTTTGTTGATTCATTACTTCCAGGATAGATTGTTTGGATCATCTTTGAGGTGGAAAAGTCACGTATCTGAAGCTGGAGAGACTTGGCAAAGGCTTTTGTCAAGCATTATCAATACAACATCGATATGGCGCCTAACTGTACTCTATTGCAGAATCTGGCAGAGGGCCCAAATGAATCCTTCAAGGAATACACCCAGAAATTGCGTTAATTGGCTGCTAGAGTTCAAATTATGTTATTGGAGAGAAAACTTGTTGATATGTTTATGGGCACTCTACAAGGGCTGTATTATGATCCCATGATAGGAAGCACTTTTGCGGGTTTCTCTGAATTGGTAATGGCAGGAGAAAGAATTGAGGTTGGTTTGAAAATAGGAAGAATCCATATTGGAAATTCCAGTGGCTCCTCAGGTGGATGTAACAAAAAACGGTTTATTGTATACCCTAGAAAGAAAGAGGGGGAGACTAGCGCAGTCTATTCCCATAAGGGAAGAGGAAGGAACCTTCAACATCAATAGGTCAATGATGTATCCATGCTAGTGAATGCTCCTTAGTAACAGCGTCCGCAACAACAAAGGAAATAGAACTCTCCTCGGTAGAACAATAATAATCAACACCACAGGCATCCTAGAAGATTTGATCCTCTGCCCATGAGTTATTTTGAAGCGCTTCAACGCTTGCTGTAATGACCATGAAAAAATATAGAGTCGCCACCACTAATTTTTATCCTAAGATGGGAATCTAACAAAATAACCCTAATTGATGATACATAGATTCTAAGTGCTTGACTCACTTTAGACGAAGGGAAGGTGTTAGGCACCCTTCATCTACCTTGTTCTCAAGGATACTAGGGTTTAGGTTTAAGGTTTAAGAATAGGGTTTTAATTTTTTAGATAGGGGTACTCGCCACGATTTTTAAATCGTATGCCTACATATCCTCTTATGAGGAATTAGAGTCTGAATTTGAAGTTCATAGTTTTTGGTTAGGATTTTTATGGACTATGGAAATATCTCGAATTCTCCTTGAACCAAGTATGGGTTTGTGAATTGCAAAATTGTAGACGAAGTCCGCAGTCGATAAAAGAAGTTTCCATAATCCCTTTTTAAAAATAAATATACATTTGAATTAGGTTAGTAAAAATAAGTTAGTATTTGATTGGTTAGGTGTTTTTGAATATATGATGTCATATGAGAAAATTTGATTTTAGTGCATGCAAATATATAAAGAGAGTTACTATTTTTAAAAAAGTTTTGATTAATAAACTACTATTATAATTTATCAAAAAATATTAAAAATAAAAAATATCCAACAATTTATTTATTAATATGCAAAAATTATTTAATGCTAAAATATGATAATGAGTGAATTAATAAAATAAACAAAAAAATAAATATCGGTAAAAGAATTAATTAAAATTATATTAAATTAACTAAGAGGCTAGGGGGTGCAAAACATAAACCAGGGGGTGTTAAACACAAAGGGGTGCATGTTATGATTTAATACTAAAAGAGGAGGTTTGGAAAAGAATGGGATTGAGCCCAGGATCTATTTTGGAGTCCACATGTGGGGGGTGTAGTTGGTCGTTTGCAAAGAAGAAGGTTGGGGTGTGAATTGTAATGGTCTTGGGCCTAGAACGACATTTGGGAAAGTCCGTTTTTCCTTGGTGCGATGGGGTTCATGGTACTGGGGTGGTCTCGTGCAGCTAGAGCGTCATATTATGATCAAAGGGTGTGGGTTGAGGGTGTATGGTTGGGGTGTCGCACGGGATCATGAGGGAGTTATATTTTTCATTTTCTTCTTCATTTCCTCATTTATTCTTTTCTCTCTTCTCTCATATTCTCATTCCTCTCATCTCTCTCCAACAACAACATCAACACCTCCAAACCCTAAACGAAAAAAACCACGGCGGCGACGATCCCTCCACCCCAAAACTTAACAACACAAAATTATAATTGTTTAAGCTAAGTGAAATAAGTGTACCTCTATCACGGTGAATCTTTATGTAATTATGATTCTCAGTCTGATCTCTTACTTCTGATCTCTCATGTCCCTTCTATTTTCCGGTACGATTGAAGAAGACGATGGAAGCGATAGTGTAGTAGATGTGAAGAGCTTGAAGGAAAAAGATGTTGGCTCCACAAATCTAGGGTTTCAGAAATTGAAACCCAGATCTCAAATCTTTTACTTCTCCTTTTGTTCTTCGTCTGTAACAATTTTATCTTCTATTTTCTTCCCCCCTGGTTCTTAGAATTTTTTAGGGTTTTTATAGTTTTATGAATTAGATTAAATTAGGAAAATTGTATTTGGTTTTTGTTAGAAATTAGAGGTTATAATAGATTGATTAGAAAATGATTGTAAATTGATATGATTATGTATGTGTTTGGACGATTTTGTGTATAATTGGATTGTGATTCGTTTTAATATATTTATTCCCGATTTAGATTTGATTCTGTATCAACTTTTTTCGTTTTTTGCATTTTTCTGGGCTTGGAGATGCATAACAAAGAAGTGAAAGATGTCACTGCTGAATCTAGGGTTTCAAGACACTTTTCTTTGTGTTGACTTAGTCAACGCGTTCAACAAGATAAAAATAATATCATCAATTTAATAATATGATGATAACAATTATATTTAAAATAATTACTATATTTAATAGTAATAACAATGACAATAATAATAATAATAATAATTATTATTATTATTATTATTATTATTATTATTATTTTAATAATTAAAGTAAAATAAGAATAATTTGAATGAGTATTGACTTCAGTCAACAAAACCTAACATGATGGACTTCAAAAATAAAATATGAGCCTGCAATTTAGATAAATAAATAAAATACACCCCTTTTCTTCACAAACTATAAAGGCCCCCTAATCAAATGGGTCATCAGACTTGGACAAATACACCCTTCTTATTTTAAAATGGGAAAATATTAGTGGACCGTCAGATTTTGATGGCCTATTTGTAACAATACACCCCCTTATAAATTTTAATACCACTATACAAATAACATTAAGAACAGACAAATCTGAAAAAGATGACTAGAGTTTAGAAATATAATAATAATAATATGACTGATGAATTTGATAGGGCAAATTTGGGGTATGGCTACTGCCCCTATTAAATTATCCTTCTATTGAATAATGCGAGAATACATAGGTCTCGCACGTTCGAATCAGAGGTTTATTAAATGAAGACTCTAAAATTTTACCAAAATATCATAAGCATACACTGTACAACGTTCCCAAGAGTATGAATAATAGGCCAGGTGATGATGTATCATACTTGAGTTTGAACAAAAAGTTTTGATTTGAATTATATATGACGACACGGATAACTCGTCAATACCTAAAAGAGATCGTATATTTTTCACGCATTTTCTATAACCTAGGAGGTAACTAACGCAAGTTTGAAAATTGACTTATTAATGCTTCGAGACTAACATAGTTAGTTGTAACATATATTTCATATACTCATTGCAAACTGAGTAAGACAGATCTTGATAACACATTGCTGCATGGAGACCAATACAATGAAATATATCGAACAGGGACATATAACATATCATTGCTTCGAGATTAATGCAATAAGTTATATTGTAGTTTTCCTATATTTACTACAACCTAGAGAGTGAACAACACGGGGATATGCTTATGTATTTATCATGACCTAGAGGATAAATAAAATAACCCTGATAATTCATTATCGCTTAGAGACTGACACAATGAATTATATATTTTCATATACCTATCACAACCTAGAGGATAGATAAAACGAGTATAAGCTTGTGCATTTATCACGACCTAGAGGGTAAATGAAACGAGGAAAGGCTTATGTATTTATCACGACCTAGAGGATAAATAACATAACCTTGATAATTCGCATACCTGCCACAACCTAGAGGATAGATAAAACGATGATAAATTTGTGCAATTATCACGACCTAGAGGATAAATGACATGAGGATATGCTTATATATGTATCATGATCTAGAGGGTAAATAACATAACCCTGAAAATTTACATACCTACCACAACCTAGAGGATAGATAAAACAAGGATAAGTTTATGCATTTATCACGACCTAGAGGATAA
The DNA here is from genome assembly GCA_948472305.1 of Vicia faba. NCBI lineage: Eukaryota > Viridiplantae > Streptophyta > Magnoliopsida > Fabales > Fabaceae > Vicia > Vicia faba. The sequence continues at coordinate 798,642,517 of OX451738.1, read as the reverse complement.
ATGACACGGGGATAGGCTTATACATTTATCTTGACCTAGAGGATAAATAACATAACCCTGATAATTCACATACCTACCACAACCTAGTGGATAAATAATATGAGATAAGTTTCTAAAAAGTGCTTTGATAATCGAATCTTAGGTAACTAAACCAAAGATAAGATCAGAGTTTACCAGTTGTGCCTTTTTGTACCCCAAAATTCGCCCTCTCATTTATCAATAATTTTCTAACAAGATCTCCTTTGGTTCAAGACTGCACTAGGGTTGATTAGCTCAAGACACCTCCTCAAGCTCTAATGATTGAAAATTAGGGTTTGAAATTGCACAAGGATAATTGAACTTTTAGTGACTCATATCATTTTCATGGATCATTATGGACCCTCAATATTGCTCATGTCAAGTTTCAAGTCTTGGATCACATTGTTGCTCAGTCAATTGATCAGTTGACCTAAAAACCAGCTTTATTGGGGAAAAAGTCAACTATGGTCAATTTACAATCAAACTTCATAATTTTTTATCCATATCAACATTGTGAACTCCTATATGTCATTTGATCAAGTTTGGACCATAATTCCTCAAGAAATTTGATCAGATCATCAAAAGGGCAAAATGGTAAAAATTAGGGTTTTGATTGAGAAATGGCAATTTCTGATTTTTGACCTAGAAAATGGTTGATTGGTTGGAAAAATGATCTCAAGGATTCAATTGCATCATTTTTACCTAATGTCATGACTTAAAACATTGCTCAAGGTCGATTAATTGATAGTTGATTTTCAGTCAACTACACACTGAAAAGTCAAACTTTGACTTTTTGGTCAAAATCAAGTGTCAAAGATCACAATTCATCAAAACATGTCAAAATATGAAACTTGTTCATCAAGAAATAAAAAATTCAAGATTTCATTTTGAAAAGTCAAAGTTTCCAAACTTAGAAATTTTTCTAAGTGTTGGAAACTTCATATTTTTTCACAACTTTGAGACAATTTTTCACCATGATGCAAGATGATTCAAAGGAAACTTTTAAAATGAAAGTTGTAGATCTAAGTGAGATCTAAAACATTTCTAAAAACAACTCGTCCTAGAAATGCTTGGATTTCAAGTTATTAATCCATGAAATCATGGTCATGAAACTAAAACACAGTGGAATTTTGAGCATTTTGGTCAGGATTTTGACCTAACTTCTGGGCCAAGTTTCATATAGTTCCAATTGGATTTTGAAAAAGTGATTCAAAAAGTGGTTATAGAAAACATTCCAAGCTTTCTAAAATGTCCAAGAACTCCTTGAGATAATTTTTGAGCAAGGAGAATCAAAGGCCAGAAGTTAGGGTTTCAAGTTGTTTTACAAGGCTGAATTTTGTGATGAACATGAGCCAAATCCATAGCCATGCTGCATAATCCCACTTTTCAGGCCATCTAACTTGTGTATCAATCCTTAATCAGGAGATTACACACAATTTATGGTTATTATCAATTAAATCCAAGCTTTGTCTAAGTTAACTTGCCATTTTTGGAAGAAAGGCAAGACTTCCATTTTGGAAAAGTATGCTTTTGCAAATGTCAACCCTTCTTGAGCCTCTCAATGGATCTTTTTGCACACACAACATCTACAAGTCAGAAATAAGCTTGTTTAAAGTTCAACCACTCTACAATAGCATGGTATAAGCTTTGGGAAGATGTTTGTCATGTTTGCTTCAAAAACAAGTAAAGGTTTTACCACATGTAAATTAAAATTCTGACTTGTTGTAGAACACAAAACCTCTTTCCTATAAATACGTACACTATTTTCAAGATAAGGGACGCATGTATAATCCCTTAAACTCACTCAAACCCTCAAAAACTCAGATTGCAAACAAAACTCATTTTTTGTGCAGAAACTGACCTTACACTCCCATCTCTCAAATTACTCATGTGTTTCTTGTCCAAACCATTCCAAAAGTTCCTAAACATCATCCACAACTTATCCCAATACCTGCTACAGATCTGTAACTCCATTTCCACCATTGTCCAAACTCAAAAATAGAGCACTGCAAGTGGACTTCTCCAGACCATTTCAGCCACTCTTCAACCAAGCTAATCATTGCATTAGCTTCCTGGGACCTCAAGGAAGCTAACTCGATCCTTGCAGCACCTTGAAACAAGCTCCAACTCAAAACACGAATTCCATTTCCAAGGTGAGTTTTCTAACTTTTGAACTCTTCATATAGGCATCATTTGTTTTCCTTTTGTGAAGATAAAATGTAGATATCATAGCCCTGAAACTAACCATGTCTTTAGATTTCATTTATATTGCTTGAGTAGTTAGAATTTTGATTATGAACATCTTGGAAAAGTTATGTCGGAATTTGGTACCATTAGAAATTCTCACTCATCTTTGATCTATAGCTATAGTTATTTAAATTTTTGGAATCGTGATGAAATTTTACACAACTTTCATGTTTACATTTTTGAAAATGGTTGAGAAACGAATAAGTTGCAGGGATTCTAGCTGGATATTGAAGATGAAGTCATTTCCAGGACTTAACTTGTGTTATGTATTTATTGTTTTATATAAATTAACGGATGTATAGCCATCCCAGTGGTAAGGCAACGCGTGTATCATGTCAAGGGCGTGGGTTTATGCCCCACCGCTGCCACTTTTTGATATTTTCCAACATTTCTTTTCTTTTTGTCTCATAAACAGGCGCTTGGGCCTTCCTTCTTTGGGCCTGGGATTTTTTTTGCTAGCTTTCCACCCCCTGCTCACTTTTGTCACATGGCCCATTTTATTTTCTTTTTTTCTCATTTTTATTTATTTTCTTTCTTTTAATGTTTTATTTAATACTGAAAAAATCATAAAAAATTATAAAAAAACATTAGATTCATATTTTTATTTAATTCATTTAATCTTTACACAAGAAATTATTTTTATTTAATCACACTTTATTCATTTTACTAATTAGTTTGTAAATTAATTTAGAATCTAGGGTTTTAGTTATTTCTTTTTACACAATTAAAAACATTCTTAAAACCAAAAAGACCAAAAATATTTTTATAATACCATATATCAATTTAATTTTCTTTCAAGACAAAAACATCAAAAAATATAATTCTTACAAAATTAATTTCTTTTCTTAATTAATTTAGGATTAATTTTCTTAATTTAATTAATTATTTTCTTTTAGTTAATTAGGTCAAAACCAAACCCCTTCCGAAAAATCCAAACAAAAATCCATTTCCTTTTTCCATTTATGTTCTTGAATATTTATTCATTTTTGTACAATATTCAATATGGTTGTAATAATTATTTAGATTTAATTTTCTTGCAATTTCCCCATTTGTAAATTTATACACCCCCTCCCCTAATGATGTAATAGCTTAGTATTTTTATTTTCCGCAATTTAATGCTTTTTGGTAGTAAATTAGGGTTTGTATGGAAAGATTAAAATCAACAAATTAGCAAACCCTAATTCAAATACAAAACAAGCATGTAAATCAATACACTTGTACCCTTACACCCTTAGGGTAAATCTACTTTGTTTCCTTATGAAAATGGCCATGTTATGCATGTGGGGTATCATAGCAAAAGCAATCAAAAAATACATAATCATAGTCTCTCGATGACGCTATCAAAGTTGCCTTTCAAAAATGATATTAGTCCCTTAAAGAAAATGCTAATATATCTTACAACATTTCTAATCATGGCTATACGATGACCCATGCCCGTCCCTTTACATCCAAAGATAATGTTACTTACCAATCCATGGTAAAATAACAATGTCAAAGGAAAGAGAAAATACACAAGAAAGACTTTTGAGCAGGTAGAATGTTCCTAAGTTGCTTGCTCATTTTCAAATCAAAACATCTTTGTTATTTTCAAAACAAACACTAACATTTTCAAAACATCTTTCAAACTTGAAACAATTTCAAAAGATCAACACTTTGTATACATTCTTACGAACGAGAATTATTACAAAGTTTGCCTAAACGATGGCGCCTTTTCAAAATACTTTCAAAAACCACACAAAGCACATTTTCAAACAAAAGAAAGTGATCTAGCAAGCAACTAATAGCCCATAGATAACTACGGATGAAAAGGGTTCTAATACCTTCCCTTTTCATAATCTACCCCCCAAACTCAAGAAACAATCTCAAAGGTTTTTCCTTTTCTTTTCAGACTTTCCTTTTGGATAAAAGAAAATTAGATCGCGACTCTTACTAACCGCAATATTTGCGATAAAATGCAAAACAACCAAGTCAGTTCTCCCACCGTGTTACCGAACTGGAGACTCTGCTGGGGACGAGATTAAAAGTGCGGTTACCTTAGGGTTAAATCACATTTACTTTCTTTCCTTGTTTGACTTGCATGCTTTATATTATGGTTCCTTGTTTGGGGTTACTTTGATCCTCCACCCGGATCTGGGACACCTTGTTAGGTAAGTAGCAATAGATTATGGAAACTATATGGCGTAGACCGATATGGTTTAAACAATTGTTACGTTAGTGTGACGCATTTGTGGGTACCGGTATCCCTTCTGTTGAATCGAGGAGAATATGGGGCCACTGAGTGGCGTCATGAAGCACTAACTGACTTTAGAACCTTAATTGAACAAACTTGGCCAATTAGGACGTAGTGAGGTAATAGGTTTCTGTGAAAAGCTGAAAATTGGTTGATGCTCGATACTACACTCATTGAGAGTAGACTTTTAGGATATGCCGGCTGAAAGAAAAGATTGATTGTGCTGATACAATCCCTAAAAAGAGGTCAGTGATATTGAGATCCTTAGAACCCGGTTACTATTAACTAGGACAGGTTTGAGCCAACTAAACTTCAAGGGGTATTTATCTAAAAACTCCATGCAAGCCTAAGCCTAAGGACATGTTTTTGCCTTGCGTGTATATGCTTACTTGTACATAACATCTTACGGAATTTCACTAACCATTTCAAGGATTTAGGAATTTATCTATGTTTTTGTTTTGTAGGCCATGAACTCCGTCCGAAGAAACACAATCTGAATCAGCTTCGTGAAAGCACACCCTCAGCTCCAAGAGTTAGCATTAAGGGTGCCCGGAAATTCTCCTTTTAACAGGAAATATGGACGACTCCTCAGTTTGGCTACCTTCAATTTCCAAGAGGAGATAATGTGTGTGCTCTTCCAATTATTTGATCCCATACAGCACTGCTTCACCTTTCCTAACTATCAGTTGGTACCGACACTAGAAGAGTTCTCTCTACTATTAGGAGTTCCCGTGCTTGGTCAGATACCATTCACTGGTCTAGAAGGGATCCCGAAACCTAAGGTCATGGCCGAAGCTATGCATCTGAAGAGAGTCGACATCATAGCAAATTGGGAGACCAGAAGCGGAGTCAAAGGGTTCCTAGCCAAATTTCTATTAGAGAAAGCTCGTTAATTTTGGTAAGATATGGATTTTCAAGCCTTTGAAGACATCCTGACCCTTCTCATCTATGGTCTGGTTCTTTTCCCCAACTCAGACCAATTCATAGATGTAAATTCCATCAAAGTCTTTCTCTCCCATAATCCTATACGGACCTTATTGGGAGTAATCTTACATTGCACCCACACCTGAACCATGAAGAAAAGAGGTACCCTTTTGTGTTGTATTCCCCTACTTACCAAGTGGTTTATTTCACACCTACCTCGATCAACATTGAAGAACGAGCAAATATTGACATGGTCTCAAAGGATGATGACCCTCACCCACTATGATATTCATTGGTGTTCAAGATCCTTGGATGATACTTCTATCATTGACCGTTGTGGGGAATTTCCTAACGTCCCTCAGCTTGGCGCTAGGGGAGGTGTCACTTACAACCCTTGCTTTGCTTTACGACAATTTGGGTATGCCCGAAGAGATGGTCCTCATGAGATGCTCATCCAAGGTTTGGTGTTCGACTATGAAAGCAACGAGCAAGGCTACTGTCAGAGGTTTATGAAAGCTTGGAGGATGGTAAATAAGGTGGATAGCAAGACCCTGGGGCACAAGAATTCTATCCCTCTTGAGCCTTATCTCAAATGGGTATGAGCCCGTGCTCAAAGTCTTATGATGCCTTACTCCTCCATTCTCCCAGTTATTAGAGATCCTGTTGTGGAAAGAGATGTCCCATACACTATCCTTCATCCTAGCATGCCCACCTCTCCCGAAGACTTTCAAAGGGATTGGATACAGCTTAAGGAAGAGTGAGACACTTTTCAAGACTAATTCTATGCCAGTGAGAAGAATGTTTTGGAACTCACCAAGCAACTTCATGAAGAGAGGAGTCTGAATGCCAACATCGCACCGAAGAGGATGCGTTCAACTTTTTTGTCTTAAAGTTTTGTATTTTTATTTCTTTTTAAGCATAAAAAGGCATGATATACTCAAACTTTGATTTATTAATATAACGTGTGTTCCTTTTTGTCTAAAGCAAATTTAAATCTCTAATTTCCTTGAAATCATTTATATATGCATCTTCATTCATCATAACACAAATAGGTTTCTTACAACAGGTCTCCTTATCTTTCTACTGTTTATTTCAGTGAGATGGATATTGAAAAGACAGTAAAAGATCTCCAGGCGCAGAACGGCCAGTTTCAACAAATGTTCTTGACTCTGGCAAAAGGACAAAAGGATTTGAAAACTTTACTGATCAAAGAAAAGAAGAAGAAAGCAAAGAAATCAACCGGTGTTTTAAATATGGGAAGAAGGTTCCCAGGGCCAGCCAGACGGGCCCTAAAATTCACAACATCATCAGGTGAAGGGGACAATCAAGAAGGGAAAAACAAGGAAGTGACTGACCATCCAGAATCTGAAGAGGAAGAAGAGGTTGATTACTTTGAAGAGCAGTATCCTCCAGCTTACGACAAAAACAAACAGTTGGAAGATCGCCTAAATGCTATGGAGATCCAGAAAGTACCTGGGTTGGATTTTGAGGAGCTAGGACTTATCTTAGGGGTTGTCAGACCGCGGAAATTCAAGGTCCCTACTTTCGCTAAATATGACGGTGTCTCTTGTCCAAAACTACATTTAAGGTCATACGTCAGGAAAATTCAACCCCATAGTGCCGATAGAGACCTATGGGTACATTTCTTCCAAGAAATCTTGTCAGGGACGCAGTTGGATTGGTTATATCAATTGGAAGGGACCAATATTCGCAATTGGGAAGACTTGGTTGCTGCCTTTTATAAACAATAGCAGTATAATGTTAACTTATCTCTAACTCGGACACAACTGCAAGGCATGTCCATGGGTGCAGGTGAAAGTTTGAAAACCCATGTTCAAAAATGGAGGGATCTCACAGGAAGAGTCCAACCCCCTTTATTTGACCAGGAATTGGTGAATATGTTCTTAGGCATGTTGTCTGGTCCATTCTTCAAACACTTGATCGGAAGCTCCTCGGCTGGATTTACCTAATTAATCATGACTGGCGAACAAGTAGAAGCGGGTATAAGAAGTGGCAAAATTCAAAAAGATGCATCCTCGAGCGCTTTGAATAAACCATTTGCTGAGAAGAAAGAGGTTAGTGTTGTGTACCATCAAAGGAATCAGGACAGAACTCAATGTCGTCCAACGGTAGGGGCCATCATGATCTCTAAACTTGCACCTATTCAACAAAGGAACAATCAGCCGAGAACAGAAAGGCCGGTAAGATAGTTTACTCGGATAAATATGACGTTGTCTCAAGTCTTGTCTCATTTGTTGAAATCTAATATGGTAACCTTTCCTGAAGCTCCTAAGAATCCCAACACTGCCTCTCCCTGTTATAACCCAAATGCTCGTTGTGCTTACCATTCAGAAAGTCCAAGTCATGATACAAACGGCTGTTGGGTTTTAAAAAACAAGGTGCAAGAACTTCTCGAGGAAAAAGAAATTGAATTTGACGCTCCTGAGATCCCAAATGTTATCACCGCTCCGATGCCCAAGCACGGCCGTGGTGTTAACGCTGTTGAAGATGATGTGTTTATTGTTGTGGTTGATGAACTTGTTACTCCTCTCCTAATCGTCAAAAGGAACCTATTGAAGGCCGATTTATTTTGGGGATGAGGCGAAGGCTGCCACCTCTGTTTATCCCTACCGATAGGTTGTCATTTATTGAAGGCAGGTGTCCAGCGCCTGATGGATGACAAAGAGATTTTGTTTGAAAAGACTCTCGTTCCAACCATTGCTTACAAGGATGTTTCAATAGTAACCGTTTCCGCGAATCCTCCCAGAGTCTCCACCAAAAGACCCGTCAGGATTACATCTGTTCTGAAGGTGACTCCATTGATAATTATTATTCCAGGGCTGATCCTGTACTCCTCATACAAAACAATTCCATGGAACTATGGGGTGACTTCTACTACCACGGCGTCAAGCAAGATTAACTGGCTGATGAAGACTCAGTTTTTGAGAGGGCTAACCCCGACTTCGGCAACATTGTGGGAACCAGCAAAATAACCCGAAGTGGAAGAGTGTTCTCCTTTGAGATTGCTCCTCCGAAAATTGTTACCGGTCCTATGATCATTCCTGCTTTTGTTCCTACTAATAATATTACTACTGTTACTATGGTTACCCCTGCTGACACCCTTATCGCCGAGTCGACGGAGACTCGGGGCAAAGGCATTTTGGTTGAAGCTGTCCAGATGAAGGTGCAATCAGTATCTATCCCAAAGGCTTCCAAGAAGGAGATGGAAGAAATTTTGAAAATTATAAAGAGAAGCGGTTACAATGTAGTCGAACAGCTAGGGTAAAACCCTTCAATGATTTTTATGCTAGCTTTACTATTGTGCTCCGAAGCTCATGCGAAGGCCTTGGTGAAATTTATTAAAACTTCCCATGTGCCACAGGAAACCTCTATTGACAAATTCGAAGATTGTGTGGCCAATTTGACAGCTGATAACGGTTTCGGCTTTTCTGATGCTGATCCAACACCTAGAGGGAGGAAGCACAATGAGGCGTTGCATGTCTCTATCGAATGCATGGGCACTACTTTGGCCCATGTCCTGGTAGATACTAGTTAATCATTGAATATGTTGCCTAAGAAGGCTTTGGATAGACTAGACTGTGAAGGTTTGACCTTAAAACCCAGCAACATAGTGGTAAGGGCCTTCGACAGTTCGAAGAGAATGGTGCACAGGGAGGTGGACATCCCCATTAAAGTTGGAACTCAGAACATTGATTCAACTTTCTATGTGATGGATATTCTCCCTTCCTATACCTGTTTATTGGGCCGACCTTGGATTCATGACGCTGGTGCCATCACCTCTACATTACATCAGATGTTGAAATACCCAACCAAGGGAAAAATCATCACATGGAGAGGAGGAATATATGGTCAATCACCTGAACTCCTTCAGATATGTGGAAATGGATGGTGAATTCATCGAAACTCCGTGTCATCATTTCGAGGAAGTCCCACAAACAGTTGAGGAAACCAAGACTGTTTCCAAAGTTTTGAAGATTACTAGACCTCCGCTGAAGATGGCTTCTCTGAAAGATGCCAAGGGAGTAGCCGAAGAAGGTTGGTGTACTATTTGGGTCCAACTCTCAGATATTCCCTACAAAGCTGACAAATTTGGTTTGGGTTTTACATCAGGAGCCTAGAAATCTATTCGTCGTGGTCGTTCCGGGGGACCACCTTTGCGGATCGGCAACCATGGAGTCAACGCAATGGAAGATAGTGATGACTGTTGTGACCTGGAAGAATGGATTTTTCCAACTATCAGCGGAGGACTCAACAATTGGGAAGCCAAAGAATTTGTCCCTATTACTTTTATCCAACATTAATTGTCTTTAAATTTTTGTCGGACTTGTAATAATTAAACAATTTAAACTTTTAAAACCTTTTGTCTTACCCGAGGCACAACGGTCCATTTGTAAGGGTTGTTACTTGATTTTCATATGTCATCAATGAATCATGGACGTTTTTGCATGCAAACTTTATGCTCTTTGTTCTTATTTTTCTACATTTTTATTTTTTCAAAGATAGCTATGCTCTTACACACACTCACATATCAAAATGCATATCCACATCCACTCAGGATCCCATGGGTAACGATTCTGCTATGGCCTATTGTGACATTGAAAATCCGATCTATCAAGCCGAAGATGAAGGTAAGGAAGATTGTGAGGTACCAGGGGAACTAGCCAGGTTACTACAATAGGAAGAAAGGACCATACAACCCCACAAAGAACCGGTTGACACAACTAACTTAGGTACCGAAGAGGACAAGAAAGAATTCAAGGTAGGTTCCAATCCGGAACCTAGTGTCAAGAAGCGCTTAATTCAGTTACTACATGACTATGTTGAGGTCTTTTCTTGGTCACACGAAGACATGCCAGGACTTGACGATGATATCGTGGTCCATCGTCTACCGAAAAAAGAAGAATGCCCTCCGGTAAAACAGAAAGTCCGTCGCATGCGGCCAGACATGTCAGAGAAGATCAAGATTGATGTCATGAAACAATTCAACACCAGATTCTTAGTCGTCACCTCCTATCCACAATGGGTCGCCAATGTTGTTCCAGTGCCTAAAAAGGGCGGTAAAGTACGCATGTGTGTGGATTACAGAGATTTGAATAGGGCAAGCCCTAAGGATGATTTCCTGCTTCCCCATATCGATATTCTGGTTGACAATACCGCACAACATAAAGTGTTCTCATTTATGGATGGTTTCTCAGGCAATAATCAAATAAAAATGGAACCTGAGGACATGGAGAAAACGACCTTAGTCATACAGTGGGGCACGTTCTGTTACAAAGTTATGCCATTCGGGTTGAAAAACGCTGGGGAAACTTATCAGCGCGTCATGGTAGCTCTATTTCATGACATGATCCATCACGAAATAGAGGTCTATGTGGATGACATGATAGCCAGATCTCGAACTGAAGAGGAGCATCTGGACCATCTGCAGAAACTGTTTGGAAGGCTGAAGAAATACAAGCTAAGGTTGAACCCGAGTAAATGCACATTTGGAGTGAGGTCCGGTAAACTCCTATGCATCATCGTCAGCGATAAATGCATCGAAGTGGACCCTGAAAAGGTAAAATCAATACAATAAATGCCTGCTCCTCACACCGAGAAGGAAGTCAGAGGATTCTTAGGACGGCTAAACTACATCATCAGATTCATTTCTCACCTAACCTCTACTTGTGAACCAATCTTCAAACTACTGAAGAAAGATCAAGTGTTGGATTAGAACGACGACTACCAGGCTTCCTTCGACAAGATCAAAGAGTACCTTCAAGAGTATCCTGTTTTGATGCCGCCAGTCAAGGGAAAACCTTTGATCATGTATCTAGCTGTCTTGGAAAATTCAATGGGGTGTGTGATGGGGCAGCATGACGAGTCTGGCCGAAAAGAGCATGCAATATACTACCTGAGAAAAAAGTTTACCGACTGTGAAACTTGATATTCACTGCTCGAGAAAACTTGTTGCGCTCTGGCATGGGCTTCTCGCCGGCTAAGACAGTATATGTTGACCCATACAACCTTATTGATATCCAAGATGGATACAATGAAATACATATTTGAGAAGCCCGCCCTCTCTGGAAGAATAGCAAGATGACATATGATCCTGACTAAATACGACATTCAATACACTACCCAAAAAGCAATAAAGGTCAATGTGCTAGCCGATCACCTTGATCATCAAGTTGTGGATGACCACCAGTCCATGAAATTCGAATTCCCAGATTAAGACATTATGTTGGTAAACAACTGTGAAGAATTCAGACCATATGACGGACCTGAACAAGGATCCCGATGGACCTTGGTTTTTGACGGAGCTTCCAATGCACTCGACAATGGCATAGGGGCTGTGATCATATCCCCTGAAGGATGTCATACTCCCTTCACTGCAAGACTTTGTTTCAACTGTACCAATAATATGGCGGAATATGAAGCGTGGATTATGGGTCTCAAAGCAGCCATAGATTTGGGAATCAAGTCCTTAAGGGTATTTGGATATTAAGCCTTAGTCATCAATCAGATCAAGGGAGAATGGGACACGAAGCACCCTAACCTCATCCCTTACAAAGAATATGTGTTGACATTAATCCCACATTTTGAGGAAATTACCTTTGAGCATTTTCCACGAGAGGAAAATCAACTAGCGGATGCGCTAGCCACTATGTCATCCATGTTTAAAATCAAGTGGGATAACGAGGCTCCCCAGATCACCATTGAGAGGATGGGTGAACCAGCTTATTATCACGAGATCGATACTGAAGAAGTAATGGACAAGCCTTGGTTCCATGAAGTTAAGAGGTATCTCGAGGCCCAAGAGTATCCGGTGGGAGATTCAATCAATGATAAGAAGTTCTTGAGAAGATTCTCTACTAAGTTCTTCCTCAGTAATCACATTCTCTACAAGCTCAACCACGACTCCACTTTGCTTCGTTACATAGACAAGAGTGAGGCAGAGAAGATCATGGCTGATCAACATGAAGGCACTTTTGGCACTCATTCTAATGGGAACACGATGGCTAAAAAGATCCTACGGGAAGGGTACTACTGGTCTACCATGGAAGCAGATTTCCATCATCATTCACGAACCTGTCACAAGTGTCAGATCTATGCTGACAAAGTACATGTGCCTCCAGTTCCTCTAAACATCCTGACTACTCCCTGGCCGTTCGCAATGTGGGTCATTGATATGATTTGAGAATTCAAACTTACAGCTTCTAACGGACACCACTTCATCTTGGTTGCCATTAACTACTTCACAAAGTGGGTTGAGGAAGCATCTTTTGCTTCTGTTACCAAGAACGTTGTGGCCTGATTCATCAAATAGAATCTCATATGTCGATATTGTATCCTGGAGAGAATCATTACGGATAATGGTACCAATCTCAACAATACTATGATTATTGCACTATGCGTGCAATTCAAGATCCAACACCATAATTCTTCTCCTTACTGGCCAAAAATGAATGGCGCTGTCAAAGCCGCAAATAAAAACATCAAGAAGATCATACAAAAAATAACAGTGACCTACAAGGACTGGCATGAGATGTTACCATTTTCTCTCCATGGTTACCGTACCACGGCACACACATCGACAGGGGAAACTCCTTTCTCTTTGGTATACAATATGGAAGATGTCCTACCAATTGAAGTCCAAATACCTTCTTTGAGAATCATAAAAGATGCAGGGCTGAATGAAGATGAATGGATTCAAACTCGACTTGACCAGTTGAACTTGATTGATCAAAGCTTTTAACCACAAGGTCAGATGTCAGGTATATCGGGTTGGTGACTTGGTAATCAAGCGTATCATATTTCCACAAGGTGTTCTCAGGTACAAATGGACTCCTACATACGAAGGACCATTTATGATCAAACACATAATTTCTGGTGGGGCAATGATCTTAACAACTATGGATGTAGATGACCTTCCACATCCTGTAAACGCGGACATAATCAAAAGATACTATGCATGAATAAAGACCCGCTAGGTCGAATGGCCTAGGCAAAAATTAGGGATAAAATAAAAAAATCTGTACACCCGGCAAGCTAAAAACCCGAAAGGGCGGCTTGGGAAAAAAAGGGTATCCAGGTGGACTGATAACCCGAAAGGGACGTCCAGGAAAAAGTTAGGGAATTAAAGCATATGACTATGTCCCGTTGAGTCACCTTACTGACAACCTTCAATATCGACTGACATGCTCACACGATTCTAATCAATCCAATCAGCTTCAGGAAAAGCAACAAGTGGACGAGACACTTAGAGACACGAAGGCTATAGCAGAATGGGAACCCCATGGGATTATTTCACATAGCTATCTTTTCTTTGTATCAATTTTCATTTTCTACGACGACACTCCATTACTAGGATGTTCGTCTCGTTGTACAAGAAAATACCTACTCAAGTTAATACAAAGATATTCCTTTGAAAGTGCAAAACTATCTGTTTTTCCTTTATTTTCCGTGTTTTGTTTGCAAAAATGTCCAATGATTATTTTTGAACATATGTGTGATCGGTGGATTTAGAACTGACTGTTTTTAGCTGGTTTCGCGAAATGTCGCGGTAAGCAAGAGTCGCCACCGTCTTTTATTTTCTCCAACATGGACAGGACAAAAGCACAGCAAAATTCCTTATGAGATAGTTTCTCGGTTCGGGAGGTAGATTTATAGAAAGGGAAGGTGTTAGCACCCTTTCTATCCATGGTTATCCATGGGCTCTTAGATACTTTCTCATTTGTGTTTTCAAAAGTTTGCTTTTCAATTGTGAGTGAGTTTGAAAAAAGTTTCAGTTAAAGATTTCAGATCGACTCTTGTATCTGTCCTCAAGAGTGTTTGAAAAATTGTTTTTGAAAGCTTTTTGAAAGTGTCGGTGTGAAAAGAGTTTTGATTTGTTTTTGAATAGAGCAAGTATCTATGAGTCATCTACCCACTCTAAAGAATTAGGCTGTGTAAATGTCCTTAAGGTAGTGCCATCCCACCATTGAGAGATAGGTAGCACCACCGTTGGAGGTGTTCGGGTCAATTCGTTTGTAGGGACAGTGTGGTCACCAGAGCAACAGTAGGACACCTTAGAAGCTACCCTTATGCCATTGACCCTTTTTTAATTCGAGGCAACTTTTCCGAGGCAACTTGTTTTGAGGCATATGGATCAACGGACATGAGGACTTACTAAAACGTCCTATACTCGACGACCACGTTTCGAAGGCAAGGCAACAGTGAGGCGTACCCTAAGAGTGGTGTGTGAATTTGTGTATTGTTTTCAGTTATATTTTATCTTATCATGCATTGGGTGAGCTACGCTTTGATTTTATTTGAGCCATTCATTCTTTCATGTAATTAACAGTTTAAAGGTGCGAGAATTAAAGTGCGGAAAATAAAGTCCTACGCTATTACAAGGCGCGGGTCTATACATCGCCAAATTAACAAAGACCCGTTTTTTAATAAAATGCAGAAAGTAAATAAATTTCCTAATTACTATTACAAGGCTTTGAACGGGTACATAATATTTAAAAAGAAAATAAAAATAAACGCGCGAAAAGAAATTAGAGTCGAATATGCGAGGGCGTTGGACCCTTTAAAGAAATTAAATGAAATTAAAAAGGCTAATTAATTATTTAATAAGAAAAGAAATTATTTTTTATGGTTTTTGATGTTTATGAAATAAAGAAAAAAGAATTAAAATTTGAAATTAAATAAAACCCTAGTTCTAAATTGTTTTTAATTATTAAAGAAAAAATGTTTAAGTTTTAACCTAATTTACCCTAATTAATTAAATGACATATTTATTTACAAAATTAATTAATACTTAATAATAATAATAAGAAGAGGAAATTATTTTATTAAGAAAAAGAATAAAAATGCTAAAAAACCTAATTTCTACATTTTTTTTATTTTATTTAAGAAAAACATTAAAATAAAAACCTAATTTAACTAAGTTGATTATTAAAAGATTTATTTACAAAATTAGTGACTTAAACATTAAATAAAACATATTTTTATTTTTTTGATTTATGATTTTTATTTTATTATGAAAATTAATTTTTGATGAATTAAATAAAACAATAAAACAAATAAAAGAATAAAAAGAAAAATTAAAATAAAGAAGAAATATGCAAACCATGGGGTATTCAGACCCAATTTGGGAGGTTTATTGCAAGCAGTTTGGCCCATTCAATTCTAGGCCGCTTTGACTTTTGTGGTTGCGTAGGGAATAGTTGACTAGCGCGTATGGTAGTCTTCCTGTGGTGACCTTCGGATTGAAATCCATGGACATTTGGCAGGCATCAGCGTGGACGTGTATGATGGACTTTAGATGAGGCGCTGCATGGAAACATGTGAATGGCAAAATTATGAAATATATAAGGGGACCTGGGAATCGAACCGAGGTCCCAGTACCTGCATGACAGTGCATCTACCAACCCAACCAACGCGTTTCTTTGTTAGTTTAGTGGAACCTGGATAATATATGTGAAAAGATAGTGTTATGCTAAATCAAAATAAAATGCACCAATTATTCAAACCTGCCAATCATGTTCCAACAACTCAGCATCCTCTTCCTGGTTTCTTTGTTTTGCCTGAAAATAACAAATGGATAGCGGGGGTTTTAAACCGCACTAAGCTTCAACCTGAAAAATAGCGATTAGGTGATAGTCAAAAAGAAAAAGGGCGCGAGGTGTGGGTTCCATTCGTTTGAAGGTCCTGATTCCATTGGCATAGGTTTTATTATCCAATTTTTCCAGATGAATGAACCCCTCTTTCAAAGTTTCTGAAACCCTAATATGCTTTAATGGAAACTTTGGATACAGGCGTTCTTAGTTCAATCAAATAACACCAATAGCTTCAGAATGCTCATGTTAGTATAAATCAACAGTTAAAAATCACAAATGATGCATGGAATTTAAAACACGATTATGAATAATTTTATGAAAAGTGAGACTTCAATCTACCAATTCCTTGAGTATGGAGGCGTGGTTTTGATTGGAACAGCTTCCTGGTAGTGTCAGGAGTCTATTGGAATGGTTTTTTTACTTTGAAACTAGCTCTAGCTATGTTTTCAGTTTTGAGATTTTTTGTCAAAAGTTGCAAAGTTGTTCTTGATCTTGAGCGCAGCTTCTGTGTTCTTATGCATTAGGTTTTTGTTCTATATGTATCTGAGCATGATTAGGTTAAGAAAAACAAGCCCATAATCCAAGCATTGATGACTTTGAATATTTGATTTTCCATGATCTTTTTTCAATCTTTTTGCCATGAAACCATTGCCAATTGCATAGAATCTTTCCTTTTTAGTGATACACGAAATATTTGATCCATAAAGAGTGAATTGGCTGCACAAAAAGATTTGAAACACATGATTTAGTATTTTTCTCATATTTAATTTTAATTAAATGAATTAATAGGATTAAAAATTCAATTAACTAATTAAAAATAAGAAAATAACTCCCTTTTAGTTTAATGGGTCGTGCATAGCTTTTGGATAATGATTCATGGAAGAAATTGAGGCCCATTAGCAATTTTGAGGCATTTGAAGCAAAGTTGACTTTCCAAAATTCCCAAATATTTCCCAACTTCCACAAGGCATATCTTGCTCAATGTTTAAGCTTTGTTCATGTTCTTGGACATTTTAGAAAGGACTTGAAGTCCTCTAACCAATGTCTTTGGTCCCATGTCATTTTTATTTACCAATCTCAAGTTATGGTCTTTGACTTAAAGTGCCTTTTTGTTGACTTTTGAAAATGACCTATAATGTTGAAATTGATAACTCTTTGTGAGAGCATTTCTCTGACTTTAAGTGTGAAGATGAGTTGTAGGAAATGTCATTCTATTCAAAATGAGCTTTGGATGGAATTTTTATGATAAACCATGTGGAAGTTATGCCTTGGTCAATTTGCAGTTGACTTTTCCAACTGTCCAAAAATAGAAACTTTTGCATCTTGAGACTTTTTGAGCCATGCCTTGAGAATCATGATCAAGAATTGATCAAATGATGTTGGCGGCTTCAAAATAAGATGTTGACCAAAATTTTTGACTTTTGACTGTCAAATGACCATTTTGCCCCTGCAGTTGACTATAGGGCAATTAGGGTTTTTGACTGTGCAATCTGGTGCTGTGAGTCTTGAAACTTGGCATATGGATGCTTGACAATGTTTATAGGCATTTGGGACTTGTTTGGACCTTTGGAAACTTCAATTTCTTTTCCAGAACCAAAACCCTAATTTTTGACTGTTAGGAGGCAATTGGACTGTGCAACCCTTGGGAGATTTTGAAGCATGATCTTAGCAAACCTTGAAGAATATGGGAGGGAAAATTTTGGGGTACAACAGTTGCCCCTGTTCAATCTTCTTAAACCTGAGGGTGTAGATTGGCTGGCGTGCCTTTCGTAATCCGAAGGTGGAAGATGATTGAACACTAGAGTGCCCAGAAATTTGCGCTCACATAGTAGAATGTCAGCAGTATGATGCGGGGAATGGGCTTACCGATGCCATTTGGAGACTGATGGATGGGAGAGATGGGCTTATAGATGCCATCGGGAGGTTGTCGATCGCGTAAGAGATTCCTTAGCGAAAACTTGTGTACCTGAGAAAGAAAATGATTACCTGGCCTGTTACAGGAGCTGGTCTTCAAACTCTTTGTGTAGATGCGCCCTGGCTGGGTACAGGTATCGAATCTTTAAAATCTTCAGACATGCCCTGGCGAGATACAGGAATCGAGTCTGGTAATGTTGATCGTCAACAAATACACCCTGGCGAGATACAGGAATCGGATCTGGAACTTCAAAAGGTTTTTTGTAGGTAATGATGTGATGAAGGAATCTGAGACGATTGCTACTTCAGCAGGATGACGAATGGATCAGGGACGATTACTACCTCAACGGGATAATGAGAGAACCTTGGACGATTACTACTTCAACAGGAACGATGAGAGAACCTTGGGCGATTACTACCTCAACAGTAACTATGAGAGAACCTTGGGCGATTACTACCTCAACAGTAACGATGAGAGAACCTTGGGCGATTACTACCTCAACAGGAACGATGAGAGAAACTTGGGCGATTACTACCTCAATAGTAACGATGATAGAACCTTGGACGATTACTACCTCAACAGTAACGATGAGAGAACCTT
This sequence comes from Vicia faba, assembly GCA_948472305.1. Lineage (NCBI taxonomy): Eukaryota > Viridiplantae > Streptophyta > Magnoliopsida > Fabales > Fabaceae > Vicia > Vicia faba. The sequence goes on along the minus strand of OX451738.1, from coordinate 798,623,973 downwards.
GGGCGATTACTACCTCAACAGGAACGATGAGAGAACCTTGGGCGATTACTACCTCAACAGTAACGATGAGAGAACCTTGGGCGATTACTACCTCAACAGGAACGATGAGAGAACCTTGGGCGATTACTACCTTAACAGTAACAATGAGAGAACCTTGAGCGATTACTACCTCAACAGTAACGATGAGAGAACCTTGGGCGATTACTACCTCAACAGGAACGATGAGAGAACCTTGGGCGATTACTACCTCAACAGTAACGATGAGAGAACCTTGGGCGATTACTACCTCAACAAGAACGATGAGAGAACCTTGGGCGATTACTACCTCAACAGTAACGATGAGAGAACCTTGGGCGATTAATACCTCAATAGGAACGATGAGAGAACCTTGGGCGATTACTACCTCAACAGTAATGATGAGAGAACCTTGGGCGATTACTAATTCAACAGTAACGATGAGAGAACCTTGGGCGATTACTGGACCAGAGAAGGCCTTTGACTGGATCGGCATCAGAAAAATCTTTAGGAGTCGATTTAACTGAACAAGGCAAGGTCTTGGAATCTTCAACTGGGTCTTCATCAGGAAAATCTTTAGGAATCGATTTAACGTGACCAGAGAAGGCCTTTGACTGGATCGGAATCAGAAATATCTTTAGAAGTCGATTTAACTGAACCAGACAAGGTCTTGGAATCTTCAACTGGGTCTTCATCAGGAAAATCTTTAGGAATCGATTTAACTGGACCAGAGAAGGCCTTTGACTGGATCGGCATCAGAAAAAGCTTTAGGAGTCGATTTAACTAAACCAGGCAAGGTATTGGAATCTTCAACTGGTTCTTCATCAAGAAAATCTTTAGGAATCGATTTAACTGGACCAGAGAAGGCCTTTGACTGGATCGACATCAGAAAAATCTTTAGGAGTCGATTTAACTGAACCAGGCAAGGTCTTGGAATCTTCAACTGGGTCTTCATCAGGAAAATCTTTAGGAATCAATTTAACTGGACCAGAGAAGGCCTTTGACTGGATCGACATCAGAAAAATCTTTAGGAGTCGATTTAACTGAACCAGGCAAGGTCTTGGGATCTTCAACTGGGTCTTCATCAGGAAAATCTTTAGGAATCAATTTAACTGGACCAGAGAAGGCCTTTGACTGGATCGGCATCAGAAAAATCTTTAGGAGTCGATTTAACTGAACCAGGCAAGGTCTTGGAATAGCTGAGAACTTAACTGGATCTTTCCTGAAATGTAAAAGTCAGTCGTATGTAATGCATGCCATGGATCAAGCAATGATGTTCTCAACATAAATGAGATTGTAAGATATGATGCGTTTATGCATGTATCATGATGTATGTGATGTTTTTGAATGTATTTTCGTCTAGGAAAATATATCCTTGACGAATGCCGGGAGTTAAATCCTGGGCTGATGGTTGAAGAGAGTTCTTTGTTTCTGCTGGGGATGAAGATTACAAGAATGAACCGGTAGGAGAAGATGACTCCGTTAGGGAATAAGCTTGGAGATTACTCTGTGGGGGAAAATTACTCTAGCGATCTTGCTGGGGAACAATACTCTGTGGGAAGAGAGGTACTTTGCTGGGAAGTTGTTGATAACTTCGCTGGGGATATCGTTGTTATGTTGGAAGTTTTAATAGACTCCGTTGGGGAAGAAGACTTCGACGAGGATGATCTTTCCGTGGCTTTTGGCTGAGGATAACCCAGTTATATCCTGGTAGGGAAATAACCTTTGAATAAAGCCGGGAGACGCGTTCGTGCTTCGCAGGGGGATGCTTCCAGAATCTACTGGGGATAAGCTTCCTGCTGGGGAGATGGATTCCGCTTTCCTGGGGAGGCTTTTGGACTGGACTTTCCTGGGGAAATTTTTGATATGCACTGAGAAAGTGGCTCCACTGAATGTTCGTATACCACCGGGGAACAATCTTAAATCGAGATTTCCGGGGATGCTTGTTGGGAATATTACACTGAGGAATGTTGAGATCTGTTAGGGATACCTAATTTCCTTAAGGCCAACAGTATAACATTGCTTGGGGAGAGTATGTTGACTTGCTGGCTCACTCTCTGGGGAGTTAAGATATCTTGGTTGCGTCCTTCAGCCGAACCTATCTTGGTACCTTGATGGACAAAGAAACTAGATTGCTTAGACAACTCATTACTGCCCCTGTTTCTGTGGGAGAAGATACCTGTGGAGATCTTGATAACTGCCGATTTGACCAGTCTTCTTCTGGTAAGCAAGTGACAAGATGCCGGGACATAGTCGTACGCCTTTGATCCCTAACTTTTGCCTGGACCACCCTTTCGGGTTTTCAGTCCACCGGGATACCTATTTTTGCCCAAGCCGCCTTTTCAGGTTTTCGACTTGCCGGGTGTACAGATTTTTCATTTCATCCCTTATTTTTGCCCGAACCCTTTTGGTTCGCCGGGAAGCCCTTATTTTTGCCTAGGTGTGTCAACCTAGCGGGTCTTTGATTACGCGTAGTATTTTTTCCGACTATGTCCATGCTCTCAGGATGTAGGGAGGTGCCCCTGTTATTGTGTTGCCACGCTACCAGAAGATGTTTGGTCATGCAAGATTTGTTGTTGGGAATTCATGTCCAATGCCCCAAATGGCTCAGGTGGAGGTTTGCCCCTGGCTGTTTGGCATCTTGAGAGATTCCTTGAATCTTGACTGGACTGCCCTAGATGATGGACAATGATCAGGCCATGCCCCTTGATTGGAGGTGCTTTTGTTCATTAGGCATTCGTCGTGCGAATTTCTATGCTGTTCAAACAAAAAGTCATATGCAAACAAAGTTATGTTAAAAATGCAAAGCTTATGTATGTCTTGAAGTTTTTTTGAAAAATGCACTTTTCAGTAAAACCAGCAAATTTTGTAAAATGTGATGTCAACTCAATATTTTATAGCAAGCCTTAAGGAGTCAGGATACCTTTCGTAACAATATGCTTTCGAACTAACCCATGCTTCAGCTAGGACTTTTAAGGGTTGTAGCGTGGCCTGGTTCACGGTTTAAGAAACAAAGGATAAAGGCTCAAATTATTTGTACCCACCCTCTCTTCGTGATGTTCTTCAAACCTAAACTCACTTGATCGTGCGTTAGACCTTGTTTGAGTCTTTGCTCTGAAATTCCAGTGATGGTTTGGATGTTGAACGTTTATTTGAATAGGCAGTCATTTTTGTTTGGTTTAGGGTTTGTAAGACCTCTTTATTTTTCTTTCATTATCCCTGTTTTTTGCCTGAACTGTTTCTTTTTGGAATTACAGTCAGCGGGATGCCCCAGTTTTGTAAGTATCCTTCATAGGTTTTGACTTAATGGGCTTTTATTTTTGAGATATAATGACTGCCTATCCTTATGATTATTCGGAATCATCACTGTCTTCTTTTTTTTTGTAAGGACCTCTTTGGTGCCATTTGTTATGCACTTGGATCAACTAAGAGAACTACCCTGCCCCAGGTTATGATAAAGGGTTTTAATTTTCGAAAAGAAAAACTCCTACTTCTTTGGCTCAGAGGGGTTGACGAGGGATTATCTTCCTTATAACTCCAGTGTTTAGGGATTGAAACAATGCCTGTACCTCATCAGCGGGGTCTGTTCAAAAGCATACTGTAGACTGCGGTATCGTTTTCGTCATCCTCCCTCAAGAGGCTTTTGAATTATTAATCGAGCATTGAACATCACAAAAAATGAAAGCAATTTTAAATAGTGAATATGAAATAATTACTTCAAAACAGACATGTGTAGTGCATTAATGAAATAACAATGTTTAACATGAATAAATGTTTGAACAATCAAAAGAAAATCACAACTTGAAAAATTCTAATGAACAAAAGTCTTCTAGTCTCAGGGCTTGTTACTTCGACTGGTGCATCTTGTAGGGATGGCAGGAGCATTCAGCCTAGCCCATCTGGGTGAAATCCACAACTCTTTCATTAATCAGGTCTTGGATCTTATTCTTCAGAGCCCAGCAGTCATCGGTGTTATGTCCTGGACTGTCAGAGTGGTATGCACATCTTTCCTCAGGATTGTACTTTAGGGAGGTTGTGTTGAGATTCTTAGGAGGGTCCCTTAACGTCACCAGATTCAACCTCAACAATTGTTATAAAGCTTGAGACGGTGACACGTTGAGCTTGGTGAACTGCCTTTTAGGCTTGTCTGGCTTGCTCTGATCAGCCCGTTGTTCTTGGCGAGGTCGTTGTTGGACCTGTGAAGTAGTAGCAGCTTGGAGAGGCCCGTTCATTAAACCAAACCTTTGACTTCTTGGAGGCTGATTAATGACTTGGTCCGTGACTTGGACTGGTTGTTTCATGTTGTATCTGTCTTGATGGAGTTGACTGATCATGGTCCTCAACTCTTCTTGCTCCCGAGCTAAACCTTGGATGAGAGCCCTTTGCCCTAGCATCTGGGTTTTCAATGTGTCTACCTCAGCTTGTAGACGTTTCAGTCGTTCGTCCTTGTCGTCCTCAGCATTGTTCCTGACCAAGGTCCCCGTGAGGAGTGTTCTCAGCTCTTCCTGCCCTTTGGATAGATTTAGGAAGATCTCCCTGAATTGAGTCTCTTGAGCATGAAGACCCTGGTTATCTTGTTGGGAAGCCATTGTTGAAATAAATAGTGAAGGGGGTAAGTGACCTGTAACAAGGATACCTGCAATGCAATGATGTGTATGTATGCATGCAATGTTTTCAAGGACCTCGCGGGGTAAACAAAGAAACTTGTTAAAATTGGAGTCTGATAGCTTTATTGGAGGAACTGCATGTTGTTGAGAGTCCTTCTTCAAGGGTCAAGGCTCACCATATCGAGTGGGTCATAGCCCCTGACAACCTTGGCTAGAGGAAAATAAATCCCCTTTTCCCCTTGTTAGGCATTTTGGTTCATCATGACCTGCATCATAGACCCTTGAGATCCTTGAAATGGATTAGTCCTTATGTAGGATGTATGCAATGGTATGATGGCATGATGTTATGCTATGCGTGGGGTAATGTGATTAAACCCCGTTATGAGTCCCAATTAAGGACTATAAACAAAACCTACAAGAAACTTAAGTGTCAGATAACAAGCATGCAAGTAGTCAAGTATGAAAGCACACAAGTCACACCACAGCCATTAGAGTTTAGGCCAGCATGGGGTCTGGGGTACTACCCTCTTGAAGTTGGTGGGCTCAAAACCTGTCCTATCAGAAGTAACCGGGTTCTAAGGGTCCCAATATCATTGGATTGCATTCATTCTTCATCGTTTCGATTTAGCCTCTGAACTGGCGACCGAAATATTCCAAGAAAACAACCCTCAATTGAGTGTAGTATCGAGTATCAACCAACCTCGGACTGCACCAAAGTCAGTTATCTCACTACCCTAAAGAGGCCAAGATGGTTCGATTAAGGTTCTTAAGGTCAGTTGATGCTTCGCGACACCACGCGGCGGCCGCGTACTCTCCTTGATTGAACTCAAGGGTTACCGGTACACACCAAAGTGCCACATCAACGTAGCAGACTGCTTCAACCATGTCGGTATACCCCACACAGTTCCCTCACAGCCTTGTTGCTACTTTCTAAGAAGGTATCCCCCAAATCGGGGTTAGGATCTATAGAACTCCCGAGACAGTCCCACAATAATAAAGCAAACAAGCACAACAATTGAAAACACAAGTGATCTTAGTCCTAAGGTACACCTCACTTTAAAAGATATCCCCAGCATAGTCGCCAGTTCTGTGATCGGTGGATTTAGAACTGACTGTTTTTAGCTGGTTTCGCGAAATGTCGCAGTAAGCAAGAGTCGCCACCATCTTTTATTTTCTCCAACATGGACAGGACAAAAGCACAGCAAAATTCCTTATGAGATAGTTTCTCGGTTCGGGAGGTAGATTTATAGAAAGGGAAGGTGTTAGCACCATTTCTATCCATGGTTATCCATGGGCTCTTAGATACTTGCTCATTTGTGTTTTCAAAAGTTTGCTTTTCAATTGTGAGTGAGTTTGAAAAAAGTTTCAGTTAAAGATTTCAGATCGACTCTTGTATCAGTCCTCAAGAGTGTTTGAAAAATTATTTTTGAAAGCTTTTTGAAAGTGTCGGTGTGAAAAGAGTTTTGATTTGTTTTTGAATAGAGCAAGTATCTATGATTCATCTACCTAGCCTAAGGAATTAGGCTGTGTAAATGTCCTTAAGGTAGTGCCATCCCACCATTGAGAGATAGGTAGCACCACCGTTGGAGGTGTTCGGGTCAATTCGTTTGTAAGGACAGTGTGGTCACCAGAGCAACAGTAGGACACCTTAGAAGCTACCCTTATGCCATTGATCCTTTTTTAATTCGAGGCAACTTTTCTGAGGCAACTTGTTTTGAGGCATATGGATCAACGGACATGAGGACTTACTAAAACGTCCTATGATCGACGACCACGTTTCGAAGGCAAGGCAACAGTGAGGCGTACCCTAAGAGTGGTGTGTGAATTTGTGTATTGTTTTCAGTTATATTTTATCTTGTCATGCATTGGGTGAGCTACGCTTTGATTTTATTTGAGCCATTCATTCTTTCATGTAATTAACAGTTTAAAGGTGCGAGAATTAAAGTGCGGAAAATAAAGTCCTACGCTATTACAAGGCGCGGGTCTATACATCGCCAAATTAACAAAGACCCGTTTTTTAATAAAATGCAGAAAGTAAATAAATTTCCTAATTACTATTACAAGGCTTTGAACGGTTACATAATATTTAAAAATAAATTAAAAATAAACGCGCGAAAAGAAATTAGAGTCGAATATGCGAGGGCGTTGGACCCTTTAAAGAAATTAAATGAAATTAAAAAGGCTAATTAATTATTTAATAAGAAAAGAAATTATTTTTTATGGTTTTTGATGTTTATGAAATAAAGAAAAAAGAATTAAAATTTGAAATTAAATAAAACCCTAGTTCTAAATTGTTTTTAATTATTAAAGATAAAATGTTTAAGTTTTAACCTAATTTACCCTAATTAATTAAATGACATATTTATTTACAAAATTAATTAATAGTTAATAATAATAAGAAGAGGAAATTATTTTATTAAGAAAAAGAATAAAAATGCTAAAAAACCTAATTTCTACATTTTTTTTAGTTTATTTAAGAAAAACATTAAAATAAAAACCTAATTTAACTAAGTTGATTATTAAAAGATTTATTTACAAAATTAGTGACTTAAACATTAAATAAAACATATTTTTATTTTTTTGATTTCTGATTTTTATTTTATTATGAAAATTAATTTTTGATGAATTAAATAAAACAATAAAACAAATAAAAGAATAAAAAGAAAAATTCAAATAAAGAAGAAATATGCAAACCATGGGGTATTCAGACCCAATTTGGGAGGTTTATTGCAAGCAGTTTGGCCCATTCAATTCCAGACCCCTTTGACTTTTGTGGTTGCGTAGGTAATAGTTGACTAGCGCGTATGGTAGTCTTCCTGTGGTGACCTTCAGATTGAAATCCATGGACATTTGGCAGGCATCAGCGTGGACGTGTATGATGGACTTTAGATGAGGCGCTGCATGGAAACATGTGAATGGCAAAATTATGAAATATATAAGGGGACCTGGGAATCGAACCCAGGTCCCAGTACCTGCATGACAGCGCATCTACCAACCCAACCAACGCGTTTCTTTGTTAGTTTAGTGGAACCTGGATAATATATGTGAAAAGATAGTGTTATGCTGAATCAAAATAAAACACGCCAATTATTCAAACCTGCCAATCATGTTCCAATAACTCAGCATCCTCTTCCTGGTTTCTTTGTTTTGCCTGAAAATAACAAATGGATAGCGGGGGTTTTAAACCCGCACTAAGCTTCAACCTGAAAAATAGCGATTAGGTGATAGTCAAAAAGAAAAAGGGCGCGAGGTGTGGGTTCCATTCGTTTGAAGGTCCTGATTCCATTGGCATAGGTTTTATTATCCAATTTTTCCAGATGAATGAACCCCTCTTTCAAAGTTTCTGAAACCCTAATATGCTTTAATGGCAACTTTGGATACAGGCGTTCTTAGTTCAATCAAATAACACCAATAGCTTCAGAATGCTCATGTTAGTATAAATCAATAGTTAAAAATCACAAATGATGCATGGAATTTAAAACACGATTATGAATAATTTTATGAAAAGTGAGACTTCAATCTACCAATTCCTTGAGTATGGAGGCGTGGTTTTGATTGGAACAGCTTCCTGGTAGTGTCAGGAGTCTATTGGAATGGATTTTTTGCTTTGAAACGAGCTCTAGCTATGTTTTCAGTTTTGAGATTTTTTGTCAAAAGTTGCAAAGTTGTTCTTGATCTTGAGCGCAGCTTCTGTGTTCTTACGCATTAGGTTTTTGTTCTATATGTATCTGAGCATGATTAGGTTAAGAAAAACAAGCCCATAATCCAAGCATTGATGACTTTGAATATTTGATTTTCCATGATCTTTTTTCAATCTTTTTGCCATGAAACCATTTCCAATTGCATAGAATCTTTCCTTTTTAGTGATGCACGAAATATTTGATTCATAAAGAGTGAATTGGCTGCACAAAAAGATTTGAAACACATGATTTAGTATTTTTCTCATATTTAATTTTAATTAAATGAATTAATAGGATTAAAAATTCAATTAATTAATTAAAAATAAGAAAATAACTCCCTTTTAGTTTAATGGGTCGTGCATAGCTTTTGGATAATGATTCATGGAAGAAATTGAGGCCCATTAGCAATTTTGAGGCATTTGAAGCAAAGTTGACTTTCCAAAATTCTCAAATATTTCCCAACTTCCACAAGGCATATCTTGCTCAATATTTAAGCTTTGATCATGTTCTTGGACATTTTAGAAAGGTCTTGAAGTCCTCTAACCAATGTCTTTGTTCCCATGTCATTTTGATTTACCAATCTCAAGTTATGGTCTTTGACTTAAAGTTCCTTTTTGTTGACTTTTGAAAATGACCTATAATGTTGAAATTGATAACTCTTTGTGAGAGCATTTCTTGGACTTGAAGTGTGAAGATGAGTTGTAGGAAATGTCATTCTCTTCAAAATGAGCTTTGGATGGAATTTTTCTGATAAACCATGTGGAAGTTATGCCTTGGTGAATTTGCAGTTGACTTTTCCAACTGTCCAAAAATAGAAACTTTTGCATCTTGAGACTTTTTGAGCCATGCCTTGAGAATCATGATCAAGAATTGATCAAATAATGTTGGTGGCTTCAAAATAAGATGTTGACCAAAATTTTTGACTTTTGGCTGTCAAATGACCATTTTGCCCCTGCAGTTGACTGTAGGGCAATTAGGGTTTTTGACTGTGCAATCTGGTGCTGTGAGTCTTGAAACTTGGCATATGGATGCTTGACAATGTTTATAGGCATGTGGGACTTGTTTGGACCTTTGGAAACTTCAATTTCTTTGCCAGAACCAAAACCCTAATTTTTGACTGTTAGGAGGCAATTGGACTGTGCAACCCTTGGGAGATTTTGAAGCATGATCTTAGCAAACCTTGAAGAATATGGGAGGGAAAATTTTGGGGTACAATAATATGCATTTGAACGTGACTACTGTTTACAAATGAGCAAAAAAAGAGGAACAAAAAATAGAAACACAATCACTAATGGCTTTAAGAAATAGGATAATATCTTTAGACTATTCCATAAAATCCCCCGCATGTACTTTTCCAGCAAGAGAGGAAGTTGGGAAATCCCACTATAGGATCACTAACATATCTCCAGTATGCATCCTAATGGTATCAAGTACTCTCACATCCCCAACAGAATAAAACTTCTGGTTACCGCTCCAAAAATTCCCCAGTGAAAGTCGCCCAATTTCTCAGGATTCCCCAGCAGGATTTCACGAGGTACACAAGAAATGCACGGAGTTTCCCTTCCACAACATAGTTTATTTCTCTAAATGGAAACTCATCCATCAACACTTCAACTTCAAAATATGAAGACTTACACTCCTCATTCCCAGCGGTACTCAGGGATTTATTTTCCCCGACTCCAGCAACACTGCAGCATAACAATTAATGTGTCCATACATTACATCCATGTTAGAACAAAGTTTGAATCTACTACCCTAAGTTAAAGTTTTGATGATAACAAAATGAAAGAATATATAAATTGTATGATTCATGTAAGACATATATGCTACCTAAAAATTATGTTTTGTTTTACAGAAACTCTGATGAGTATCAGCATAAGAATATCATCATCAGCATCAGAAAAAGAAATATCAACATCAGCATCAGAGGATGTTTTATCAGATACCAGAATCAGAAGATCAAAGCATGTGCTTATGCTGAAGCTTGATGAACAGATCTGCGCGTAACAATCTAAACTCTGATCAAGACAACAACAATTCATCAGCACCTAACAGCGTTAGAATAAGCCAAAGCCAGAACACGCTTAATTGGCAACGGTACTGTGCATTCAAGATACTTTATTATCAACGGAATTATTCCAGACAAAGATCTTCTCAATATGAAAAGAATGTAATTGGAATTGAAACGGAATAACTGACTCCAACGTACCATTTCTAATGTTATATAAACAAGCAAGTGAGGAACGAATTGGCTAATGCTCTACAACTCTCTACACGTCTAAAGCTATTCATATTCATCCTCATTCCCAGTTTTCTAAAAGCTCTCAAAGTACCTATTCTATTGTTTTAGCATTCTAGTTCTCATAAGTTTAATTTGTGTAATATCATAGTTGTGATAAACAGTTTTGTAGAAAACATTCAACACACTTAGAATTCAATTCTTTGTAAGAAAGTATTTCCTTGAGAAACCGGTTTGTGGTTTTGAATCAAGAAGGCTTTAGTAGTTGTTAAAGCGGTTGTAACATTCAGTTGAATATAGTGGATTAAGACCTCGTTGGAGAGAGGTGAAATCACCTTGACGGGTGGACTGGAGTAGTTTGAGATCAAACGAACCAGGATAATAATAACGTGTTGTCTGCATTTGATTTCAAGTTTTACAATTCACCCCCCCCCCCTTCTTGTGTTTTTCACTTCTTCAATTGGCATCAGAGCGCCTGGTTCTGAGCTAAAACACTTAACCATGTCAGTACAAGATCCAGCGTCAGAAAAACACAATGGCAGGAACATATCAACACAGCAGTAATGACAACAATGAAGATAGAGACAGATTCAGCGGTAAACCTCCAGTCTTTGATGGAGAGAATTTTGATTATTGGAAATACAGAATCGAAATCTTCTTTCTGGCACATGATGCTGATCTGTGGGACATGGTGACAGATGGATACATGCACCCAGTGAATGTAAGAGGTCAGAAGATTGACAGGAAAGCAATGTCTGATCAACAAAAGCGTGACTTCAAAAATCACCACAAGGCCATAACCATTCTACTCAGCGCCATCTCTTATGCTGAATATGAAAAGATATCTAACAGAGACACAACAAAGAAGATGTTTGACTCACTCATAATGACGCATGAAGGCAACATTCAGGTCAAAGAAACTAAAGCTCTTGCGCTCATTCAGAAGTATGAGGCATTCAAAATGGAAGAAAGTGAATCCATTGAAACAATGTTCTCAAGATTCCAAATTCTGGTGGCTGGTCTCAAGGTTCTGGACAAAGGATACTCTACTGCTGATCATGTCAAGAAGATCATCAGAAGCTTGCCAAAACAGTGGAGGCCAATGGTTACAGCGCTGAAGCTAGCTAAAGATCTAAACAAAATTTCTCTGGAGGAACTTATCAGCTCCCTCAGAAGTCATGAGATATAGCTAGAAGCTGATGAACCTCAGAAGCAAGGTAAGCCTCTAGCATTAAAATCTAACAGAAAATCTAACTCTAAAGTTTTGCAGGCAGTTGAAGAAACATCTGATGCGTCCTCATCAGAAGAAGACGAACTTTCCCTCCTCTCCAGAAGAGTGAACCAACTATGGAAGCAGAGGCAAAGGAAGTTCAGGAATCCCAGAAGATCTGATCAGAATGAGTCCACTTCCAGATACAGAAGGTCAGACTCTTCCTCTAGTTACAGAAGATCTGAAGGCTCTTCAGGAAGAAGGAAGTCAAACACCAAGGACATCACTTGCTATGAATGCAACGAGCAAGGACACTATAAGAGTGACTGTCCAAAGCTTCAGAGGGAAAGCCCAAAAAGAAGTTTGGAAGAGAAAATAAGAAAAGTCTCATGGCTACATGGGATGACTCTGACTCGTCTGAAGCTGACTCAGAATCAGATGATGAGAGAGAAAACATAGCTCTCATGGCCAACATATCAGAAGACAGTGAAGCTTCTGAATCAGACTCAGAATCAGACACAGAAGAGGTATTTCTTGACTTTGCAATTAATTTTACTAAGGCTGAGCTTGCTGAAAGCCTTAACGAAATTCTGGAAAGGTACCAGCAGATCAGAGTTAAATTCAGAAACCTGAAAAGGGATCTTGACTCTGACTCTGACAAAACTGAGAGTCTCAAATTGGAAAATTCTGAGTTGAAAAATAAAATTTCAAAATTAGAAAATGCTTTACAAAACTCTCAGAAGGAAACAATTTCTGAAACTCCCAGCAGCGCTGATGAGATCATCAAGGAGTATGATCATAGCCTTCAGAAGTTCCTTGCTAAAAGCATAGATAGAAGCAAAATGGCTTCAATGATCTATGAAGTTAGCAGAAACGGCAGAAAGGGAATAGGATACCAAGGTAAGGTTCCTACACCAAAGAATGCCATGGATTTAACTATTAAACACACTCCTATGAATTCACACTTTGTGTATGGTCACATACATGACATTAAATATACTAGTAGCATTTATTCTGTGAAACCAAAATTCAACCAGAGTTTTGGTAAAGCTAACAAATCAGGACCCAAGAAAATATGGGTACCTAAGGATAAAATAATACATGTTGCAGATATCTTTAGCAGCAAATCAGAAACACCAGTCATGCTACCTGGACTCTGGCTGCTCACGACATATGACGGGAAGAAGGCATATGTTCCAAAGCCTGGAACTTAAGCCTGGTGGCCACGTAGGCTTTGGAGGCAATCAGAGGGGAAAGATCATTGACTCTGGAACTCTAGGTAATGGAAATCTTCCCTCTATAAACAATGTTCTGTTAGTAGATGGATTAATGCATAATCTGTTATCCATAAGTCAATTAAGTGATAACGGTTATGATATAATCTTTAATCAAAAATCATGTAAATCTGTTAGTCAGAAAGATGGGACTATCCTATTTAATGGAAAGAGGAAAAACAACATTTATAAAATCAAACTTTCTGAACTGAAAAGTCAGAATGTAAAGTGTCTTCTGTCTGTTAACAACGAGCAATGGATTTGGCACAGAAGATTGGGGCATGTTAGTATGAGAAGAATATCTCAAATTAACAAACTCAATCTGGTCAGAGGACTTCCTAATCTGAAGTTCAATTCAAATGCTCTGTGTGAAGCATGTCAGAAAGGCAAGTTTGCAAAACCTTCTTTCAAATCTAAAAATGTTGTTTCTACCTCTAAGCCATTAGAACTTCTGCACATTGACTTATTTGGACCAGTTAAAACTGCTTCAGTCAGTGGCAAGAAGTATGGGTTAGTAATCGTAGATGACTATAGCAGATGGACATGGGTAAAGTTCTTAAGACACAAGGACGAGTCACACTCTGTGTTTGTCACCTTCCATAACCAAGTTCAGAATGAAAAGGATCTTAGAATCGTTAAAGTCAGAAGTGATCATGGTGGAGAGTTTGAAAACAAAGATTTTGAGTCATTCTTTAATGACAAAGGCATTTTGCATGATTTCTCTTGTCCTAGAACTCCCCAGCAAAATGGAGTTGTAGAATGAAAGAACAGAACATTGCAAGAAATGGCCAGAACCATGATCAATGAGACAAACATTGCTAAGATCTTCTGGGAAGAGGCAATAAACACATCGTGCTACATTCAGAATAGAATCTCCATAAGACCTATTCTGGAAAAGACTCCATATGAACTGTGGAAGAACATAAAGCCCAACATTTCATATTTTCATCCATTTGGATGTATTTGTTTTATGTTAAATACAAAAAATTATTTGAACAAGTTTGACTCTAAAGCACAGAAGTGTATTATGTTAGGATACTCTGAACGCTCAAGAGGGTACAAAGTATACAATACAGAAACACAGATTGTGGAAGAATCAATCAGTGTTCATTTTGATGATAAGCTTGACTCTGAAAAGTCAAAGCAGAATGAAGTTTTTGTAGGTATGGAAGTTGAATTTACAGGTTCTGAAGACAAGTCATCAGAAGCTCTAAATAAAGACACTCCTTCAACATCAGAAAGAGGCACTGCTAGCAATCCAGCAACATTTGTTGAACAACCTCAGAAAAGACTACCCAGAAGCAGCTTGGATCACCCAGAAGAAACTATCTTAGGAAGAAAGGAAGATCCAATCAGAACAAGAGCCAGCTTCAGAAACTCTGAAGAATCCCTCATGGGACTTGTTTCTTTGATTGAACCTTCCTCAATTGATGAAGCACTTCTGGACAACGACTGGATTCTAGCAATGCAAGAAGAGCTGAATCAATTCACCAGAAATGATGTATGGGATCTTGTTCCAAGACCAAAAGGATTCAACGTCATTGGAACAAAATGGGTGTTCAGAAACAAGCTGAACGAACAAGGTGAAGTTATCAGAAACAAAGAACGGCTGGTAGCATAAGGTTATAGTCAGCAAGAGAGGATAGACTATACATAAACCTTTTCCCCAGTTGCCAGGTTAGAATCTATCAGACTTTTAATTTCGTTTGCTGTTAATAAAGGCATCACTCTGTATCAGATGGATGTCAAGAGTGCATTCTTAAATGGATATATAGAAGAAGAGGTTTATGTGCACCAACCCCATGGTTTTGAAAGTACAAAAAATCCAGAATATGTTTTCAAACTAAAGAAGTCACTATATGGTCTGAAACAAGCTCCCAGAGCTTGGTATGAAAGACTAAGTAACTTTCTGTTAAAAAAAGAATTCACCAGAGGGAAGGTGGACACTACCTTATTCTGTAAGTCAGTTAAGAATGACATCTTAGTCTGTCAAATTTATGTTGACGATATTATTTTTGGATCTACTAATCCTTCTCTTGGAAGAAAATTTGCTAAGTGTATGCAGGCAGAATTTGAGATGAGCCTCATGGGAGAACTGAAATTCTTTCTGGGAATTCAGATCAATCAAAATCCTGAGGGAACTTACATTCATCAGAGCAAATATGTCAGAGAACTTCTGAAGAAATTTGACCTCTCAGAATGTAAGTCATCAAAGATTCCAATGCATCCCACGTGCATTCTGGAAAGAGAAGAGGTAAGCAAAAAGGTATAACAGAAGGTCTACAGAGGTATGATTGGTTCTCTTCTTTATCTGACGGCTTCAAGGCCTGATATTTTATTCAGCGTATGTATTTGTGCAAGATTCCAATTAGATCCTAGAGAATCTCACTTAACAACTGTTAAGCGAATTTTCAAGTATTTGAAAGGTACTACTAATCTGGGTTTATTTTATAGAAAATCTAGTGATTACAGCTTAGTAGGTTACTGTGATGCTGAATTTGCTGGAGACAGAGTAGAGCGTAAAAGTACTTCTGGAAGCTGCCAGTTTCTGGGAGAAAATCTGATCTCTTAGTCCAGAAAAAGGCAATCCACAATTGCGTTATCAACAGCAGAAGTTGAGTACATAGCAGCAGCTGGATGCAGCACAAAAATGCTATGGATGAAAAGTAAGCTTGAAGACTTCCAGATTTTTGAGAGTAACATCCCTATACTCTGTGACAATACTTCTGCCATTTGCTTAAGTAAAAATCCTATTTTGCATTCTAGGGTTAAGCATATAGAAATAAAACACCATTTCATTAGGGACTATATTCAGAAAGGAATTTTGAACTTAAAATTTCTTGATACAGACCATCAATGGGATGATATCTTCACTAAACCACTTTCTGAAGATAGGTTCAACTTCATTCTGAAACATCTCATCATGAAGCTCTTCCCAGAGTGAAAATGTTTTAATTTTATATATTAACCTTCAGAATGTGTGTTATTTTTTGTGAACTTCTGATCAATCTTCTTTCAGAAAGTTAGACATGCAGATTGTATCAGAGTCTATCCATAAAGATCTGAGTGTCTCATTTCAAGGATATATGTGTTGTTCACCAAATCAAACAACTGTCATCCAGTCATCAGCTAATCTCTGAAGTAGAACACGCGTGCACGCTTCTGAGAAGGCAAAACGCTGATTGGGTGCATTGAGACACATGTCTGGTAACCGTTCCAAATATCTTTCTCAAATCCCCCAAAATCAACAAGCATTAAATGCGTGTAATCATGAGTTAAATTGTAATCATGAGTTAATTCTCTCTCCTAAAATTGTTTACCGTTTCAAAACATCTTTTGAAATCTATTTAAACGCCTTAACATCATTCATTAAATTTTTACCGTCTCTTGCAATCATCCAAATATTTTCTGCATTCTTACTTGTGTGTTCATCTTTTTCCAAAGAAACCCTTTTTTCAAGCTTTTCTCAAAGAAACCCTATTGTGAACATGGCAACTTCTAGCAATGTTTCTGCAGGTTCTCAGCAAGAGGCTTCATCTGAGCAATATCAAATTCCCTTCAAAACTCTACTTACTCCGGTGAAGAACTTGGAAATTCTGTCTGAACTGATCGTTGATTTCACCAGTTTGAAAGAAAATGGTTTCGATTTGACTGAAGAAATTAGGGCACAAGGCTGGGAGAGGTATTTTGATAGGTTGGTGGGTCCAACATTCCCCATTCTGGTTAAGGAGTTCTGGATTCATGCGTCTGCTTCAACCCATCAGGTTATATCATACATCATGGGAAAGAAGATAGTGATCACTGAGGATCACATTGCTAGGCTGATCGGATACAACGGTGGTGGCATCCGCTGTATTGACATGGCAGAAAGAGCTGGAAACACTGGCGTAGTGGCTAGATAGATTTTCACTCATGGGGTTCCCAGCAGCAAAATCAAAGATTTGATGGATCAGGGCAGAATCTGGGAAAAGATTATCTTGGGCTGCTTCAACCACAGGAAGCCCACAAGCTCCCCTGACTACATCAACATAGATCAGCAATTTCTGCTGTATTTTATTACAAAGAAGACCAAGATCAACCTTGCTCATCTTCTGTTCAATCATCTGAAGACCAGCGTCAAGGAGACGAGAGAAGAAGAGAAGACTAAAAGGGATTGGATACCCTTCGGAAGATTAATATGATATATTCTAACTGAGAATAGGCTGATAGAACACCTTACAGAAGCACAAGAAATAAGTTCTCTGGAACCAGCTGTTGGTAAGCAGCTGAACGCCAAGAATCTGAAAAAGATGAAACTGATAGAGAATATCAAAAAGGAGCCCAGCATAACTCCTCTTGCTGACATCACCAGCAGAAGAGTCCCTCTGAGCGACTTTCCCATATTATCTGAGATTGACTCTAAACCAGTCATTGTTCTCAGATACTTGGATGCATGTAAAGCTGATGGCACAGATCCTGATCTGAACATCAAAGATCTTCACCAGCAAAGTCCAGAGGTTACTTTGAAGAAGAATAAGAAGAGAAAGGTTGCTTCATAAGGACCATCCCAGCAGACACCAAAGAAGAGAGGTAATCTATCTGCTGTTAATGTTTTAAATTCATCTGCTGTTCCAACATTGATCCCAACCCCAGCTTCATATGAACTCCCAATTCCCATACCAACTATTGATGACACCGAACAAGAGTTTGACCCTTCCGAGTCACTAACTCTCAGGAGATCCCGCACCAAAAATCCAAAACCCACAACATCAACAGAATCAGAACTTGATAAATTTCTTTCTGAAATTGATCAACGTTCTTCCGCTCCCCTCTCAGGAAATACAAACACTCAACCAGAAACTGCCCACTCACCTCAACCAGAACATACACTCTCACCCATACCAGAAATTCCACAACCTCCCTCTCCACAACCAGAAACTCCACCTCCCTCTCCACAACCATAACTTCATCCACCTTCACCTCAACCATCATCTCCATAACCTGAGTCTCAACACTCTGAGTCTCACCACTCTGAACCTCAAACCCCTGAACCTCATTCACCTCAATCCTCTAAACCACAACCCTTGGCAATTCAACTGCCTTGTGGTACAACTGTAAACATTCCCCAACGACCATCCTCACTAGAAACTACCCCTCCTAATACTCCAAACAGTCCAATCATCATTTCTGATTCTCCCACTCCATCTCCCAAACAAAATACAGAAGACCATAGCAAAACCTTCATCGATCTCACAGTCCTTGACCGTTTTGCTGCCATGATCAATAAAACCGCCATTCCAAAAACCAAACAACCAGATGTTGGTTCTAGTATTTTGAATTTTGAAACAGGCATGCAGAATTGGATTGCTTCTCTAAAGCAAGCGTGTCCTGGAATGATTGATCCTGCTGCTTCAGACCAACTCTGGACACGATTCAGAAGTTGGGTACGTGCTGAAACCTTCAAGCTGCAAGACATAAACTATGAACAGGCTCAATAGAACTTCAGCAAGCTGCTGAAAGAAGTTGAAGGTCCAGTCATGAGTCAGATGTTGAAGGAGGAAGTGCTCTTTCTGGATAGTGAGCCATGGTCTGAAAAGCGTCCAGCCTCAAAAGTTCAACAAGCAGAAGATCAGACAATTCAAGCTGAAGATGTTAGTTAAGAAGAAGATGTTGCAGAAAGCTCTCAGAAGCATCCTGTTTCTGACGTCTCTCAAGCTGCTTTGGACAGGCAGACTCTTGAAGAGCTAAAGCAAAATGATATTTGTCTGCAGCAAAGAATGGGTGAGAATGATCAAAGAATGAAGGAAAGGATGGATGTGCAAGATGGCAAGATTGATACAGTAGTCAGCATGGTGCATCAGCAGAAGGAAACTGCAGATCAGATTAAGAACATGCTAGAAGCTCTGTTCACACGCTTTCCACCCCAACCTTAGATTTTAATTCTTGATGTTTTCATTGTTTTCTTTCCATGTTTTCTGTACTATCCTCTAAGCTTTGACATCTATACAATGGTTTTTCTACTCTGATCGTTTTAACTTCAATTACTTGCACTTTTTGATTGCTGACAAAAAGGGGGAGAAAAAGAATGATATTTTTCAATAACGGATTACTGAGACAAAAGTCTCAAACATTCTAACACTCTAATATACTTGGATGTTTCCGTGTTTAGCATAAGCTTACAGGTACAAGAAGTTAATTATCTATGATACACTGAAGCTCTGCTCGAGTAAAAGAAAGATCTGATGCTCAAAGAAAGTTCAAGAAAGATCTGATGCTAAAGGATTCAAGGAATTAAAAAGGGAAGTAATAAACTCAGGGGGAGTTTTTCTGATCATAACTCTGATAGTTGTTTTTTTATCTCCTTAAGCTCTGATACCTTTTATTCCTCCTTATCTTTGATACTATTTAATTCTGATACAATTTATTATTTGGTTATCTCTGGTACTTTTCTCGTTAATTTTCAATTGAAAAAATCTAGTTTTTGTCATCATCAAAAAGGGGGAGATTGTTAGAACAAAGTTTGAATCTACTACCCTAAGTTAATGTTTTGATGATAACAAAATGCAAGAATATATAAATTGTATGATTCATGTAAGACATATATGCTACCTAAAAAATATGTTTTGTTTTACAGAAACTCTGATGAGTATCAGCATAAGAATATCATCATCAGCATCAGAAAATGAAATATCAACATCAGCATCAGAGGATGTTTTATCAGATACCATAATCAGAAGATCAAAGCATGTGCTTACGCTGAAGCTTGATGAACAGATCTGCGCGTAACAATCTAAACTCTGATCAAGACAACAATAATTCATCAGCACCTAGCAGCGTCAGAATAAGCCAAAGCCAGAACACGCTTAATTGGCAACAATACTGTGCATTCAAGATACTTTATTATCAACGGCATTATTCCAGACAAATATCAGCTCAATATGGAAAGAATGTAATTGGCATTGAAACGGAATAACTGACTCCAACGTACCATTTCCAATGCTATATAAACAAGCAAGTGAGGAACGAATTGGCTAATGCTCTACAACTCTCTACACGTCTAAAGCTATTCATATTCATCCTCATTCCCAGTTTTCTAAAAGCTCTCAAAGTACCTATTCTATTGTTTTAGCATTCTAGTTCTCATAAGCTTAATTTGTGTAATATCACAGTTGTGATAAACAGTTTTGTAGAAAACATTCAACACACTTAGATTTCAATTCTTTGTAAGAAAGTATTTCTTTGAGAATCCGGTTTGTGGTTTTGACTCAAGAAGGCTTTAGCAGTTGTTAAAGCGGTTGTAACATTCAGTTGAATATAGTGGATTAAGACCTCGTTGGAGAGAGGCGAAATCACCTTGACGGATGGACTGGATAGTTTGAGATCAAACGAACCAGGATAAAAATAACGTGTTGTCTGCATTTGATTTCATGTTTTACAATTCAACCCCCCATTCTTGTGTTTTTAACTTCTTCAATCCATACACCATAGCATTGACAACACAGATACATACAATGCGATCTCATTTACTTTGAGAAACAAAATTATACCAAGCATTTCATACATCATGGCATTGCATGGAACTAACCTTTCACCTTTTTAGGAAAAAACAATCAACAGAAAATTATCGTTAAATTTTCAACAAGTCAATTATAGATCAATTCCCGAGAAACGATTGTTTAACCATCTACATAATAGATATTTCCTTCATACACCTACTGGTTCAATTTAAATATCTCAACGGTTTATTATGATTTTTTCCTGCAAATGCTTGCTCTCGTTCAGACGTTTTCTCTGGTTCAAATAAATCTCCCAATGATTTATTTTGATTCTTCTCTAGACCCCTGTTGATTCAATTTAAATCTCTCAATGGTTTATCTGATTCTGTCCCGAAAATGCTTTCTTGGTTCAGACGTTTTCTCTGGTTCAGATAAATCTTTCACCAATTTGTTCTGATTCTTTTCCAGATCCCTGCCGGTTCAGTTTAGATCTCTCAACGGTTTATTCTGATTCTTTCCCGCAGACGCTTTCTCTGGTTCAAATTAATATCTCAACGATTTATTCTGATTCTTATCTAGTTCCCTCCCGGTTCAGTTTAGATCTCTCAATGGTTTATTCTAATTCTTTTCCACAGACGCTTTCTCTAGTTCAGATAAATCTCTCAACAATTTATTCTGATTCTTCTCCAGATCCCTACCGGTTCGGTTTATATCTATCAACGGTTTATTCTGATTCTTTCCCGCTAATGCTTTCTCTGGTTCAGATAAATCTTTCAACAATTTGTTCTGATTCTTCTCCAGATCCTCTCCGGTTCAGTTTAGATATCTCAACGGTTTATTCTGATGCTTTCGCGCAGACGTATTCTATGGTTCAGATAAATCCCTCAATGATTTATTCCGATTCTTCTCCATATCCATGTTGGTTCAGATAAATCTCTCAACGATTTATTATGATTCTTCTCCAAATCCATGCAGGTTCAGATAAATCTCTTAACGATTTATTCTGATTCTTTCCTAGTAGGCACTTTCTATGGTTCAGATAAATCGCTCAAAGATCAACTCTGATTCTCTCCAGTTAAAGAATATTCAAGACCTCTTTTGGTTCAGTTTAAACCTCTCAACGGTTTATCCTGATAATTTCCAAATGAACATTTCTGGGTCAAATAAATTGCTCCAAGATTTATTCTGATTTTTCCCAATCTAACAACATACAAGACTTCTGCTAGTTTTAGAGAAATCTCTCCGAAAGATTTATTCTGATTCTTTTCCAATTGAAATCAAGTTCAGACTTAGTCCATTTTCTGTCTATAGTCACCTGTGGATGGCATCTACAATCCCATCTCTATAAAATCTCCATCACTCCTCCAAATGGCATCTATAAGCCCATTCACAATTCATCTTCGAGTGCAAATTTCTGGGCACTCAAGTCACGAATGGCAGATCCGCCAATCTAACTCTTCAGGTTTAAGAAGATTGAATAGGGGAATAGTTTGTACCCCAAAATATGCGCTCTTATTTATCAAGAATTTTCTCATAAGGTCTCCTTTGGTTCAAAACTGCACTAGGGTTGATTAGCTCAAGACACCTCCTTAAGCTCTGATGATTGGAAATTAGGGTTTGAGATTGCACAAGGATAATTGAACTTTTAATGCCTCATATGACTTTCATTGATCATTATGTACCCTAAAGAATGCTCATGTCAAGTTTCAAGTCTTGGATCACATTTTTGCTCAGTCAATTGATCAGTTGACCTAAAAATAAGTTATATTAGGGAAAAAGTCAACTATGGTCAATTTACAGTCAAACTTCATAATTTTTTATCCATATCAACATTGATAACTCCTATATGTCATTTGATCGAGTTTGGACCATAATTCCTCAATAAATTTGATCAGATCATCAAAAGGGCAAAATGGTTAAAATTAGGGTTTTGACTGTGAAAGGGCAATTTCTTATTTTTGACCGAGCAAATGGTTGATTGGTTGGAAACATGATCTCAAGATTTAATTGCATCATTTTCACCTAATGTAATGACTCAAAATATTGCTCAAGGTCAATTAATTGATAGTTTATTTTCAGTTAACTAATCAAAAGTCAACTACACACTGAAAAGTCAAACTTTTACTTTTTGGTCAAAATCAAGTGTCAAAGATCACAATTCATCAAAACATGTCAAAATATGAAACTTGTTCATCAAGAAAACAAAAATTCAAGATTTCATTTTGAAAAGTCAAAGTTTCCAAACTTAGAAATTTTTCTAAGTGTTGGAAACTTCATATTTTTTCACAACTTTGAGCCAATTTTTCACCATGATGCAAGATGATTCAAAATAAAATTTTAACATGAAAGTTGTAGATCTCAGTGAGATCTAAAACATTTCTAAAAACAACTCGTCCTAGAAATGCTTGGATTTCAAGTTATTAATCCATGAAATCATGGTCATGAAACTAAAACACTTAGTGGAATTTTGGGCATTTTGGTCAGGATTTTGACCTAACTTCTGTGCCATGTTTCATATAATTCCAATTTGATTTTGCAAAATTAATTAAAATAAGGGTTGTAGAGAAAATTAAAAGCTTTATAAAATGTCAAAGAACTCCTTGAGATCATGTTTGAGCAAGGAGAATCAAAGGCCAGAAGTTAGGGTTTAAAATTATTTTACAAGGCAGTATTTTGTGATGAACATGAACCAAATCCATAGTCATGCTGCATAATCCCACTTTTTAGGCCCTCTAACTTGTGTATCTATCCTTAATCAGATGATTACATAAACTTTATGGCTATTATCCTAAGGGTGTAAGTTTGCTAGTGTATTGATATACATTCATTGTTTTGTCTTGAATTATGGTTTTCTAAGCATTGATGTTATCTTTCCATACAAACCCTAATTTACTAGCATTTATATATAAAGCATTAAATTGCGGAAAATAAAAATACTAAGCTATTACATCATTAGGGGAAGGGGTGTACAAATTAAAAAATGGGGAAATTGCAAGAAAATTGAATCTAAATAATTATTACAACCATATTGAATATTGTACAAAAATGAGTAAAAGTGTACAAATGTAAATGAAAAAGAAATATGAGTTTTGTTTGATTTTTCATGAAACGATTTTAGCCTAAACCTAATTAAGAAAAATGATTAATGAAAATTAAATAAAATTAACTTAAACTAAATAAGAAAATAAATTAACTAAAAAGGAGTTTTTTTAGGGTTGTATTTATGAAAAGGTTTTAAATTAATAAAAATAATATGAATATTAATTAATTAAAAGCAACCTAAGTTATAAATTAATTTTAATTACAAGAAAATAATATAATAGTTAAACCTAAACCTAAATATTAATTATTAAGAAAGAAATTAATTTATTAAGAAAATGTTTTTGTTCTTTTAGTTTTATAAAACAAATAAACTAAATAAGTGTAAAAATAATAAATAAAATATTTTTGGATTTTTCTTAATAACAATAAAAATAATATTAATAGTAATAATAATAATAGTAATAATAAAGGAAAAAGAAATAAAATAACATAAGAAAATGAAAATAATAATGAAAATTGGGCCAGCGGGTGTTGAAATAAGGCAGGGAGTTAGAAGCCAGTAAAAATAACAAAGGCCCAATGTGGAGTCCCAAGCGTGCTGTTTGGAAACAAAAAGGAGTGAAAATGTGAAAAATGAGAAAAAGGTAGTGCGCTGGGTGTTGAAGCCACGCCCTCTTGGTTACCAGCGCGCTGCCTTACCACTGGGGTGGCTATACATCTGTTTACTTATAGCAAACCATAAATATATATTACAAATGAAGTCCATGGCCTGAACTTCATCTTCAACCTCACGTCGAGCTAGACAACCTGTAACTTGTTCATTTCTCAACAAAAATGGATAGTACAAACATGAAAGTTGTGGAATTTCTTCCCACGAATCCAACCATATAAATAACTAAAGATATAAATCCAAGATGAGTGAGAATTTTTCTTTCCCTAATTAAAAACCTAAAAATTTCAGAAACTTCAACTCCAAAATTCTCTAAGCTCAGGCCATATAAATGCAAACTATGGATATGTACAGCTTCGTGGCAATGAGGTCTACATTTTATCTTTGAAAATGAAAGCTTAATAATTCATATATGAATAATTCAAAAGTCAGAAAACTAACCTTGCAAGAGGGTATCGTGTTTTGAGTTGGAGCAGCTCTCAATGAGTTCTAGTGATTGGGTTCGCTTCCTCAAGTTCCCAGGAAGCTAATGTGATGCTGGGATTATGCTGAAAGTGCCTGAAGAGTTCTGGAGAAGTCAAGTTGCAGACCCCTGTTTTTGAAAATGGAACTTGATGATGGAGGTGTTACAGTTAGGCAAATGGACTTTGGATGGTTTGTATTTGATGTTTAGAAGCTTTAGAAACCAAAAGGCTTGGAAACACACGAGGGAGATGTGAGTTTCAAGTTTTTGGTCAGATTATGCAACAATGGAGTCTTTGTGTGTGATTTTGAGTTCTAGGGAGTTTGAGGGCTTAAGAATTCGTGTGTTAGCTTGCAAACAACTTGTGCATAAGTAAGGAAAATGTTAGAGTACTTGAGGAGGTCAGAATCACAAGATGTAGAGTTATGGCTACGTTACTTGATTTTGAAGAAAAGTGAAAACATGGTTTCAAGGCATAGTAGAAGCATGGCCTAAGTTCATGGGAGGCTTTAAACATGTTGCTTTTGCCTTTGACATTGTTGGTGATCAGAAGGAACAAGTGCAAAGCTTTATGCATTGACTTTGTGATTAAAGCTTCTTTGCAAGAATGGAATGGTTACTTTGTGCCATAAATGGAAATGTAACTTGGATAAAGGCTCAAGTGCTTGGATTAAAGATCTAACAGCTGTGTAAACATTTAATTATGGAGTGACAAACAAGTTTGAGGCCTGCAAAGCAAAGATTATGCATCCTAGGCTTGGATTTGAATTCTTCTTCATCATGAAATAGTTTGTAATTCAAGTTTGAAAACCCTAACTTTATCTCTTCGATTCTCCCTACTCAAACATGATCTCAATGAGTTCTTGGACATTCTGGAAAGCTTGTAACATGATATACAACCCCACTTTGAATCACTTTTTCAAATTCTAAATGGAGCTATGTGAAACGTTGCTATGAAGTTGGTACCAATAATCTGCCTAAGAAGGGCAAAATTTTCACTAAGTGTTTAGTTTCATGACCATGATTTCATAGATTAATAACTTGAAATCCAAGAATTTCTAGGAGGAGTTGTATAAAGAAATATTTTATATCTCATTGAGATCTACAACTTTCATTTTGAAAGTTTCCTTTGAATCATCTTGCATCATGGTGAAAATTTTGCTCAAAGTTGTGAAAAAATATGAAGTTTTCAACACTTAGAAAAATTTCTAAGTTTGGAAACTATGACTTTTCAAAATGAAATCTTGACTTTTTGATTTCTTGATGAACAATTTTCATATTTTGATATGTTTTGATGAATTTTGATCTTTGACACTTGACTTTGACCAAAAAGTCAAAGTTTGACTTTTCAGTGTATAGTTGACTTTTGATGAGTTGACTGAAAATCAACTATCAACCAAATGACCTTGAGCAATGTTTTGAGTCATGCCATTAGATCAAAATTATTTAATTGAATCCTTGAGATCATGTTTCCAACCAATCAACCATTTGCTAGGTCAAAAATCAGAAATTGCCTGTTCTTAGTCAAAACCCAAATTTTGACCATTTTGCCCTTTTGATGATCTGATCAAATTTATTGAGAAATTATGGTCCAAACATGATCAAATGACATATGGTAGTTAACAATGTTGATATGGATCAAGAATTATTAATTTTGACTATAAATTGACCACAATTGACTTTTTCCCCAATACAACTGATTTTTAGGTCAACTGATCAATTGGCTGAGCAAAAATGTGATCCAAGACTTGAAACATGATATGAGCAATCTTGAGGGTCTATAATGACCCATGAAAGTAATATGAGGCATTAAAAGTTCAAATATCCTTGTGCAATCTCAAACCTTAATTTCAGTCATCAATGTTTAAGGAGGTGTCTTGAGCTAATCAACCCTAGCGCAGTCTTGAACCAAAGGAGATCTTGTGAGAAAATACTTGATAAATGATAGGGAAAATTTTGGGGTACAACATCTACCCCTGTTTAATCTTCTTAAATTTGAAGAGTTAGATTAGAGGATCCTCCATTTGTGAATGAAGGTGGAAGATGATTGAACACTAGAGTGCCCAGAAATTTGCACTCAAAGATGAATTGTGAATGGGCTTATAGATGCCATTTGGAGGAATGATGGAGAATTTCCGGAGATGGGCTTTTATATGCCATCCAAATGTGACTATTGACAGAAAATGGACTAAGTCTGAACTTAATTTCAACTGGAAAAGAATCAGAATAAATCTTTGGACCGATTTATCTGAAACTAGAAGAAGTCTTGTATGTTGTTTGATTGGGAAGAATCAGAATAAATCTTCGAGCGATTTATCTGAACCAGAAGTGTTCATTTGGAAAGCATCAGGATAAACCATTGAGAGGTTTAGACTAAACCAAAAAAGGATTTGAATGTTCTCTAACTGGAGAGAATCAGAGTAGATCTTTTGAGTGATTGATCTGAAATAGAGAAAGCGCCTGCTAGGAAAGAATCAGAATAAATCATTGAGAGATTTATCTGAACCAGCATGGATTTGGAGAAGAATTAGGAAATTTTTTTGAGAGATTTATCTGGACCAGAAAAGGCATCTGCGAGAAAGAATCAAAATAAACCATTGAGAGATTCAAACTGAACTGGCATGGATCTAGAGAAGAATCAGAATAAATCGTTGAGAGATTTATCTGAACCAGAGAAAATGTCCACAGGAAAGAATCAGAATAAATCTTTAAGAGATTCAAACTGAACCGGCAAGGATCTGGAGAAGAATCAGAATAAATCGTTGAGATATTTATCTGAACCAGAGAAAATGTTTGCGGGAAAGAATAAGAATAAACCGTTGGGAGATTAAAACTGAACCGACAGGGATCTGGAGAAGAATAAGAATAAATTGTTTAGAAATTTATCGGAACCATAGAAACCGTCTGCTGGAAAGAATTAGAATAAACCATTGAGAGATTCAAACTGAACCGGCAGGGATCTGGAGAATTATCAGAATAAATCGTTGAGAGATTTATCTGAACCAGAGAGAGCGTCTGCGGGAAAGAATCAGAATAAACTGTTGAGAGATTCAAACTGAACTAGCAGGGAGCTGGAGAAGAATCAGAATAAATCATTGAGAGATTTATATGAACCAGAGAAAACATCTTCGGGAAAGAATCAGAATAAACCGTTGAGAGATTCAAACTGAACTGGTAGGGATCTGGAGAAGAATCAGAATAAATTATTGAGAGATTTATCTGAACCAGAGAAAACATCTGCAGGAAAGAATCAAAATAAACCGTTTAGAGATTCAAGTTGAATCGGAAGGGATATGGAGAAGAATCTGAATAAATCATTGAGAGAGTTATCTGAACCAGAGAAAACATCTGCTGGAAAGAATCAGAATAAAACGTGGAGAGATTTAAAACTTAACCAGCAGGGGTCTGAAGGAAACATCTATTATGTAAATGGTCGACCAGTCCTTTCTCGAGAATTGATCTATAATTGACTTGTTGAAAATTTGACGATAATTTTCTGTTGATTGATCTTTCCTGAAAAGGTGAAAGATTAGTTGCACGCAATGCCATGATGTATGAAATGCATGCTATAATGTCGTTTCTCAAAATAAATGAGATCATGTTGTATGCATTTTTTTTGTCAATGATATGACACATGGATGTAATGTATGGACACATTAATTGCTATGCCGCAGTGCAGCTGGAGTCGGGAAAAATAAATCCCTGAGTACTGTTGGGAATGATGAGTGTAAGTCTTCATATTTTGAAGTTGAAGTGTTGATGGATGAGTTTACATTTGTTAAGTAAATAAACTCTGTCGTGGAATGGAAACATTGTGCATTGCTTGTGGACCTTGTGAAAACCGGCTGGGGAATCCCGAAAAACTGGGCAACTTTTACTGGGGAATATTCAGAGCGGTAATCGGAAGTTTTGTTTCGTCGGGGTTGTGAGAGCACTTGATACCATTAGGCTGCATACTGGAGATACATTAGCGATCCTGTAGTGGGATGTCTCGTTTTCCGCTCTTGCTGGAAAAGTACCTGCTAGGGATCTTCTGGAATATTTTAAAGATATTATCCTATTTCTTAAAGCCATTAGTGATGTACAACAAGACGCATATTCTAGTAAGAGAATGTCTTCGTAGAGTATGAAAAATAATAAAATAAAAGATAACTATGTTAAATAATCCCATGGGGTTCAGATTCTTCTATAGCCTTTGTGTCTCTGAGCGTCACGTCCACTTGCTGCTTTGTCTGAAGCTGATTGGATTGATTAGAACCGTTTGAACTTGTCAATCGATATTGAAGGTTGTTGTAAGGTGATTCAACGGGATATAGTCATACGCTTTAATTCCCTAACTTTTTCCTGGACCGCCCGTTCAAGTTTTCAGTCACTAGGGATACCCTTTTTTGCCCAAGCCGCCCTTTCGGATTTTCAGCTTGCCGAGTGTACATATTTTTTTGTATTTTATCCCTAATTTTTGCCTGAACCTTTTTGGTTCGCCGGGATGCCCTAACTTTTGGCTAGGCTAGTCGACCTAGCGGGTATTTATTTATGCGTATTATCTTTTGACTATGTCCTCGTTTACAGGGTGCGGAAGATCGTCGCCATCCATAGAAGTTAAGATCATTGCTCCCTCAAAGAATATGCTTTTGATCACAAATGGTCCTTCGTATGTAGGAGTCCATTTGCCCCTGGGATCACCTTGTGGCAATATGATACGCTTGATTACCAAGTAACCAACCCGATATAACTGACGTCTAACCTTCTTGTTATAAGCTTTGATCATACATTTTTGGTACATCTGACCATGACAGGCAATCGTAAGCCTCTTCTCATCAATCAAGTTCAACTGGTCAAGCTGAGTTTGAATCGATTCATCTTCATTCAGCCATGCATCCTTTATGATTCTCAAAGAAGGTATTTGGACTTCAATTGGTAGGACGACTTCCATACCGTATACCAAAGATAAAGGAGTTTCCCTTGTTGACGTGCGCACCGTGGTACGATAACTATGGAGAAAAAATGGTAACATCTCATGCCAGTCCTTGCATCTTCGACAACACCATTCATCTTTGTCCAGTAAGGAGAAGAATTATGGTGCTGGATCTTGAATTGCGCACATAGTGCGGTGATCATAGTATTGTTGAGATTAGTACCATTGTCTGTGATGATTCTCTCTGGGATACCGTACCGACAGATGAGATTTTGTTTGATGAATCGGGCCACAACATTCTTTGTAACAGAAGCGAAAGAAGCTGCCTCAACCAACTTCGTGAAGTAGTCAATGGCCACCAAGATGAAGAGGTGTCCATTAGAATTTGTAGTTTTGACTTTTCCAATCATGTTGATGCCCCACATCGCGAATGGCCAGGGAGAAATCAGTATGTTTAGAGGAACTGGAGGCACATGTATTTTGTCAGCATAGATCTAACACTTATGATTGGTTCGGGAATGCTGATAGCAATCTGCTTCCATGGTAGACCAGTAGTACCCCTCCCATATGGACTTTTTAGCCATCTTGTTCCCACTAGAATGGGTGCCAAAAGTGCCTTCATGTAGATCAACCATGATCTTATCTGTCTCAACCTTGTCTACGCAACGAAGCAAAGTAGAGTCATGGTTGCGCTTGTAGAGAATTCCATTACTGAGGAAGAACTTAGCAGAGAATCTTCTCAAGAACTTCTTATCATTTACTGAAGCTCCCTCCAGATATTCTTGGGCCTCGAGATACCTCTTAACTTCATGGAACCAAGGTTTGTCCACTACTTCTTCAGTATCGACCTCGTGACAATAACCTGGTTCATCCATCCGCTCAATGGTGATCTGGGGAGCCTCGTTACCCCACTTGAACTTAAACATCAATGACATAGTGGCTAGCGCGTCCTCTAGTTGAGTTTCCTCTCATGGAAAATGATCAAAGGTAATTTCCTCGAAATGTGGGATTAATGTCAACACATGTTCTTTGTAGGGGCTGAGGTTAGGGTGCTTCGTGTCCCATTCTCCTTTAATCTAACTGATGATTAAGGCTGAATCTCTAAATACACTCAAGTACTTGATTCCCAAATCTATGGCAGCTTTGAGACCCAAAATACACTCTTCATATTCCGCCATGTTATTGGTACAGTTGAAACAAAGTCTTGCAGTGAAGGGAGTATGACATCCTTCAGGGGATATGATCACAACACCTATGCCATTTCCGAGTGCGTTGGAAGCTCTGTTAAAAACCAAGGTCCATCAGGATCCTTGTTCAGGTCTGTCATATTGTATGAGTTCTTCAAAATTGTTTACCAACACGATGTCTTCATTTGGGAAATCGAATTTCATGGATTGGTAGTCATCCACAACCTGATGAGCAAGGTGATCGGCTAACATACTGCCTTTATTTCTTTTTGGGTAGTGTACTGAATATCGTATTCAGTCAGGTTCATCTGCCATCTTTCTATTCTCCCAGAGAGGGAAGGCTTCTCGAATACGTATTTAATTGGATCCATATTCAATATCAAAAAGGTATTATGGGTCAACATATACTGTCTTAGCCAGCGAGCAGCTCATGCCAGAGTGCATCAAGTATTCTCGAGCAGTGAATATCTGGTTTCATAGTCGGTAAACTTTTTGCTCAGGTAGTATATTCCATGCTCTTTTCTGCACGACTCGTCATGCTGCCCCATCACACACCCCATTTATTTTTCCAAGGCAGTTAGATACATGGTCGAAGGTCTTCGCTCGATGTGCGGCATTAAAATAGGAGGATCTTGAAGGTACTCTTTGATCTTTTCGAAGGTAGCTTGACATTCATCATTCCATCTGACTACTTGATCTTTCTTTAGTAATTTTAAAATTGGTTCACAAGTAGAGGTTAGGTGAGAAATGAATCTGGCGATGTAGTTTATCCGTCCTAAGAATCCTCTGACTTCCTTCTCGGTGCGAGGAGCAGGCATTTCTTGTATTTCTTTTACCTTCGCAGGGTCCACTTCGATACCTTTACCGCTTACGATGAAGCCTAGGAGTTTACCAGACCTCACTTCAAATGTGCATTTACTCGAGTTCAGCCTTAGCTTGTATTTCTTTAACCTTTCAAACAGTTTCTGTAAATGGTCAAGATGTTCCTCCTCAGTTTGAGATCTGGCTATCATGTCATCCACATAGACCTCTATTTTGTGATGGATCATATCGTGAAACAGAGCTACCATGGCACGCTGATAAGTTGCCCCAACATTTTTCTACCCGAATGGC
The DNA here is from genome assembly GCA_948472305.1 of Vicia faba. Classification (NCBI taxonomy): domain Eukaryota; kingdom Viridiplantae; phylum Streptophyta; class Magnoliopsida; order Fabales; family Fabaceae; genus Vicia; species Vicia faba. Next base: position 798,592,083 of record OX451738.1, on the reverse strand, counting down.
ATAACTTTGTAACAGAATGTGCCCCACTGTGTGAGGAAGGTCGTTTTCTCCATGTCCTCAGGTGCCATTTTGATTTTATTATAGCTTGAGAAACCATCCATAAACGAGAACACTTTATGTTGTGTGGTATTGTCAACCAGGATATCGATATGGGGAAGCGGGAAATCATCCTTAGGGTTGCCCTATTCAAATCTCTGTAATCCACACACATGTGTACTTTACCGTCCTTTTTAGGAACTAGAACAACATTGGAGACCCATTATAGATAGTAGGTGACGACTAAGAATCCGACGTTGAATTGTTTCATAACATGCATCTTGATATTTTCTGATATTTCTGGCCGCATGCGATAGACTTTCTGTTTTACCAGAGGGAAATCTTCTTTTGTCGGTAGACGATGGACCACGAAATCAGCGCCAAGTCCTGGCATGTCTTTTATGACCAGGCAAATACCTCAACATAGTCATGTAGTAACTGAATTAGGAGCTTCTTGACACTGGGTTCCAGATTGGCACCTACCTTGACTTCTTTCTTGTCCTCTTTGGTACCTAAGTTAACTGTGTCAACTGGTTCTTCGTGGGTCTGTATGATCCTTTCTTCTTATTATAGTAACCTGGCTAGTTCCCCTGGTACCTCACAATCTTCCTCACCTTCGTCGTCGACTTGGTAGATCGGATTTTCAAAGTCACAATAGGCCATAGCAGAATCGTTACCCATGGGATCCTGAGTGGATGTGGATCTGCATTTTGATATGTGAGTGTGTGTAAGAGCATAGCTATCTTTGAAAAATAAAAACGTAGAAAAAGAAGAACAAATAGCGTAAATTCTGCATGCAAAAACATCCATGATTCACAGATGACATATGAAAATGAAGTAACAACCCTTACAAATGGATTGTTGTGCCTCAGGTAAGACACAAGGTTTTAAAAGTCTCAATTGTTTAATTATTACAAGTCCGACAAAAATTTAAAGATAATTACAGTTGGATAAAAGTAATAGGGTCAAATTCTTTGGCTTCCCAATTGTTGAGTCCTCCGCTGATAGTTGGGAAAATCCATTCTTCCAGGTCACAGTTGTCATCACTATCTTCCACTGTGTTGACTCCATGGTTACTGATCCTCAAAGGTGGTCCCCCGGCACGAGCACGACGAACAGCTTTCTGGGCTCCTGAAGTAAAACCCAAACCAAATTTTTCAGACTTGTAGGGAATATCCGGGATTTAGCCCTAAATAGTACACCCACCTTCTTCGACTACTGCCTTTGCATCTTTCAGAGAAGCCATCTTCAGCGGAGGTCTGGTAATATTTGAAACTTTGGAAACAGTCTTGGTTGCTGCCACTGTTTGTGAGACTTCCTCGAAATGCTGACTCGGAGTTTCGATGAATTCACCATCCATTTCCAAATATCTGAAGGAGTTCAGGTGACTGACCATATATTCCTCCTCTCTATGGACAATGATGATTTTTCCCTTGATTGGGTATTTCAACATCTGATGTAATGTAAAGGTGAAGACACCAGCGTCATGAATCCAAGATTGGCCCAATAAACAGGAATAGGATGGGAGAATATCCATTACATAGAAATTTGAATCAAAAGTCTGAGTTCTAACTTTAATGGGGATGTCCACCTCCCCGTGCACCATTCTCTTCGAACCGTGGAAGGCCCTTACCACTATGTTGCTGGGTTTTACGGACAAACCTTCACAGTCTATTCTATCCAGAGCTTTCTTAGGCAGCAAATTCAATGATGAACCGGTATCTACCAGGACATGGGCCGAAGTAGTGCCCTTGCATTCGCCATATACATGCAACGCCTTATTGTGTTTCCTCCCTCTAGGTGTCAAGTCAGCATTAAAAAATCCCAAACCGTTGTCAGCTGTCAAACTGGCCACACAATCTTCGAATTGGTCAGTAGAGGTTTCTTATGGCACATGGGAAGTTTTAAGAAATTTCACCAAGGCCTTCGCATGAGCCTCGGAGCACAACAGTAAATCTAGCATAGAAATCTTTGAAGGGGTCTGCCCTAGCTTTTCGACTACATTGTAGTCGCTTCTCTTTATAATTTTCAAAATTTCTTCCATCTCCTTCATGGAAGCCTCTGGGATAGATATTGATTGCGCCTTCAACCGGACAGGTTCAACCAAAATACATTTACCCCGAGTTTCGGTCGACTCAGTGATATGGGTGTCAGCAGGGGTAACCACATGAACTGTAGTAGTAGTAGTATCAACAGGAACAAAAGCAGGGATGATCATAGGACCGGTAACAGTTTTTGGAGGAGCAATCTCATGGGAGTACACTCTTCTGCTTCTGGTTATTTTGTTGATTCCTACAATGTTGCTGATGTCGGGGTCATCCCTCTCAAAAATCGAGTCTTCATCAGCCAGCCAATCTTACTTGACACTGTGGTAGTAGACGTCACCCACATAGTTCCAGGGGACAGTTTTGTCTGAGGAGTACGGCATTGGCCATGGCATCGTAATTATCAGTGGAGTCCCCTTCGGAATAGATGTAATCCTGATGGGTCTTTTGGTGGATACCTTGGGAGGTTTGGCGGAAATTGTTACTATTGAAACATCCTTGTAAGCATTGGTTAGAACATGAGTCTTTTCAAACAAAATCTATTTCTCATCCATCAGGCGTTGGACATCTGCTTTCAATAAATGACAACCAGTTGGTAGAGATAAATAGAGGTGGCAGCCTTTGCCACAACCGAAAATAAACTGGCCTTTAACAGGTTCCTCTTGACGGTCAGGAGAGGTGTAACAAGCTCATCAATAACAGTAACAAACACAACATCTTCAACAATGTTAACATCATGGCTTTTCTTGGGCATATGAGGAGTGATAATATTTGGGATCTCAAGAGCATCAAACTCAATTTCTTTTTCCTCGAGAAGGTCTTGCACCTTTTTTTTTCAAAACCCAACAGTCGTTTGTATCATGACCTAGACATTCTGAATGGTAAGCACAACGAGCATTTGGGTTGTTACGGGTAGAGGCAGTGTTGGGATTCTTCGGAGTTTCCCTCAAGGTCACTAGATTAGATTTCAACAAATGAGGTAAGACTTGCGATAATGTCATATTTATTTGGGTAAATCATCTTACTGGTATTTCTATTCTAAGCTGGTTGTTCCTTTGTTGAGTAGGTGCAGACTTAGGGATCATGACGGCCCCTACCGTTGGACGGTGTTCAATTCTGTCCTGATTCCTTTGATGGTACACAAAACCAAACTCTTTCTTCCCAGTGAATGGTTTTCTCACAGTTCTGGTGGATGTATCCTCTTGGATCTTCGCACTCTTAATCCCAGCTTCCACTCTCTCCCCGGTCAAGATTAATTCAGTGAAGCCGGCTGAGGAGCTTCCAATTAGATGATTAAAGAAAGGACCAGACAGGGTACCCAGAAACATGTCCACTAGCTCCCTGTCAGACAGGGGAGACTGGACTCTTCTTGCTAAGTCCCTCCACTTCAGAGTGTAGTCTTTGAAACCCTCGCTCGAACCCATAGCCAATTTCTGGAGTTGAGTACAGGTGGGAGAAAGGTCTGTGTTGTACTGATACTACTTATAAAAAGCAGCGTCCAGGTCTTCCCAATTATGGATATTTTCCCTCTCCAGTTGATAGAACCAATCTAGCTGAGTCTCGGATAGACTATCCTGAAAGAAGTGGACCCACAAATCTCTGTCAGTCGTGTGAGGTTGTATCTTCCTCACATAATATTGGAGGTGCATCTTGGGACACGAAACTCCGTCGTACTTAGCAAATATTGGTGCCTTGAACTTTGGTGGAAAAAAAATCCCAGACACCAAACCCAACTCTTCAAAGTCCAGCCCAGGCACTTTCTGAATCTCCATTGCACTTAGACGCTCTTCTAGCTGCTTGTACTTCTCATTATCTGGAGGATATTGCTCTTAAGACTAATCATCCTCTTCTTCCTCTTCAGATTCTGGATGATCAACAACTTCCTTGTTTTTCCACTCTTGATTGTCCTCTTCACCTGATGGTGTTTCAAAGTCTAGGGTCCGTCTTGCTGGCCCTTGGAACCTTCTTCCCAAATTCAAAACACCGGTTGATTTCGTCGCCTTCTTCTTCTTTTCATTGATCAACAAAGTTTTCAAATCCTCTTGTCCTTTTTCCAGAGTTAAGAACATTTGTTGAAACTGAGCATTCTGGGCCTGAAGATCTTTTATTGTCTGTTCAATATCCATCTCACTGAAATAAACAGTAGAAAGATAAGGAGACTTGTTGTAAGAATCATGTTTGTGTTATGATGAATGAAGATGCATATGAAATTATTTCAAGGAAATTAGAGATTTAAATTTTATTTAGACAAAAAGGGAACACACTTTATATTTATAAATCAAAGTTTGAGTACATCATGCCTCTTTGGGCTTACAAAGAAATACAAAACCCTAAGATAAAAAAGTTGAACGCATCCTCTTTGGTGCGATGTAGGCGTTCAGACTCCGCTCCTCATGAAGCTACTTGGTGAGTTCCATAACTTTCTTATCGCTAACGTAGAATTGGACCTCGAAAGTGTCTCACTCCCCCTTAAGCTGTATCCAATCCCTTTGTAAGTCTTCGAGAGAGATGGGAATGTTAGGATGAAGGATAGTGTATGGGATATCTCCTTCCACACCAGGTTCTATGATAACTGGGAGAATGGAAGGTTCCCAGAAGGATGTATGTCGTGCTCGTACCGAAAGACCACCCTTGAAGATCAGCAACCACCAAGTCAGCGTTGTGGAGGATGATGAAGACAGCTACAACCTGGAGGATTGGATTTTCCCAACTGTCAGTGGATGGATCAACAACTAGGAGGCTAGTGATTTCGTCCTGATCACTTTTATCCTACACTAATTTGTCTTTACATTTTGTTGGATATGTAATATTAAAACAATTCAGACTCTTAAAACCTTGTGTCTTACACGAGTCATAACAGTCCATTTGTAAGGGTTATTATCTCATTTCCATATGACATCAATGAATCATGGACATTTTTGCATACAAACTTTGTGCTCATTGTTTTTTATTTTTATATTTTCATTTCTTTCAAAGATAACTATACTCTTACACACACTCACACTCATAAATGCAGGTCTACATCCATTCAGGATTCCATGGGTAACGGTTCTGCTATGGCTTTTTGTGACTCTGAAAATCTAATCTACCAAGCTGAAGACGGAGGTGAGGAAGATTGTGAAGTACCAGGGGAACTTTCCAGATTACTACAACAAGAAGAGAGAACCATTCAGCCCCACGAGGAACAAGTGGACACCATCAACCTAGGTACCGAAGTAGACAAAAGGGAAGTCAAGGTGTAGTGATACCAAGACCCATAATTTCTCCACAATGCAACAATCAACAAAGAGCGGAAAGACCACAGAGGCAGTTCACCCGGCTCAATATGACTTTGTCTCAAATTTTACCACAATTGTTGAAGACCAATCTGGTAACTCTGAGGGAAGCCCCCAAGAATCCCAACACCACATCTCCCTACTATAACCCGAATGCCCGCTACGCTTATCACTCCGAAAGTCCAGGTCATGATACAAACGACTGTTGGTTCCTAAAAAAAAGGTGCAAGACCTGATCGAAGCCAAAGAGATTGAGTTTGACACTCCGGAGAAGCCCAACGTCATAATTGCACCCATTCCCAAGCATTGCTCGAGAATCAATGCTATTGAGGTTGTCTCCGCCACAAAAGATGCTGATGATGAGAACCCGGATGTTGACAGCTGGATCTACCCAACGACCAACGGTGGACTGAACAACTGGACGACGAAGGACTTTATACCTGTTTCTTTTATTCCGCAGTAATTGACTTTTGTTTTACGGTTTGTAATAAACAGTTTGAAACTTTACAGGCTGGTGCTTTGCCCGAGGCACCTTGGCTTTGCTTGTGAGGGATTATTATTTGTCATTTCATATATCACTAATAAAGCATTGGACGTTTCTTGCATACAAATTTTACGCTCCTTGTTTTTCTTTTCTATCTCTCACTTTATCAAAACAGCTATTCTCTTACACACACTCACGTATCCTACTGCAGATCCATATCCACTTTGGATTCCATTGATAACAACTCTGCTACTGTCAGTTATGACTTCAAAAATCCGATCAACCAAGCCGAGGAAGAAGGTGAGGATGATTGTGAGGTGCCTGGAGAACTTGCTAGACTATTACAACAGGAAGAAAGGGCCATACAACCTCATGAAGAGCCGATTGAGTCAGTGAATTTGGGTACAGAGGAAGACAGGAAAGAGGTTAAGATAGGTGCGAATCTGGAGCCTAGTGTCAAAAAACGGTTAATACAGATGCTACGCGACTATGTTGAGATCTTCTCCTGGTCATATGAAGACATGCCTAGTTTGGACACTGATATTATGGTACATCGCTTGCCGACTAAAGAAGACTTCCCTCCGGTAAAACAAAAGGTTCGCTGTACGCGCCCTGAAATGTCAGAGAAAATCAAAGCAGAGGTCATGAAACATCTCGACGCAGGATTCTTAGCTGTCACTTCTTATCCGCAGTGGGTTGCCAACATCGTTCCAGTACCTAAGAAAGACAGTAAGGTACAGATATGTGTGGAATATAGGATCTGAACAGGGCAAGCCCCAAGGATGACTTCCCACTTCCTCACATCGATGTTCTAGTCGACAACACCACGCATCACAACATCTTCTCCTTCATAGATGGTTTTTCTGTCTACAACCAGATCAAGATGGCTCCCCAAGACATGGAGAAGATAACCTTCGTTATGCAGTGGGGCACCTTCTGTTACAAGGTAATGCCTTTTGGGTTAAAGAATGCTGGGGCAACTTATCAGTGCGCCATGGTCGCTTTGTTCCATGATATGATTCACCACGAGATCGAGGTTTATGTTGATGACATGATAGCCAGGTCCCAGACTGAGGAAGAGCACCTTGATCACCTCCAGAAACTATTTGACAGGTTGAAGACTTACAAACTTAGGTTGAATCTGAACAAGTGTACCTTCAGGGTAAGGTCTGGTAAGCTTATGGATTTCATCGTCAGTGATAAGGGTATTCAGGTGGACCCTGCAAAAGTAAGAGCCGTACAAGAGATGTCGGTCCCCCGCACGGAGAAGGAAGTTAGAGGTTTCTTGGGACGTCTGAAATACATCGCCAGGTTCATTTCACATCTGACTGCTACTTGTGAGCTAATCTTCAAGCTGCTGAAGAAAGATCAAATGGTAAAATGGAATGATGAGTGCCAGACCGCTTTTGAAAGAATCAAGGAATACCTTCAAGAACCACCAATTTTGATGCCTCCAGTTGAAGGAAGACCTTTGATATTATACTTGACAGTGGTGGATAATTCAATGGGGTGTGTGCTGGGGCAGCATGACGAGTTTGGTCGAAAAGAGCACGCCATTTATTACCTTGGCAAAAGGTTTACCGACTGTGAGACCCGATACTCATTTCTTGAGAAAACTTGTTGCGCTTTGGCATGGGATACTCGCCGACTGAGACAGTATATGCTGACTCACACTACCTTGTTGATGTCAAAGATGGATCTAATCAAGTATATTTTTGAGAAGCCCGCTCTCTCCGGAAGGATAGCAAGATGGAAAATGATCCTAACTGAGTACGACATCCAATACACAACCCAAAAAGCAATCAAGGGGAGTGTATTTACGGATCATTTGGCGCATCAGGCCGTGGAGGACTACCAGTCCATGAATTTCGAGTTCCCGGATGAGAATATCATGTTGGTAACCGACTGCGAAGAACCTGGACCGGATGAAGGACCCGAGGAGGGATCCCGATGGTCTATGTATTTTGATGGATCCTTGAACGCGTTGGGTAATGGCATTGGGGTTGTAATTATATCTCCTGAGGGTTGTCATACTCCGTTCACCGCCCGATTATGTTTTAGCTGCACCAACAACATGGCGGAGTACGAAGCGTGTATCATGGGTCTTCGAGCTGCTATTGACCTGAGGATTAAGTTCTTGAGTATATTCGGAGATTTCGCTCTGGTAATAAGTCAGATCAAAGGCGAGTGGGATACGAAGCACCCAAATCGTATTCCTTACAAAGAGTATGTAATGACATTACTCCCACACTTTGAGGAGATAACCTTTGAACATTTCCCACGAGAGGAGAACCAGTTGGCAGACGCGTTAGCTACCATGTCTTCTATGTTTAGAGTTAGGTGGGATAATGAAGCTCCCCAGATTACCATTAAGAGGTTGGACGAACCCGCACATTGCTGTGACATTGAGACTGAAGAGGTAGCAGATAAACCTTGGTTTCACGAGGTAAAGATGTATCTTGAGGCTCAAGAATACCCCGAGGGGGCATCTGTTAATGATAAGATGTTTCTGAGAAGGTTCAATGCGAAGTTCTTCATCAGCAATGGAATCCTCTACAAGCGTAACCATGATTCAACCTTATTATGGTGTGTAGACAAGAGCGAGGCAGAAAGGATCATGGTAGAGTTACATGAAGGTACCTTCGGAACTCACTCCAGCGGACATGCCATGGCATAGAAAATCCTACGGGCAGGGTATTATTGGTCCAATATGGAGGTCGATTTCTATCAGCACTCTCGAACCTGTCATAAGTGTCAAGTCTATGCCGATAAGGTGCATGTACATCTGGTTCCCATGAATGTTTTGACAGCTCCTTGTCCTTTTGCGATGTGGGATATTGATATGATCGGCGAGATCAGACCTATTGCATCTAACAGGCACCGTTTCTTTCTGGTAGCAATTGATTATTTTACAAAGTGGGTTGAAGCAGCTTCCTTTGCTACAGTAAGCAAGAACATCATGGCGCGGTTTATCCGACACAATATGATCTGTCGATATGGTGTCCCAGAGAGAATTATTACTGAAAATGGTACAAATCTCAATAACACGATAATCACCGAGCTTTGTAAACAGTTTAAGATTCAGCATCATAACTCTTCTCCCTACCGGCCGAAGATGAATGGGGTTGTTAAAGTGGCTAACAAGAACATCAAGAAGATTGTGTAGAAGATGACGGTGACATACAAAGACAGGCACGAGATGTTACCATTCGCCCTTCATGGGTACCGTACCTCAGCACGGACGTCGACAGGGGCAACACCTTACTCTTTGGTATATGGCATGGAGGCAGTCCTACCCATCGAAGTCCAGATAATCTCTCTTGGGATTTTGAAGGATACGGGTTTGAAAAAGGACGACTGGATCCAAACCCGACATGATCAGCTGAATCTAATCGATGAAAAGAGACTTACTGCTATCTGTCATGGTCAGACGTATCAAAAGCGGATGATCAAGGCTTTTAACAAGAAAGTCAGACGTCAAGAATATCAAGTCGAGGATCTAGTGATCAAACGCATCATACTACCACAAGGTGATCGCAGGGGCAAATGGACCCCCACATACGAAGGGCCATTTGTGGTTAAGAACATTTTCTCGGGTGGAGCTATGATTCTGACAACCATGGATGGTGACGACCTTCCTCACCCCGTCAATTCAGACATAGTGAAAAGATACTAAGCATAATCAAATACCCTCTAGGTTGACTGGCCTAGGCAAAAATAAGGGCTTCCCGTCGAACCAAAAGTGTTCAGGCAAAAGTAAGGGATGAAAATGAAAAAAATTGTACACCCGGCAAGTCGAAAACCTGAAAAGGTGACTTGGGCAAAGAAGGGTATCCCGGTGGAATGAAAACCTGAAAGGGCTGTCCAGGAAAAAATTAGGGATCAAAGTGTAACACTATGTCTCATTGGATCATCTTGCGACCAGACTTCAGTATCAACTATCAAGCTCGGACAACGCCAATCAATTTGATCATCCTTCGGCCAAGTAGCAATGTGATGAGACGCTTGAAGATATAAAGGCAATAGCAGATTTGGAACCTAATGGGATTTGTTTCACATAGTTGTTTTTCTTTCTTTTACTCAAATTGTAATTTCTTTCTTTCGGCAGCGTTCTCTTACTAGGACGTCAGCCTCTTGTACAAAACGCCTATTACAGGCCAACTTCAAAAAACCAATACAATTGATTCTCACAAGAAATTCCAAATTGTTTTTCTTTTTCTGTTTTGTTTTGCAAGAACGTCCAATGATTCATTTTTGATATATGCATTTGAGAATAATTGTTGCTCATAAGAAACAAAAGACGATTACTCGTAATTCCAGGAACATGGACAAACAAGAAATGCCCAAACCTTACAGTTACTCTGCCCACCAGGTGTCGGGATAGAGCCAGCTTGAAAGCATGAGTAGTGGTACATACACTCCCCACAAAGTAAAAGTCTCCAAAGACAGTGATGTTAGCTTTTCCGAACAGGATATAACTCTCCTAGTTGAGGTTCACAATCGCGAGTGAGTCAGTAAATTTTTCCCCAAGCAGAGTTTATTTCTCTCACCAGCAGAAATTAAATCTCCAACAAATTCATTGTCGCCAGTGTTGTACCCCAAAATTTTCCCTCCCATATTTCTCAAAATATTTCAAGAAAGATCCTCAAGTTGCTCAAGGAAGTTCAAGGGTTGGCCAGACAAGCTCTCTCCTAAGGCAGTCTACCTCAAATTAGGGTTTCATGTTGCATCAAGATACTTGAGTCCAAGGGATCCCAAATTCCCACCATTGTCCTAATATGTTTTCAAGATCATCCATGTCATGTTTCAAGCCATGCAGAGTAAGTTTGTTGAGTCAATTGCTCAAAGGCCTGAAAATCGACTGTGCTAGGGCAAAAGTCAACAGTGGCCTACATACAGTCAAACTTCAAGATTTTTGGTCAACATCCTAATTTTGAAGTATATTTCATCATTTTATCAAGGGTTGATCATGATTCATCAAGGATTGCTCATAATTCCTCAAGAACCAAAAGTTGCTAAATTAGGGTTTTGTAAGAAAAGTCAACTCAACTTTGACCAAGCATAACTTTCTCATACTTTATGTGAAATGACCCATCCAAAGCTCATTTTGAATAGGATTCCATGCTCTACAATCCATATTCATATCCCAAGTTCAAAATATACAATCACAAGAAGTTATGAATTTGGACATTATAGGTCATTTTGAAAAGTCAACAAAAACACCTTTTTTGAAAAGCTTCATACACGAACATGGAGTACCAAATAGATATGGGACAAAAATGGTTGCTTAGAGGACATCTCAAGCTTTCTAAAAAGTCCAAGAACACCTTCAAAGAGTCAAAATTGAGGAAGTTATGCATTGGTGAAGTTGACCCTTTTTGCAAAATTGCCAAAAGTCAACTATGCCTAAAAATGCAATTTTTGCTATATGGGCCCAATCTTTTGCACTTGTTTTGAGTTGGCAACATGGTCCACGAGCCCTGGCCCTTGCCATTTGTCATTATCTTGTTTTTATTATTTAATTTGATTTTTATTTGAATTAAATCATTTTAAATCAAAACAAATCATAGAAAATCCAAAACATTGAAATTCAAAGATCTTGTACATGTTTCAGCTCCTACATCCAGTTAGCATAAGATTGAATTCGTGCCAAGCATTGGTGTGCGCAAAAAGATTTAGTTTGCTCTATTTTTAGCAAGATTTTCAAGTGAATCAAATCCAAATCAAAAGCAATAATGGAGGAAGATTGAGATCAACTTTTCAACCCTTATCCAATCCTAGATATATATTGAACATGTGCAGACCTAAAACAAGGCTAGAGAGAGGCGTGAGAACAAGAACAAAACTTGAAAAATCATAACAAAGTTCTGAATCTAATTCATTGTTCTAGGCAATTTCAAAGCCTCTTGACCATCCCAATCGCTTCTTGGGATCCCCAACAAGCAAAACCAATCAAGAACAAGCATTTCGAGGCCTTGAAACTCACTGTAAGTCAGCCACAACCTTGGGTTTTTCTTGAATTCGAATTTCATGATTTTGACATTGATAGCATGAATTAATCATATATTCTTGATCCTTGGAACATTTGCAAACTTTCTGTAACATTTAATTGCATTTTCATGGCTTGTATTAGATTTATCCATTATTAGGGTTTCTTGCTTCAATTTGGGATCCTCGCGTACAGGTGAAATTAGGCCATGAAAGGGGAACCATTGTGCCCAGCAGGTCCAAACGAATATATCCATGGCCTTAGTTTTTATTTATCATGCTTGTATTGAATTTTTCAACTTACAGGACCTGTAGCTGGGACTTTTACCAACGTTGCATGGAGGAAGATGACTAGCTGGCACCATAGGATTGGCCTATTTGAATTTTGGCGCTTTCTCTCTCCACTAACGCCCATTATTATATATTATCATTATTATTTATCTTATATACAAACAAAACATCCAGCTCAGTTGGTGGTCAGTCATTGGAAAGTGCTTTAGGGCCTGGGTTAGAATCCCAGGTCCCCCATTTATTTCATATATTTTGTCTTTCCATGATCCAGCACGCGCATAAAGCCAAGGACCACCATAGTCCATCAGCATCCAACTAGCCAAGTTTCCAACAAGCCAGATCTGATGGCTATCATCTGAAGGACCACCAACAACCACAGTCAACACATGGGCAGAAGATCCAAGAAGTCAGCATGGATCACTTTGGTCTTGGGCCAGAAAATTGCTATTCACACCTCCAAACTGCTTTTCAGGCCCAACTTTCTTTTCTCTTTTCTTTTATTTTTCTTATTTAATTTACTTATTTATTTTTATTAACAAATTAATTATTTTCTTTTATCAAAAAATCACAAAAAATATTTTCATCCAATTAGAATTAGATTTATTTTTTTATACAATATTAATCAATTAGGTTATTTAAATTTTAGGTAACTTAAATTATTTTGTAAATAATTAAAAATAATTAGAACAATTAGGGTTTTAACTTAATTATATTTTCTTTTTTTTATTAAAATAACCAAAAACACAAAAGTAGGCCATTTATTTATTTTCATTAATTAATTTAATTAGCTAATTAATTGTGTATTTAATTTTAAAACCTAATTCTTTTCTTAAAAACAACAAAAAACAATTTTTCTTTCAATTAGGTTGGAAGGGGTTAAAACCCTAGTTCTCTCCCGATCTTAATTTCCTCGCGCGCGCTTTATCATTTATTTTTACCCTATTAATGTAATTGCTCACAAGTTGTAATAGCTTAATTAGGATCTTTATTTTCATTTATCGCTTTATTTTTAAGGGTTTGTTTTTGGCTATGTAAATACCCGAAGCCTTGTAATAGCGTAGTTTACTTTCCGCACTTTAATTTCCGCAAAATATTAACTCTTAGATATATGAATAATTAGGGTTGCATGACAAGAATGTATGGAAACTTTAAAACAGTTAGCAAACCCTAAATGTGCAATGATAAATACTCTGAAACTGAATCACTCGCACATGCGCACTCCTAGGGTGCACTCCCACTTGGTTGCCTTCGGTAAACGGTCATTAGGTATAGGATATTTTATTGGTCGCTCTCTTGTCTAAACAAAGATCAAAGTACCGTACGGAAAAGTTGCCACGGAATGGTTGCCTCGATTATTGTTGCTTCGAATAATTGATCTAAGACATTAGGGTTACTACTAAGACGTCCTAACATTGCTTTAGTGATCGTACGTCCCTTTTGAATTGACCCTTAAAACTCCAACGACGATGCTACCTACTCACTAATACTGGGATAGCATTGTCTAAAGGAAGCAAACATAGAACAATTCTCTTTTTCGAGTAGGTAGAATCTTAAGTACTTGCTCAGTCCAAACGAACTTTTTCACATTTACATTCTTTTAAACAAAGCTTTCAAAACACTTTGTAACACTCCTGAAGACAGAAGCAAGAGTTAAATCGAAGTCAAAAACTTTTCAAATCACACAAACACACAGAAGCAATTTTGAAAATGATGAGCAAGTACCTAAGAGCCCGTGGAAAACCACGGATAGAAAGGGTGCTAATACCTTCCCTTTCTATAAAGGAATTTTTCTGTGCTTTTTTTCCTTTCCAATTGGATAAAATAAAAGTCGGTGGCGACTCTTGCTTACCGCGACATTTTGCAAACACAAACGCAAAATGCAAACCAGCAATTCCTAAAAACCGTCCCGGTTCTGGCCACCGTATCACAGCCAGCAACGGAAATTCATCCCCAACTGAGTTAGCTCTCCAAGACAGCAGACCTATCAACAAAGTATCTCCTCTCCAACAGAGTTATTCCCCTGCATAGTTATCCTCAGACAGGGTCTCTTCCGGCAAAATATTCGCCAGCCAAGTGGAAAATCCCCAGCACATTCATCTTTGTTCACCATTCCCAACAGAAGCAGAGGAACTATGGTTTTTTTACAACAGTCATGGATTTATTTTCCCGGATTCAGATTATTACGTCAGCATTTCATACATCATGACATGTGCATACATTAAATATAACATAGCCTCATTTATTTTGAGAACGTCATCATACAATGCATCTCATGCATCACAAAAAAATGACTCTGTATTTCTTTCAGGAAAGACAATTATTATCAATAATTTCCAGCAGGTCCATGATCAACACTCGAAGCTAAACAGAGTAATCATTGGCGCGATAAGAACAACCTTACTCAGGTTCCCTCTGTAGTTGTACTCAAACTCATTCCGATGTAACCCTACTATCCAGGTTCCTTCTTACAGCCCTACTATCCAGGCTCTCATGTCGAAGTAACCCTATTATCCAGGTTCCTTCTCACAGCCCTACTATCCAGGCTTTCATATCGAAGTTACCCTACTATCCAGGTTCCTTCTCAAAGCCCTACTATCCAGGCTTTCATATCGAAGTAACCCTACTATCCAGGTTCCTTCTTACAGCCCTACTATCCAGGCTTTCATATCAAAGTAACCCTACTATCCAGGTTCCTTCTCACAACCCTACTATCCAGGCTTTCATATCGAAGTAACCCTACTATCCAGGTTCCTTCTTATAACCCTATTATCCAGGCTATCATACCGAAGTAAACCTACTATCTAGGTTCCTTCTCACAGCCCTACTATCCAGGCTTTCATATTGAAGTAACCCTACTATCCAGGTTCCTTCTCACATCCCTACTATCCAGGCTTTCATATCGAAGTAACCCTAATATCTAGGTTCCTTCTCACAACCCTATTATCCAGGCTTTCATATCGAAGTAACCCTACTATCCAGGTTCCTCTTCATAACCTTACTATCTAGGTTCTGCCTTTCTTATCCCTAAACAGCAGTCCACAACATTGTTACACCGGGACCCGATCAAACACGATTAATTTCACACTTCCCCAGAAAGTCGCGGTGCAGTATATACCCTGACCAAACACACAGTTCACTTCCGCTTCCCAAATCGGAATTATTCCTCAGTAGAGTAACAGACAACTGAAGCTCCTAAAACTCAACTTCTCTCAAGACAGAGACCAGCATTCCCCAATGAAGTCCTCCTCAACAACAGGTATACAGGATCCCGCAAAGGAATCTCTTAGGCGATCGACACCTCTTCGGATGGAATCTTTAAGCATGTCTTCCATCATCGACTCCCAAATGGCATCTGTAAGCCCATTCCCGATATCATAAGTCAAGTATCACTTCATGCGAGTGCAAATTTCTGGGCACTCTAGTGTTCAATCATCTTCCACCTTCAGATCACGAAAGGCAGACGAGCCAATCTACATCCTCAGGTTTAAGAAGTTTGAACAGGGGCAGCTGTTGTACCCCAAAATTTTCCCTCCCATATTTCTCAAAACATGGCAAGCGAGGTCCCCAAATTTCTCAAGGAAGTTCAAGAGTTGACCAGACAAACTCTCTCCTAAGGCAGTCTACCTCAAATTAGGGTTTCCATTTTCATCAAGATGTGTGAACCACAAAGGACTCAAATTCTCACCATTTTCCTAATATATTCTCAAGATCATCCATGTCAAGTTTCAAGACTTGCATAGGAAGTTTGCTCAGTCAATTGCTCAAAGGCCTGAAAATCAACTGTACTAGGTCAAAAGTCAACTGTGGCCCATATACAGTCAAACTTCAAGATTTTTGGTCAACATCCTCATTTTGAAGTATTATCCATCATTTGATCAAAGGTTGATCATGATTCCTTAAGGATGGATCACAATTCATCAAAACCCAAAAGTTGCTAAATTATGGTTTTGTAGGAAAAGTTAACTCAAATTTGACCAAGCATAACTTTCTCATAATTGATCAGAAATGACCCATCCAAAGCTAATTTTAAAGAGGATGAAATTCCCTACAATTCATCTTCAGCTCCCAAGTTCAGAATATGCACTCACAAAAAGATATGAATTTTGACATTATAGGTCATTTTGAAAAGTCAACAAAAACACCTTTTGGGTCAAAGCTTCATACATGAACATGGAAGACTCAATTGAGATGAGATAAAAAGGGTAGCTTATAGGTCATCCTAAGCTTTCTAAAAAGTCCAAGAACACCTCTCTAGGGTCAAAATTGAGAATGTTATGCATTGGCCAAGTTGACCATTTTTGCAAAATTGCCAAAAGTCAAATGTGCTCAAATTTGCATTTTATGCTAAATAGGCCCAACTTTTTATGCTTGCACCTCAATTACAATGTGGTCCATGACTCAAATACCTATCCACAAATTGTTTGCTTCATTTTTAAATTTATTTTGATTTTTCATTAATTAAATCAAATAAATGATGAAAATTATCAAATATTTGATTTGATTGGTTTTTTTGACAAGTTAGAAAGCAAGATTTGATGAGCTTACATGATCAATTCGAATCAAGGCTGATTGGGACAAGAAAGGCATAATTTGGCTCAATATAGAAAGTTTAAATATTCCATGAAAATCAAATCAAATCTTAAAAACTTCCAAAGATGTGATCAATTTTTACAACCCTAATGCATTCTATAATATATATTGAACGTATCCAAAGAAAGAATGAGGGTTAATAGTCGTGCATAGCCAAGAACCAAACTTCAAAATATCAAAGAAAAGTGGTGATTCAATTTCCATCCTAGAGTCCAATCCAAGCCATTCTAACATTGCCAACAGATTGCAGGACATCCCAGGAATTGTAAGTTATAGGTACCACGATTTACCTCTAAACTCGATTTCGATTTCGTTGATTTTCTCTTCCTACGCATGTTTTGATTATGTATTCTTGACTATCATTGAGTTTGCAAGCTTTTGGTATGGTTTAATTTCATTTTTAGTACAGGAATCAAGAGATTCCATAGTTAGGGTTTCGTGTTCTTGTTTAGGGTTTTCAAATGAAGGCAAAATTGGGCGTTGATTCTGGTACCATGATACTCGTGAGGATGAGATGAGTTGATTGGTACCTTTTATATTTCATTTATATTTCTTGTAGAGAATTTTTGAGATGAACAGGTCTGTAGCTACAATGAAGCGTCTGTAGGTAAAAGTATCTTAGTCTAAAACGACAGTTTGGGGAAGAAGACAATGCGTGGCACTCACTGGTTGGGTGATTTAAATTTTAGCGCGTTTTTAAATACATTATTGGTTTTTTGATTATATTATTTTACATCCATTATGTATACAACAAAAACGCGTGGCTCAGTTGGCAAGCGTGTATTGGAGACATGCATAAGGGCCTGGGTTCGATGCCCAGGTCCCATATTCGTTTCATATTATTTTTCAATAATTGATCAGGCACGCTGCTTAAAAGGACGTCCACCGTATACCATCAAGATCAAACCATTAAATTCATCAGCACTCCAGATCCAATGCCTTTCCCTTGAAGGTCCATCATGCACCTCAAGTCAACATGTGCATCAGATCCAGCGAAGTCAAACGGGCTTGGACCATTTGGGCTCAAAATTTCAGCAATATACCCCCATAATTGCTAGCACGGGCCCATCTTTCTTTTCTTATTTCTTTTATTTAATTCTTTTAATATTTCCTATATTTTTTCTTAATTCATAAACTAATCTATTTTTTTCATAAAATCATAAAATCAAAAATTCACAAAAATTAGAATTAGTTTTTTTTACTGTTATCAAATTTAATTTAATTTAGTTTAACTTAGGAAAATTGTGATTTATTTTCATAAATAAAATCAAATAGAAATTAGGTTAAAACTCTTGACTTAATTTTATGTTCTCTTTTTCTCAAATACATGAAATACAAAAATAGGTTTTTAGATTGAATTAATTTATTTAAAATTAATTAGAATTAGGATTTTCTTTCTTTTTTTAAAATTAGTTCATTATTTCTTTAAATAACAAAACATGACAAAAAACATTTTTTTTTAATCAATCGTCACTAGATTTAAGTCAAGGGTCAAAACCCTAGTTGTCTCGTATTTAATTCACGAGCGTGTTAATTATTTTTGCCAATATTTTTGTAACTGTTCATGGTTTGTAATAGTTTAATTTAAAGCTTTTTACTTATCACTTTTTCCCCGGGGTTTTGGCTATGTAATTAATCCCCCACCCTGAATCCTTGTAATAGCGTAGATTTACTTTCTCACGTCTTAATTTCTGCAAATATTTAACTGTTTAGATGTATGGTAATAGGGTTGTATGGAAATAATGCATGACAAATTAACACAGTTAGAAAACCCTAATGTGGAAAGATAAATAATTGAAACAAATCACTAGCACATATCACTCTTAGGGTATACTCTCACTTCGGATGCCTTCGGTAAACGATCATTAAGTATAGGGTGTCTTAGTGGTTTCCCTCCTGTCTAA
The DNA here is from genome assembly GCA_948472305.1 of Vicia faba. NCBI lineage: Eukaryota > Viridiplantae > Streptophyta > Magnoliopsida > Fabales > Fabaceae > Vicia > Vicia faba. The sequence continues at coordinate 798,573,470 of OX451738.1, read as the reverse complement.
AAAGATCAAATGTCTCGTTCGAATGTTGCCTCAGAAATGTTGCCTCGGAAATGTTGCCTCGAATATGATCTTAAGACTCTAGGGTTACTACTAAGGTGTCCTAACATTTCTTTAGTGATCGTACGTCCCTTTCGAATTGGCCCTTACAAATTCCAACGACGGTGCTACCTATTTCTCAATAGTATGATAGCGCTGTCTAAAGAAAACGAGAATAGAAACAATCTATTTTCGAGTAGGTAGATGCTAGTAGGTACTTGCTAAAATCAAAGATTTTCACACTTACACATTTCAAAACAATTTTCAAAACAACTTCGTCACACCTTTGAGGATTGATACAAGGGTTATCACGAAGTAAAACATTTTCAAAACAAAGCATATACACAAGCAATTTTAAAAAGATGAGCAAGTACCTAAGAGCCCATGGAAAACCATGGATAGAAAGGGTGCTAACACCTTCCCTTTCTATAATCTACCCCCCGTACTCAGAAAAATCTCGAAAAAGGATTTTTTTTGTACTTTTTTCCTTTCCGATTGGATGAAATAAAAGTCGGTGGCGACTCTTGCTTATCGCGACATTTTGCAAACAAAAAACACAAAACGCAAACCAGTATCAAACAGTCCGGTTCTGCCACCGTATCACACAATGCAACATCATTAATTTCTCCTTCCTTCTTTTTTGAGAGGTTAAGAAGATGTCTATTTGAATTGAAAGGGGTATTGGATGATGCCCCTTGTATCTTTCCACTTTTTGTGCATGTTTCAATCCTTTCACCAATGGTTACCGAATAGGAAAATCCAGAAGATATGTTGCCTACCATTTTATCATAATACAAGCCTCGTAGAGTGTAAAAACAAGATTTGGTTCTACAATATCATCTCTGAGTTTTGATGATAACAAATGAGTATGTTTGTATGAAAAATTCCGATAATCTAATGTTTGTTATTGATGAGTAATTAACAAACATGTTCTGCTTTTGATGGATGGTGTGGCCAAGACATTAAAAGAGAATTGATTTCGCTTCTACGTTACACAAGTTCTATTGAACACTAGCAAGACACTCCAGAAGGATCTAAAGTGTAAGCTATAATGTTTTTCTAAAGAAACCATTTAGAAGATATGAAGACTTAAGTTTCTATTAAATCCTGATGCTAAATACTCAAGCTTCTAAAGACAACATGTTCTAAAGAAACAAAGTTATAAGATCTGAAGACAAAGTTTCTACTAAATATCAGATGCTAAAGGCTTGTGTTTCTAATAATAATGTTCTAAAGATAAGGGTTCTGAAGACCAAGTGTTGAAGACTCTAAAGACATAAGTTCTAAAATATTCTAAAGACTTGAATTTCGGAAGACCCAAGGTTTTAATGAAAGGTTCTCACAACCAAGTGTTGAAGACTCTAATAATGCAGTTCTGAAGACTCTGAAGACTTGAAGTTCAGACAACTTGATGTCATGTTCCCACTTCTAAACTCATGCTCGCAGAAGCCTCTGAAGTGCAGGAGGAAAGAAGATAATGTTAACATGATACAAATAGTGTATGGTACAATCAACGTTTCATTCCACTACCATGAAAGAACTGACGCATCCCACAATCTTGTCTCCCATGTTACTAATCATGCTACCAATCTTTATGGAAATCCCAAGAGTATCCCTCAACAGATATATTATTTTATATAAAGGCTTGAAGACTAAGAGATAAAGTTTCCAATTCACTGAATAATCACGTGCAAATGCTGTTCAGAGCTTTCACATTCTCAAGTCACTGTTTATAAAATAGTTTACACATTCAGCTTTTTAGAAGCAACACTCTTGTAAACAAAACTTGTATTTAAACTGTTGTTTGATTTTCCTTAAGGAACCGGGTAGGTCTGTATTCTTAAGAAGTCTACAGCTTGCGAGATTTAGAATTGTTAGTCACTTACGGGTAGCTTGTGCATTGTAATAACCAGGTTGATTATTGTTTGATATTCCTTAAAGGATCGGGGAGGTCCGAATCCTCAAGAATTCTAGAGCTTGCGAGTCTTAGAGGTTGTTAGTCACCTGAGGGTAGCTTGTGAAAATTGTAATCAATTTGTTTATAGTGAATTAAGTCCTCGATTAAGTGAGGCGCAACCACCTTGGCGGGTAGACTAGACTAGGTTGATAATTTTCAAGTGAACTAGTATAAACATACATTGTTCTTTACTTTCCATTCTTACATATTGTTATTATCAAGAGTGAAGGAGAAAGCTTTTTAACTAAAAGGGGAATATTTTAAAAGAATAGTTTTGTTTTAAAAACCCAACTCAAACCCCAATTTCTTGTGTTTTTCAATCCTTCAATTAGTATTGGAGCTCCGACTTTGAGGAGATAAAAAGTTTGAATTTTTATCAACACTTAACAGTGTCCAATATCGATCCAGTGTGTGTGAAACTCCAAAGGCTACATCTACTTCCACTGTTGATAATAGGGATAATTATAGAGATCACTATAGTTCAAAACCTCCTATGTTTGATGGGGAGAAATTTGACTTTTGGAAGGATATAATAGAAAGTTACTTTCTAGCATATGACTTGGATCTATGGGACTTGGTAGTTGTTGACTACACTCACCCAGTAGATGATAAAGGTCATAATATTACAACAAGTGCAATGACGGAAGCACAAAAGAAAGTATGTAGACATCACTACAAAGCAAGAATCGTTCTTCTAAGTGCTATCTCATATAATGAATATGATAAAATCATAGATAGAGAGACTACAAAATCTATTTTTAATTCTCTTAAGATGACACATGAAGGAAACGCACAAGTAAAAGAAACAAAGGCTTTGGCCTTATTTCAAAAGTATGAAGCCTTCAAGATGGAAGACGACGAATGTGTGGAAACAATGTTTTCAAGATTTCATACTCTTGTGGCGGGACTTAAGGTTTTGAACAAAGGTTACTCCACTGCAGATCACGTCAAAAAGATTATGATAAATCTACCTGTTAAATGGAGACCAATGGTAACTGCCTTAAAATTGGCAAAGGATCTAAACAACACCTCTCTTGAGGAGTTGATTAGCTCTTTAAGAAGTCATGAAATAGATCTAGAACAAGTAGAACCTCATAAGAGGGGTAAAATAAGTTGCTTTAAAGTCTACTTTTGGGAAAACCAAGAATTATCAAGCTACGCAAGAATCAGAAGAATATGAAGAAGATTCAGATGATGATGAACTCTCTTTGATATCTAGAAGAATAAGTCAAATCAGGAAGCACAAACAAAGCATGTTCAGAGGTCAGAGAAGGACATACGAAAGAGGTGAATCCACTTTTGGTCAGAGAAATGCTTCTGGAAAAGAAGTTACTTGTTTTGAATGCAACGAGCCTGGACATTACAAAAATGATTGTCCAAAGCTTAATGTTGTCTAAAGCTTAATGTTCCCTCTCATTTATCAAGGAATCACCCTGGATCCTCAAATTTGCTTCCATCCAATTCTAAGCCTTGAACTGCAATTTTTCAAGAAAGTCATCTGCAAGGGAAAAATGGTCATTTACACACTGAAAGGTCAAACTTTGACTTTTGGATCAAAATCAAGCTTCAAGAATCATATTTTATCAAGACATGTTAGAATGTGAGTTTTGTTTCGTCAAGAAATTCAAAAGTCAAATTTACTTTGGAAAAGTCAAATTTCTAAATACATGGAATTTTTTCTAAGTATTTAAGAAATATGACAAGTTCAAAACTTCTGATCAGATTATCACCATGATGCAAGTTGATTCTGGATCAACATCTGACACAAGAGTTTTAGATCTCAACAAGATCTAAGACATTTCAGAACAGAACATCTCCTAGAAATGCTGGGATTTCAAGTTATAAACTTCTCAAAGACACGTCCATGAAACTGAAACACTTAGCAAATTCTGGACACTCTCAAGACAGAGTTTGGTCAGAACTTCTGGGCCAGTTTTTACAAAGGTTCAGTCAGAGCTTGCAAGAGCAGTTCAAAGAAGGGTTACAAAGCGTGTCACAAACTTCCTGGAAAGTCTGGGTACTCCTTCAGAACATGCTGGAGCCAAAAGATAAAAGGATAAGAAGATTGGATGTTACGTTTAAGCTAAACTTATGATCTAGAACTAAGCCATGGTGTAAAGTTTCACATGGCAGGATTTCTGATTTGATAAGTCTCATCATCATTTAATGCTCATTTAATGCTCACAACCACTTTTGAGTCTTTATCCAAAGGATTTCCACCACGTATACCTCTACTGTCTTGGGATTGCAAACTTTGGTATTAGGCCCACGCTCTGCTTTTTACTTTTCCTTAATTCGTGCTGACAACCACCATGCTTTCTTTAAGAACAAGGTTGCGCTTTGGCATATGAAGGTTATATTCAACGCTTTGGTCATAACTTGACCAAATCCCAAAAACCTTGTTTATACAACCCGCTGCAGACCTATAACTAACAGCTAGTTCAGCCTACGCTTGCATCCCATAATTGCACCAAACTAGCATACGAAAACTGTGATCAAAAGGCAAGGGAACAAGATGCCAAAATGGTTCAAAATCCCATTTCCCCCCCCCCAAAAAAAATCACAACAAATCCATCTATAAATAAGTTACTCCATCACACTTTCAAAGGGCGGGCGGGCTGGCTGGCTTTTGGAGAGAGATTGGCAAAAAAAAGGGAGAGAAAAGAAAGTTGTGAAACCTTCATAAAAAACCCAGAAATCCCAAACAAAAAACCAAACCTTTGTTCTTCCTTTTGAATCAAAGAACTTGGCATTTTATCTTCCGTTACTCTTGCTGATTCTAGAACATCCAAGGGCAGCAACTCAAAGCTCCAAGCCCACGCTCCAGATTCAAGGTAAGTCTTTCTGACTTTGCATTTTTCTTCATTCAGAACATCATTAATATGTAAATATCACAATTAATGTTGTCCATATCATTGCATAAGTAGAAAAACTGTGGATCAGAACTTCTTGATTAGGCCTAGACTAAGGATTAGGATTAGAACTTATATAAACTGTTGCGTTGTTATCCTTATGATTTGTTGTTTAAAAAGAACTGAATAAGTTGCTGACGTGCTGATTAATATGAGAAAAGAGTTGAAATGTAACATAGAACTTTTGATTTTCACATGCTGATAACACACAGAACTTCTATCATTCGCTCACTATTAACACACACTAAACTTCTGATGCTTACATGCTGATAACACACTGAATTGCTAATGTTGACTCACTGGCTCAGCATAATATAGAACTTCTGATGATTCACTCACTGTTCTAACACAACACGGAACTTCTGAGTTCTCCTCACTGTTTAAACACACTAGACTTCTGATTTTCATGCGTTGATAACACACTGAACTGCTGATTCTTCATTCACTGTCTTAACACCATACAGAACTTCTGAGTTCTTCCTACTGTTTTGACACGCACGAAGCTTCTAAGATTTTCTCACTATTCTAACATTAAGAAGTTCAACACATAGCAATCCAGAACTTCTGTGTTTTTCCTCTAACGTGTCTTGCAGGACCTCAGAGTGTACCAATCCAAAACTTCTGATTCCACTGACGTTCATTTCCGAGTCATCACGCGCCTGGCTTCAAAACTTCTGATCCTTGTTGTTTTCCTTTCAGCAGCACGATGTTTCTATCCTTCATTTATTTTCCTTTTCATCATTTTTAATATTAACATAAAAAGACATAAAAATATTTTTTCTTTCATTAATTTATTTCTTTTTCATTAAAGATAAAAACCATTTTCTAAACAAGTCCTTTTTTCTTTCTTATATTGTATGTTTCAATGTGGTTGTAATAGTAACTTAGGATTTAATTTCATTTGCAACCCCCATTTGTAAATATGTACCCCCATCCCTAAAACATTGTAATAGCGTAGAACTTTACATTTTTCGCAATTTATCGCTTTCAAATGTAAATGCTAGTAATTAGGGTGTGTATGGCAATATATGAAATTTATAAATAGATCACCCTAAAAAGCAAGACTAAAATGCATGCAATCAAACACACATTGCACACATGCACCCTTAGGGTAATCTCACTTTGTTGCCTATCGGAAAAATAGTCATGTCCCTCGAACATGGGCGTTTTAGCAAAGACCCTCGATAAAAGATCGTAGTCCCTATATTACCCTCGATGTTGCCTTCGATGAACGATCTAGTCCCTAAAACGATATTGCTAAAACGTCCCATGGGTTGCCTTCTATGACTATACAAACATCCCAACATCCGTCCCTTCACATCCAACGATGGGGATTCTTACCAAAACAATGGTAAGATAGCAACGTCTAAAGGAGGAGGAAAAGAACACCTAAGACCTTTTGAGTAGGTAGATTCGCTCCTAGTTGCTTGCTTGCTCACAACAAAAACATTCTATACATTAACACTCTCACTTTGAAACATTTTTAAAAGACAACACTTTGTATGCGTTCTTATAGAAACGAGAGCCATTACAAAGAAAAACCCTTTTCAAAATCACTTTAAAAAAAAACGTCCCACAAACACCTCTTTGAACTATTTTCAAAACAACACTTTGTATGCATTCTTATAGAGACGAGAATCATTACAAAGTCACATTTTCAAAATACTTTCAAAACCCACATCATAAAGCATAATTTCAAAACAAAATCAAGTGATATAGAAAGTAACTAAGAGCCCATGGAAAACCATGGAGGAAAAGGGTGAAAATACTTTCCCTTTTCATAATCTACCCCCCGAACTCAAGAAAACATCTCTAAAGGTCTTTCCTGTGCTTTTTCACCTTTACTTATTGGATAAAAGAAAAGTTGGTGGAGACTCTTGATAAACCGCAATATTTGCGAACAAAAACGCAAAACTTAAAGTTAGTTCTCCCACCGTATCACAGAACTGGCGACTCTGCTGGGGATAAAAGATTAAAGTGGGGTTACCTTAGGGTTAGATCACATTTACTTTCTTACATTGTTTGATTTGTTTGCTTTATATTTTGGTTCATTGTTTGGGTTTGTTTTGAATCCTACACCCGGATTTGGGGACACCTTTTAGGTAAGTAGCAATAGACTATGAGGGAACTGTGCAGCCTATACCGACACAGTTGAAGTAGTAGCTACGTTGATATGGCACTTTGGTTGGTACCGGTAACCCTTGAGTCGAATCAAGGAGAGTACGGGGCCTCCGCGTGGTGTCGTGAAGCATCAACTGACCTTAGAACCTTACTTGAACAACTTGGCCATTAGGAAGTAGTGAGATAGCCGATTTCAGTGTAAAGCTGAAAATTGGTTGATACTCGATGCTACACTCATTGAGACTTGACTCTTGAGTTTTGTTTGGTTGCGAGTCAATTGCTTATCAAACGAAACTTGTGGGAAAGGTCAGTGATATTGAGATCCCTTAGAACCCGGTTACTATTAACTAGGACAGGTTGAGCCAACTAAACTTCAAGAGGGTACTTACCTACAAACTCCATGCAAGCCTAAGCCTGAGGACTTATTTTCTTTGTGTGAATATGATTATTTGTATATAAACTTGCTTACCTCGCATATTTGTACATGACATCATAACATCATACCATAGAATTTTCAATAACCATTTCAAGGATCTCGAGGGTCTTTGATACAGGGTCACGTTGAACCAGACGTCTATCAAGGAGCAAGAAGATTTATTTTCCTCTAACCAAAACACCGTCAAAAATCAAAGTACAACAAATCGGAGTCAAAGGCTACAACCCACTTGACATGGTGAGCTTAATTCTCATGGAAGGACATCCACCGATACAAAGTTCTCCAATCCCAACACTGTAAGTAACTACTAACCTCGCGAGATCCTTGAAAACACGCATCCACATATCATGCATCATATCATGATAGGTTTCTCCCATACATGTCTCCTTATCTTCCTAATGTTTATTTCTGTAAGATGGATATGGAACAAACGATGAAAGATCTCCAAGCTTAAAATGCTCAATTCCAACAAATGTTCCTAGCTATGGTTAAGGGGCAAGAGGACCTGAAGACCATTCTTCTCAAAGACAAGAAGAAAAATTCCAAAGAAGTCAGTAGGCATCCTGAACTTGAGAAGAAGACCTAGAGGACCAGTCAAGGGAGCCCTAGATATTTCAACTCCAACCAACTTGGGGGATAGTCTTGAAGAAGACAACAGTCTCGAGATTGATGAAGTCGAAGCTGAATACTCTGAGGAACAATCTCCTCCCACTATTGACAAGTACAAACAGCTAGAGGATCTCCTCAGTGCTATGGTGATTCAACAGATACCCGACTTAGATTTAGGGGACATGGGTTTGGTTTCTGGAGTGGTCATCCCCCCAAAGTTCAAAATCCCTACCTTTGTCTTGTACGATGGAGTCTCATGCCCTAAGATGCACTTATAGTCTTATGTCCGCAAGATTCAACCATACACAACTGATCCAAAGCTTTGGATCCATTTCTTCAAAGAAATCTTAGTAGGGACTCAACTCCAATGGTTCTATCAATTAGAAAGTTCTCGCATCCACACCTGGGAGGATTTAGCTGCTGCGTTCTACAAGCAGTATCAGTACAACGCTGATCTTGCACCAACTCGTGTGCAATTTTAGAACATGACCATGGGTTCCAACGAGAGCTTCAAAGGATATGCCAAAAAGTGGAGAGATATGGATGGTAGAGTGCATCCCCCTTTAACTGATAGGGAGCTGATTGACATCTTCATGGGAACTTTGACAGGGCCTTTCTTTAAAACCCTAACAGGAAGCTCCTCAGACGGGTTCACCGAGCTAATATTGACCAGCGAAAGAGTTGAAGTTGGCATCAAAAGTGGAAAGATCCAAGGAGCTACACCTCCCGACGTTTAGAAAAAGCCATATAATGGAAATAAAGAGTCCAATGTTGTGTACGGCCAAAAGAGTCGTCATGATCAACATGTAGGGGAAATCCTGATCTCTAATCCTACATTTGTTCAACAAAGACATGGCAATACGAGTAGGATAAAATACCAAGAAAGGCAGTACGCTGACATCAACATGCCTTTGTCTCAAGCATTCCAACATTTGCTGAAGGTGAAACTGATCACACTAAAGGATCCTCCTCAAAATCCCGACACCTCCTCTTCTAAGTATAATCCAAGCGTAAGATGTGCCTATCATTCTGACAGTCCCGGACATGACACCAACGACTGTTGGACTTTGAAGAACAAGATTCAAGACTTAATTGATGCCAAGGAGATCGAGTTTGACCCTTCGGAGACTCCTAACGTGATCACTGCTCTTATGCCAAATCATTGAGAGCGTCTTGTTCATTTTGAAATTTTCATTTGTAATTCCTCTTGTTATTCAAACAATTATCTATTAATGTCAAACTTTCTTTCATTAATGCATTGCATATGTTTGTCTTGAATTAATTCATTCGTTTTCATTTCATTTAAACTATTATTTTTACTCTCTTTATGACATTCAGCTCTTGCTATAAGTTACAAGCCTTTAGAGGGAGGATGACGAAAACACTGCCATAATCTCATACAGTATGCTTTTGAACAGACCTTACTCACGATGTACATGTGTTCTTTCAAATCCTAAACACTGGAGTTATAAGGAAGATAATCCCTAGTCAACCCCTTCGAGCCAAAGAAGTAGAAGTTTTATTTCTTACACAAATTGAAACCTTTTAATCAAAACCTGGGTCATAGTAGTCTCTCAATTGATTCAAACGCGCATTTAGCCGCAAACTCTCTTTTCGTAATACAACGAATGACATAAAAAAAACATTCCTTTGGAATCAAAAGACAGTGAGGTTTCCCTAGCAAATAGGAAGTCATTATCTCTGAAAAATAAAAGCCCACTAAGTCAAAACCTATGAAGGAGACTTAAAGAAAACGGGGGCATCCCGCTGGCCGTAATATCAAAATAAGAATAGTCAGGAAAAATTAGATAAAAAGAGGTCACTACAAATCCTGAAAAACATGAAAAAAATGTTGCAAAAATGACTACCTTTTGACAAACTTAACTTGTGTGAACCATCACCAAAACGTCATTCCGGACTCAATTAGAGTTCAAACGCATAATTAACTGAATTTAGGACTGAAGAACGTCACGAAGAGCGGGTGGGTACAAATACATTTGAGCCTTTATCTTTTGTTCCTTAAACCATGAACCAAGCCACATTACAACCCTTCAAATGTCCTAATTGAAGCATGGGTTAGTTCGAAAGCATACTCTTACAAAAGGTATCCTTACTCCTGTATATCTTTACTCTAAATCCTGAGTTGAATTTTTCTTACAAAATTTATTTACTCGCTAAAATGCATTTTCAAAAACTTCAAGACAAACATAAACTTTGCATTACTTGAATATCACTGTTTGCATATGGCTATTTGTTTGATAGCGGAGAAATTCACACAATGGATATCTAGTGAATGAAAGCTCTCTCAGTGAACAAAATCAATTCAAGAAGGATGACACTTCCATTGACAAATCTCCTATCAACAGGGGGACATGACATGTCACTATCTAGCACACCTGGGGAAGTCCAAGCAAGATTCCAAGAAATATCTCAAGAAGTGCAGAGTAACCAGGGGCAGGTCTCCATCTCCGTCACTAGGGGCATTGAACGTCAATCTCAGCAAAGGGTTACATACTGTGATACGGTGGTCAGATCCGGACTGTTTGAAATGGTGGTTTGCGTTTTGCGTTTGTGTTCGCAGAATGTCGCGGTAAGCAAGAGTCGCCACCGACTTTTATTTTATCCAACTGGAAAAGAAAAAAGCACGGAAAAATTCCTTTTTCGAGATTTTGAGTACGGGTGTAGTTTATAGAAAGGGAAGGTATTAGCACCCTTTCTATCTGTGGTTTTCCACGGGCTCTTAGGTACTTGCTCATCATTTTAAAAATTGCTTGTGTGTGTTTGATTTGAAAAAAGTTTTTGTTTTACTTCGATTTAACCCTTGTTTCTGTCTTCAAGAGTGTTACGAAGTCGTTTTGAAAACTTTGTTTAAAAAGAGTGTACGTGTGAAAAAAAGTTTGTTTTGAGCAAGTACCTACCAACATCTACCTACTCGAAAAAAAGAATGTTTCTGCTCTTGTTTCCTTTAGACAATGCTATCCTACTATTAGTGAGTGGGTAGCACCGTCGTTGGAGTTTGAGGGACTATCGAAAGGGACGTACGATCACTAAAGAAATGTTAATACATCTTAGTTATAACCCTAATGTCTTAAGATCAATATTCGAGGCAACATTTCCGAGGTAACCTTTCTGAGGCAACATTTTCGAGGCAACATTTCCGAATGGGACATTTGATCTTTGTTTAGACAAGAGAGAGACCACTAAAATACCCTATACTTAATGATCGTTTACCAAAGGAAACCGAAGTGAGAATATACCCTAGGAGTGCGCATGTGCGAGTGATTCAATTTCATGTTATTATCTTTGCACATTTAGGGTTTTCTAACCGTTTTAAAATTTAGATATAGTCTTGTCATGCAACCCTATTACCATACATATAACAGTTAATATTTACGGAAATTAAAGTGTGGAAAGTAAAGCTACGCTATTACAAGGCTTCGGGTATTAATTACATAGCCAAAAAATCCGCTAAAACGATAAATGAAAGGAAAAAGTCCTAATTAATCTATTACATCCTTTGAGCAATTACATCAATATTGTAAAATAAAATAAACGCGCACGATGAATCGAGAACGAGAGGAAATTAGGGTTTTGATCCCGTCTAACCTAATTAAAAGAAAAGTCATTTTTTGGTTGTTTTTGATTATTTTAATAAAATAAGGGTTTAAATTAAATGTGCAAAAACCTAATTACTAATTAAATTAAATTTAATAACACTAATTAAATTTGACCTATTTTTGTATTTTTGTGATTTTTTAAGAAAAGATAAATAACAATTAAATTAAACAAACCCTAATTCTTCTACTTGATTTTAACTTATTTACAAAGGAAATTAGAGTTACTTAATAAATTAAATTATCTAACTAAATTAATTTTTATAAAAATAAAACCTAAATTTAATTTTGATGAAAAAATTGATTTTATGACTTTATAAAAAAGGAATTAATTTTTGTTAGTAAAAATAATTTAAATAAGTTAAATAAAGTTAAATAAAGGAAGAGAGAAAAAGAGGTATTGGGCCTGTTAAACAACAACTTGGAGGGGTGTCTTTAGATAATTCTGGGCCCAAGCAATCTGACCCACGTTTGACTTCCTGGATCCAGCGTTGTGCATTGACCAGGGTGCATCAGGGTCCTTCATGTGATGGCCTTCAGATCTGTCCTTCTGGAGATCCAAAGGTTGAATCCTGAGGATACATGGTGGTCTCCACGCCTTGTGTACACGCCTGATCATCCAAATAAAAATAACATGAAACATGGGGGGACCTGGGATTTGAACCCAGGTCCTATGGCCTTTTCCACCTGCATCATTACCAACTGAGCCATGCGCTTTTGTTGTATATGAAATAATAATAAATCAATATATTAAAAACAAGCGAAATCAAAAGTTATCCGCACGCAAATTCAAATGGGCGAGTAGGGTGATGCCACGCAAGTCTTCTTCTTCCCTTCTCCGTTGGTAAAATTCAGAGACTTTTACCTACGGACAAAAGTTCGTAGCTACAACTCCTGCATATTTCAAAATCACATATATGCACTATAAATGAAATCTAAGGCTGTGGACCAATTCATCTTGGCCTGCTGAGCATCATGGTCCCTTCTTGTGCACCAATTTTGCCTGCATAAAAAGATCCTAAAACGAGACACAAAACCCTAACAATGGAAAATCTCTATAGGGTTAGAAAAAATGCAATTAATTGTTATGAATAGCTTGCAAATGCTTCAAGGAACAAGAATATGTAAGTAATTCATGCTACAAGTGCCAAAATAATATGATTCGGTTTCAAGAAAAAGTCAAGGTCGTGAATCACTTACAGTGAGGTCTAGCGCAGGAAATTGCTTGCTTTTGATAGCTATGGCTTTCTTGAGTGCCCAGGAAACGAAAGAAATTGCCTGGGAGTCTTGAAAACGCTTGGAAGTACAAAATCATATCAACACTTTCTTTGAATTTTTTCAAGTTTGGTTCTGCCTTTACACGCCTCCAAAACTTTTTCTTTTTGATCTGCACTTGTCCACTATATACCAAGGAACGATTTAGGGTTGCAAATATGTTCTTAATCTTTGGCAATTATGATTTGTGATCATGATTTGATCTTCTTGAAAATCTTTCCAAAGATAGGCCAAAACCAATATTTTTATGCACAACCATGCCTTACACGATTTGATTCACTTGCTAGCTGTATAAGGGACTTGAAACATGCATCAAATCTTAAGGTTTGAATGATTTGGATATTTTCTTGATTTATTTTGATTTAAATTGATTTAATTGAAATAAAAAATCAAAATAAATGGTAAATATAAAATAAAGGCAAGTGGTAAGAGTTAGGCCTCGTGGACCATGTTACAAACTTAAGCCAAGTACAAAAAAATGGGCCCATTTGACAAAAAATGCAATTTGAGGCACTTTTGACTTTTGGCAATTTTGCAAAAAAGGTCAACTTCACCAATGCATAACTTATTAAATTTTGACTCTTTAAAGGTGTTATTGAACTTTTTAGAAAGATTGAGATGTTCTCTAAACAACCCATTTGGTCTCATCTCAATCGGGTCTTCCATGTCCATGTATGAAGCTTTGACAAAAAATGTTTTTTTGTTGACTTTTCAAAATGGCTTATAATATCCAAATTCATAACTTCTTGTGAGTGCATATTTTGAACTTGGGAGCTGAATATGAATTGTAGGTCATTTCATCCTATTTAAAATGTGCTTTGGATGGGTCATTTCTCATAATGTATGAGAAATTTATGCTTGGTCAAAGTTGAGTTGACTTTTCCTTCAAAACCCTAATTTAGCAACTTTTGGTTCTTCATGAATTGTGAGCAACCCTTGGGGAATATTGATAAAAACTTGATAAAATGATGAATAATACTTCAAAATGAGGATGTTGACCAAAAATCTTGAAGTTTGACTATATGTGGGCCACAGTTGACTTTTGCCCTAGCATAGTCGATTTTCAGACCTTTGAGCAATTGATTGAGCAAATTTCCTCTGCAAGGCTTGAAAATTGACATGGATGATTTTGAGAACATATTAGGACAATGGTGAGCCTTTGGGATCCCTTGGACTCAAGTATCTTGATGCAACATGAAACCCTAATTTGAGGTAGACTGCCCTAGGAGAGAGTTTGTTTGGTCAACCCTTGGACTTCCTTGGGAAAATTGAGGAGCTTTATTGAAATGTTTTGAGAAATATGGGAGGGCAAATTTTGGGGTACAACAAATGCCCCTGTTCAATCTTCTTAAACCTGAGGATGTAGATTGGCTTGTCTGCCTTTCGTGATCCGAGGGTGGAAGATGATTGAACACTAGAGTGCCCAGAAATTTGCACTCACATGAAGTGGTATTTATCTTGTAATGTCGGGAATGGGCTCACAGATGCCATTTGGAAATTGATGACAGAAAATGGGCTTAAAGATGCCATTCGAAGGAGTGTTAATTGCATAAGAGATTACTTTGCGAGAGCCTGTATACCTGTTGTTGAGGAAGACTACACTGGGGAATACTGATCTCTGTCTTGGTAAAAAGTTGAATTTTAGGAGCTTCGGTCGTCTGTTATTCTACTGGGGAATCGTCTCTTGGTCGAAGTGATGAAAATAAACTACTATCTAGTCGTGATCCAGGCTTCATAGTGATAAGACCGACTGCTATCTGGTCGTAATCCAGGCTTCACAGTGACTTACTGGGGAAATGAGATTAACCTTGCTATCGGGTCGTGATCCAGGCTTCACAATTTCTCAATTCTTATCTGGTCGTAATCCAGGCTTCAGAAGGAATTAAGTTGTTATATGGTCGTATCAGGGCTTCAACTTGAATTTAGGGCATACTAATATTATGTCGACTCCAGGCTTCTTAGTAATTGTCCAGGTAAACTACTATTTGGTCGAAATCCAAGCTTCGCAGTGTCTTGTACTGTTATCTGGTCGTAATCCAGGCTTCAGTCCTTTACCGCTATCTGGTCATAATCCAGGCTTCACGATGTTTTATACCATTATTCGGTCGAATCTAGGCTTCATGGTGTTCTGTACTGCTATCTGGTCGCTTCCAGGCTTCACAATACCTAACTTCTTATCTGGTCGTAATCCAGGATTCAGAAGAAATCAAGTGGTTATTCGGTCGCCTCTGAGCTTCCCTTTGATTTTAGGCCTACTAATATTCGGTCGAATCCGGGCTTCATAGTAATTGGCCGGGTAAACTGTTATTTGGTCGTAATCCAAGCTTCAGAGTGTCCCTCACTGTTATCTGGTCGTAATCCAGGCTTCAGTGTCTCTTACCGCTATCTGGTTATAATCCAGGCTTCGCGATGTCTCATACCATTATCTGGTCGAATCCAGGCTTCATGGTGTTCAAAGAAATCAAGATACTATCTGGTCAAATCCTGGATTCATAACTTGTTTTAAAGATATACCACTATCTGGTCATAATCCAGGCTTCACGGTGTCTTTGGATGCTATCTGGTCGTAATTCAGGCTTCACAGTAACTTGTATTTCTATCTGGTCGTAATCCAGGCTTCACAATAACTTGTTGAGCTGTTATCCAGTCATAATCCGGGCTTCACGGCTTGCTGGGGATTAAACTATTATCCGGTCCAATCCGGGCTTCATAGCTTAAAGATAAACCACTATCTGGTCGAATCCAGGCTTCGCGGCATTTGATATTGTTATCCGGTTGTTCTCCGGGCTTAAAAATATGATGTAGAAATCAAGATACTATCCGGTCGGATCTGGGCTTCATAGCTTGAACTTGGTGAGAATTTGATTGTATCTTTCCTGAAAGGTAAAGGGTTAGTCGTATGTAATTCATGATATGTTTCAAGCAATGATGTTCTCAAAATAAATGAGATTGTGTTGTATGATGCGTATGCGCATGTCAAGATGTATGGACATGCAATGTTTTTATGATGCTCTCTAGCTGGGGAAAATAAATCCCGGATTGCTGCTGGAGCAAAAGAATTGAATTCTTCGTTCTCGCTGGGAATAACGACTGAAGATGATTGTGAGAATAATCCTGCTGGAGAATAAACTGACGAGAAAATGACTCTGTGGGGAAGAGATGCTCTTCTTGAAGATCTGCTGATTTGGAGAAATAATCTTGGATGGGGATGAATTACCGTTGCTGGTGATAATGAACCCTGTTGGGGATTGAGTTTCTGCTTGTGGAAGAAATAAACTCCACTAGGGATAATCTTCTAGTACTGGTGATGGATAAACTCTGCTTGGGGAGAATCAATGTTTTTTTAGATACCTTTTGCTCTGCGGGGAGTCAATGTACCTTTAATCGTATT
This sequence comes from Vicia faba, assembly GCA_948472305.1. Lineage (NCBI taxonomy): Eukaryota > Viridiplantae > Streptophyta > Magnoliopsida > Fabales > Fabaceae > Vicia > Vicia faba. Next base: position 798,557,119 of record OX451738.1, on the reverse strand, counting down.
CTCCAGCTAGGTCTATCCCTATACCTGGTGGACATAGCAACCGTAAGGTTTGGACATTTCTTGTTTTCCCCTGTTCCTGATATTACGAGTAATCGTCCTTTGTTTCGCATGTAAATATTTATGAGCGACAATTATTGTCAAATGGATATATCAAAAATGAACCATTGGACGTTCTTGTAAAACAAAACAGAAAAAGAAGAACAATTTGAAATTTCTTTGTGAAAATGAATTGTATTGATTTTGAAGTTGGCCTGTAAATAGCCGTTTTTGTACAAGAGGCTGACGTCATAGTAAGAGAACGCCGCCGAATGATAGAAATTATACAATTTTTGTAAAACAAAGAAAAAGAGCTATGTGAACAATCCCATTGGGTTCCAACTCTGCTATTACCTTTATATCTTTGAGTGTCTCACCACTTTGCTATTGGGTTGAAGGTAAATCAGATTGATTAGCGCCGTCTGAGCTTGATAGCCGATACCGAAGTCTAGTTGCAAGATGACCCAATGAGACATAGCGTTTCGCTTTAATCCCTAATTTTTGCCTGGACCGCCCTTTCGGGTTTTCAGTCCACCAGGATACCCTTTTTTGCCCAAGTCGCCTTTTCAGGTTTTCGACTTACCGGGTGTACAGTTTTTTTTTCATTTTCATCCCTTATTTTTCCCGAACCCTTTTGGTTCGCTGGGAAGCCCTTATTTTTGCCTAGGCCAGTCAACCTAGCGGGTCTTTGATTATGCGTAGTATTTTTTAACTATGTCTGCATTGACGGGGTGAGGAAGGTCGTCACCATCCATGGTGGTTAGAATCATAGCTCCTCCTGAGAAAATGTTCTTAACCTCAAATGGCCCTTCATACGTAGGGGTCCATTTGCCCCTGGGATCACCTTGCGGAAGTATGATGCGCTTGATCACCAGATCCCCAACTTGATACTCTTGTCGTCTGACTTTCTTGTTAAATGCCTTGATCATTCGCTTTTGATACGCCTGACCATGACAAATAGCGGTAAGTCTCTTTTCATCGATTAAGTTTAGCTAATCAAGTCGGGTCTGGATACAATTGTCCTCGCTTAAACCTACATCCTTCATAATCCAGAGAGAAGGTATCTGGAACTCAATGGGTAAGACTGCCTCCATACCATACACCAAAGAGTAGGGGGTTTCCCCTGTCGAAGTCCGTGCTGAGGTACAGTACCCATGAAGAGCGAATGGTAACATCTCATGCCAATCTTTGTATGTCACCATCATCTTCTGCACAATCTTCTTGATGTTCTTATTAGCTGCTTCAACAGCCCCATTCATCTTCGACGGGTAAGGAGAATAGTTGTGATGCTGTATTTTGAACTATTTGTAGAGCTCGGTGATCAACGTATTGTTGATATTTGTACCATTGTCCGTAATGATCCTCTCTGGTACACCATATCGACAGATCAAGTTGTGCCGAATAAACCGCGCCACAATGTTCTTGGTTACTGTAGCAAATGAAGTTGCCTCAACCCACTTCGTGAAGTAATCAATTGCTACCAGGATGAAACGATGCCCGTTGGACGCAGTAGGTCTGATCTCGCCAAACATATCGATACCCCACATTGCAAAGGGCCAAGGAACTGTCAAGACATTCAGAGGAACTGGAGGTACATGCACCTCATCAGCATAGACTTGGCACTTATGACAGGTCTGAGAATGCTGATAACAATCGGCTTCCATAGTAAACCAATAGTATCCCGCCCGTAGGATCTTTTTTGCCATGATATGTCCACTGGAATGAGTTCCGAAAGTACCTTCATGTAATTCTGCCATAATCCTCTCTGCCTCGCTTTTGTCCACATATCGCAGCAAGGTTGAATCATGGTTACGCTTATAAAGAATCCCATTGCTAATGAAGAACTTCGCAGCGAATCTCCTCAGAAACTTCTTGTCATTAACAGATGCACCCTTGGGGTATTCTTGTGCCTCAAGATACCTCTTTACCTCATGAAACCAGGGTTTATCTGCCGCTTCTTCAGTCTCAATGTCACAACAATGTGCGTGTTCATCCAACCTCTCAATGGTAATCTGGGGAACTTCATTGTCCCACCTGACCTTGAACATGGAAGACATAGTAGCTAGCGCGTCCGCTAACTGATTCTCCTCTCTCGGGAAGTGTTCAAAGGTCATCTCATCAAAATGTGGAAGCAACGACAATATATACTCTTTGTAAGGAATAAGATTTGGGTGCTTCGTATCCCACTCGCCTTTGATCTGACTGATCACTAGAGCGAAATCTTCGAATACACTCAAGAACTTAATCCTTAGCTCAATAGCTGCTCGAAGGCCCATAATGCACGCATCATAATCCGCCATGTTGTTGGTGCAGTTAAAACATAATCGGGTGGTGAACGGAGTATGACAGCCCTCAAGAGATATAATCACGACGCCAATGCCATTAACCAACGCGTTTGAAGCTCCATCAAAATTCAAAGACCATCGGGATCCTTCATCAGGTCTTTCATCCGGTCCATGTTTTTCATAGTCGGTCACCAACATGATGTTCTCATCCGGAAACTAGAAATTCATAGATTGGTAATCATCCACGTCTTGGTGCGCCAAATGATCTGCCAACACACTTCCCTTGATTTCTTTTTGGGTTGTGTATTGGATGTCATATTCAGTGAAGATCATCTGCCATCTTGCTATTCTTCTGGACAAGGCAGGCTTTTCGAAGATATACTTGATTGGGTCCATCTTTGATATCAATAACATGGTGTGAGTCAGCACATACTGTCTCAGCCGGTGAGCAGCCCATGCCAAAGCGCATCAAGTTATCTCGAGCAGTGAGTATCGGGTCTCACAGTCGGTAAACTTTTTGCTAAGGTAGTAAATAGAATGCTCTTTTCGGCCAGACTCGTCATGCTGCCCCAACACGCACCCCATTGAATTGTCGAGTACTGTCAAGTATAAGATCAAGGTTTTTCCTTCAACTGGAGGCATCAGAATAGGGGGCTCTTTGAGATATTCTTTGATCCTTTCGAAAGCGGCCTGACATTCATCATTCCATTTTACCACTTGATCTTTCTTTAGCAGCTTGAAGATTGGCTCATAAGTAGCAGTCAGATGTGAAATGAATCGGGAAATGTAATTCATACGTCCTAGAAAGCCTTTGACTTCTTTTTCTGTTAGGGGAGCTGGCATTTCCTGTATAGCCTTTACCTTTGCAGGATCCACTTGAATACCCTTATCACTAACAACGAAACCTAGCAGCTTACCAGACCATACCCTGAAGGTGCACTTGTTCGGGTTTAACCTAAACTTGTACATCTTCAACCTGTCAAATAGCTTCTGAAGATGGTCAAGGTGTTCTCCTTCAGTCTGGGACCTTGCAATCATGTCATCAACGTAAACCTCAATATCATGGTGAATCATGTCGTGAAACAAAGTAACCATGGCGCGCTGATACGTTGCCCCAACATTCTTCAATATAAACGGCATGACCTTATAGAAAAAGGTGCCCCACTGTGTAACGAAAGTCGTCTTCTCCATGTCCTCGGGAGCCATCTTAATCTGATTGTCACCAGAGAAACCGTCCATAAAGGAGAAGATCTTATGCTGCGCGGTGTTGTCGACCAAGACATCAATGTGAGGTAGATGGAAATCATCCTTGGGGCTCTCCCTGTTCAGATCCCTATAGTCCACACACATTCATACCTTACCATCCTTCTTCGGCACTGGAACCACGTTGGCAACCCCCTGGGGGTAAGAAGTAACTGCTAGAAATCCAGCATCAAACTGTTTCATGACCTCAACTTTGATTTTCTCAGACATCTCTGGGCGCATACGGTGAACTTTCTACTTTACCGGAGAACAATCTTCTTTAGTTGGCAAGTGGTAAACCAGAATATCGGTATCCAAACCAGGCATATCTTCATAAGACCAGGCAAAAATCTCAACATAGTCACGTAGCATCTGTGTCAACCGTTGCTTGACACTAGACTCCAGATTCGCACCGATCTTGACTTCTTTCTCGTCCTCCTCTGTACCAAAATTCACTGCCTCCAATGGCTCTTCATGGGGGTGTATGGCCCTCTCTTCCTGTAGTAACAGTCTAGTAAGTTCCCCAGGCACTTCACAATCATCCTCACCTTCGTCCTCGACTTGGTTGATCGGATTTTAGAAGTTATAACGGGCAGTAGTAGAGTCGTTATCAATGGGATCCAGAGTGGATATGGATCTGCATTATGATATGTGAGTGTGTGTAAGACAATAGCTGTTTTGATAGAGTGCAAGATAGAAAAGAAAAAACAAGGAGCGCAAAATTTGTAATGCAAGAAAATGTCCAATGCTTTATTGATCATATATGAAAATGACAAATAATAAGCCCTCACAAACAAAGCCAAAGTTCCTCGGGCAAGGCGCCGGGCTGTAAAGTTTCAGATTCTCTGTTACAAATCATAAAATAAAAGTTTATTATTATGTAATAAAAGAAACGGGCACGAAGTCCTTCATCGTCCAAATGTTCAATCCACCGTCGGTAGTCGGGTAAATCCAGCTGTCAATATCTGGCTCTTCTTCATCATCCCCGATCATATTAACTCCCGAGTCATGCTTGGGCATAGGAGCCGTTATGACGTTGGGCTTCTCCGGTGCGTCAAACTCAATTTCCTTAACATCAATAAAATCTTGCACCTTATTCCTCAAGGCCCAGCAGTTGTTTGTATCATGCCCTGGGCTATCAGAGTGATAGGCGCAGCGGCCGTTCGGATTATACAGGGGAGATGTGTTACTGGGATTCTTTAGGGCTTCCCTCAGAGTTACCAGGTTGGTCTTTAATAGTTGTGGTAGAATTTGAGACAAGGTCATACTGAGCCGAGTGTACTGTCTTTGCGGTCTCTCTACCCTTTTCTGATTGTTGCATTGTGGGGCAACTGTGGGTCTTGATATTACTACCGCATTCACTGCTTGACGACGTTCAGGTCGTTTTTGGCTCCTCGAGCTGTAAACTACACTAGCTTCTTTCCTGAAAGGCTTCTTTTCTGTACTTGATGAACCGCCTTTATGTATCTTGCCACTTCTAATACCAGCTTCTACTCTCTCCCCGGTCAAATTCAATTCAGTGAACCCATATGATGACCTGTCGATCAAGCGATTGAAAAATGGACCAGACAAAGTCCCAAGAAACATATCCACCAACTCCCTATCAGACAGAGGGGGTTGGAATCTTCCAGCCAGATCTCTCCACTTCTGAGCATACTCCTTAAAGCCTTCACTTGCACCCATAGACATACCCTGAAGCTGAGTACGCCTGGGAGCAAGGTCGGCGTTATACTGGTATTGCTTGTAAAAAGCAGCAGCAAGGTCCTCCCAGTTGCAGACATTAGCTCCTTCCAATTGATAAAACCATTCAAGTTGAGTCCCTGACAGACTATCTTGAAAGAAATGAACCCACAGATTTCTATCAGCAGTGTAGGGTTGGATTTTTCTTACGTACGAGCGGAGATGGAGTTTTGGACAGTATACTCCATCTTATTTAGCAAAAACAAGAGCTTTAAACTTGTGAGGGATCACCACCCCATATGCCAGTCCCAGATCTCCAAAGTGCAAACCAGGTATTTTCTGAATCTCCATTGCACTCAAACGGTCTTCAAGTTATTTGTACCTATCCTCAGTAGGAGGATACTGTTCTTCATCAAAATCAGTGTCATTATCAGAGACTACAGGACTAGGACCCTTTTCTACCTCTTAATTCTCTCCTCCTTTAGATGAATGAGACAGATCAGCTTCTTGTCACAACCTATTCCCAAATCTGTGACCCATATTCAGAAGAACCACTTTCTTCTTCTTCTTTTTCTTCTCTTTCATGATGAGAGTCTTTAAATCCTCTTGTCCTTTGGCCAAGTTTAAGAACATCTCTTTGAATTGAGCATTCTGTACTTGAAGATCTTTGATGGCTTGATCGGTAGGTATTTTAGAAGACATTCTATGTTGAAATAAACAGCGAAGAAGATGAGAAACCTGTAATGATACCTATAATGAGGTGCATGATAATGAATGTGTATGAAATAATTTCAAAGACTTTGGGAGATTTAAATTTGCAAATTGTGATACGGTGGAAGAACTGATTGTTTTTGAAATGCTGGTTTGCGTTTTGCGTTTGTTTTTGCAAAATGTCGCGGTAAGTAAGAGTCGCCACCGACTTTTATTTTATCCAACAAGGAAAGGAAAAAAGCACAGAAAAATTCCTTTTTTCGAGATATTTATGAGTACAGGGGGTAGATTTATAGAAAGGGAAGGTATTAGCACCCTTTCTATCCGTAGTTATCTACGGGCTCTTAGGTACTTGCTCATCATTTTCAAAATTGTTTTCTTTGTTCTTGTGGGTTTTGAAAAGTTTTGTTTTTAACTTCAATTTAACTCTTGCATCTGTCTTCAAGAGTGTAATGAAGTTTTTTTGAAAACTTGTTTGTAAAAGAGTGTAAGTGTGAAAAAAGTTTTGTTTTGGATGAGCAAGTATCTAAGAACTAATCTACCTATTTGAAAAAGGAATTGTTCTATGCTAATTTCCTTTAGGCAATGCTATCCCACTATTAGTGAGTAGGTAGCACCGTCGTTTGAGTTTGAGAGTCAATTTGAAAGAGGGACATACGGTCACTAAAGAAATGTTAGGACGCCTTAGCGGTAACCCTAATGTCTTAGATCATTTGTTTGAGGCAACAATATCCGAGGCAACCATTTCGAGGCAACTATGATCTTTTAGACAAGATGACGACCTCTAAAACAACCTATACTCAATGACTGTGTACGAAGGCAACCAAGTGGGGTGTACCCTAGGAGTGCGCATGTGCAAGTGTGTTGTTTTCAGTTATTTTTATCTTTGCACATGTTAAGGGTGATCTAATTTGATTTTAAGATTAAGCATTCATTCTTGTCATGCAAACCCTATTACCAAACATCTAACAGTTGTATAATTTGCAGAAATTAAAGGCGGAATTTAAACTAATTATTACAAGGTGTCGGGTATTTACATCGCCAAAAACAACCCTTTGAAAATAAAAAACAGAAAAATAAATAAAATGTTCTAATTATTTATTACAAACCAGGAGTAGATACATTAATTGGATAAAGAAAAATAAAGTGCGACGCGAAATTAAATCGGATGCGAAATTAGGGTTTTGACCCTTTTAAGAGAAAATGCTTTTTTTGTTGTTTTGATTTAAGAAATGAAATTAAATCCTAAAATTAAATACTAAATTTATTATAAAATAAATTAATTGATGAAAAATAATAAATGACATATTTGTGGAGTTTTTTTGTTAATTTAAGAAAGAATTTAAAATAATTAAATTAGAGTTAAAACCTAATGATTTCTAATTAATTTTAAATATTTACAAAATAAGTTAAAGTTATTCTAAAATTAAAAACCTAATTAATTAATTAAAATTTATTAAATAAAAATAAAGTTCTGAATTTTAATTGGACAAAAATGTTTTTTGTGATATTTCGTAAAAAAGAAAATTAATCCATTGGTTAGAAATTAATTAAATAAAATAAAATAACTAAAATAAAAAAAAAGAAAATATATGCTAAAGAGTGAGAATGGGCCTTTTTTGGAGGGTGTAGAAAGCATTTTTGTTGGCCCAATAATGTTGATCCGTTTGGACTTTTGTGATCCTGTGTACATGCGTTGACTAAGTCCATGGTGTGCCCTCAAGGCTTGGCCACTAGATCTGGCCATCTGGCACGTTGATTGGTGAGCGTTCATGATGGGTATCAAGCTTGAACATGCACATGATTACCTGCAGGAAAATGATATTGAGAAAATGGGGGGACCTGGGATTCGAACCCAGGTCCTGAAGGGGAATACACACTATGCTTGCCACCACGCTATTTTTTTTTTAGTTGTCAATATAATGCAAACAAAAGATAATATAATAAAACAGATTTCATTGGATCAATATAAAAAAAACGCGCCAAGATTTGAATGGTCCAGTGGGAGGATGACACGACATTGTCCCTGTCCTCTAAATCCTATAATTTTTACCTGCGTATTTTCATCCGCAGCTAAAATCGTAGCTTCATCCTAAAATCTTCCCCAAGCCATATAAACGCATTCTAAGAACATGGTTGAGTTTGTCTCAACCTGCTGATCACAACCATAGCCATTATCATGGCCAATTTTTCCCGAAACGAAAAAACCCCAAAACAAGAACCAAACCCTAGTAATAGTGATCTGTGATATAGGTTAGATAAATGAAATTGATTAATGCCAAAAGCTTGAAAATGCCATGGTGATCACAAATATGCAGTTATTTTATATTAACAATGCCTAATTTATGAAATAGAAAATCAAGAACAGGGCGTACTCGTGAGCGACTTACAGTGCTTGGAAGGGTCTAAAAATGCGTGATTTTGATTGGTCTCGCTTGTGGAGATGGCCAGGAAACGATTGAGATACTTGCAAAGCCCCAAGGATGCCTCTATGACTGATTTCGATCTCAAGCTTTTTCTTATTTTTTGCAAATTTTGTTTTGCCTCAAGAACTGATCTCCAACCCCTATTCTTGTATGCTTCGCTTCCTTATGTATTGTACAATACATTAGGTCTGAATTCCTTGTCCAAATCTTCCTCTATCAATGCTCTTGATGTGGATTTGATTTGCTTTGAACAACCTTCCAAAATTGGCTTGATTTGAATCTTTTTGTGTACAATTGCTTTGATACGAATTTGATATGGTGTAAGCTGTCCATTGAAACCTGAAATCACCAAAAGATCTTTGGTTATCAATATTTTTGATTTTATTTGATTTATTTTGATTTAATTAAAATTAAATCAAATAAAAATCAAAATAATTAATAAAAATATGATATGGACACATGGGCAAGGCTAGCGCGCGTGGGACATAAGGAAAACTCAAAACAAGTGAAAAAGAATGGGCCCATTTGGCAAAATTTGATGTTTTGGGTATAGTTGACTTTAGGCAATTTTGCAAAAAAAGTCTAACTTCAACAATGCATAACTTCTTCAATTTTGAACTTTTGGAGGTGTTCTTTGACTTTTTAGAAAGCTTGAGATGTCCTCTAATCAACCATTTTGGTCTCATCGCATTTTGATATTTCATGCTAAGGTTAGAAGCTTTGACAAAAAAGGTGTTTTTGTTGACTTTCAAAAATGACCTATAATGTCAAAATTCATAACTTCTTGTGAGTGCATATTGTGATCTTGGGGTATGAAGATGGATTGTAGTTAATTGCATCCTATTCAAAATTAGCTTTTGATGGGTCATTTCTCATAAAGTATGAGAAAGTTATGCTTGATGAATTTTGAACAATCCTTGATGAATCATGATCAACCCTTGATAAAATGATGAAATATACTTCAAAATGAGGATGTTGACCAAAAATCTTGAAGTTTTACTGTAATTGGGTCACAGTTGACTTTTTCCCTAGCACAGTCGATTTTTGGACCTTTTGAGCAATTGAATGAGAAAAATTCCTCTGCAAGGCTTGAAACTTGACGTGGATGACCTTGAGAACATATTAGGACATTGGTGAGAACTTGGGGTCACTTGGACTCAAGGATCTTGATGCAACACAAAACCTTAATTTGAGTAGACTGCCTTAAGAGAGAGCTTGTTTGGCCAACCCTTGGACTACATTGAGCAATTTGGAGATCTTTCTTGCAATGTTTTGAGAAAAATGGGAGGGAAAATTTTGGGGTACAACAAAAACCAAGAAATAAACAAACTTTATTAGATTAAACTTGTAAGAATGTTTAACAATGCCTTTAAGGTGTTACAAAGGAAATAGACTGAAAACAAATCTAAACTAGAAAAAAGCAAAAAAATCAGAAATTCCATGGACGCTTTCCCTTGGTGCTGACATAGTCATTGATCGCCCTTTAATTCTCAAGTTGCCTCATGAGCTTCAAGATCTTCCTCTCTTGCTCATGATACTTCTCCCTTTAGGTATCCCTCTCCTCTTTTAGCTGAATCCAGGATCTCTTTAATGCCCCAAGATCAGTAGGCATGTAGGGATAAAGGACTGTATAAGGAACACCTTCTTCATTAGTATGCTCCATAATTACTGGAAACACATATTCATAAGGCATCCCAAGCTGCTGAGTTCGAGCTCGGACCCACTAGAGGTAAGGTTGCATAGGGAGAGAAGTATTTGGTCCTAGCTCTTGAGGGTCAGACCTGTTCACCATGCCCCAAGCTCGTATAAACCTTCGGCGATGCTCTTCAACGTCTTCCTTATAGTCAAAGATAATATCTGCAAGAAGTAGCTCGTGAGGACCGACTCTCCGAGCGCGACCAAGCGACGGGACATTAGGGTATTCCCCACATTGATCAATAATAACAACACCTTCCATATCCTTAGAACTCCAAAGAATGTTTGTATGAGCAAGGGACATTATCCTGTAAGACCATCCTAAACCTTCCTCATTCTTCAACACGGACTTGGAGAGGTGCGAAATAAACCACCCCTCCAACAGCGACATGCACCACATGAGGGTCCCTCTTCTACGCTCCGTACGAGTATAGAGGGCATGCAAAATATCACCCAGAAGAGTAGGTACAGGATTGCGAGACAGGAAGATCTTAACTGCATTCACGTCTATAAAGGAATTTGGATTCTGGAAAAGAACCAAACCGTAGATGAGGAGAGCTAAGATTTCTTCAAAAGCATGAAAGTCCAAGTTATCCCAGAATAGTTGAGCTTGATCCATTAGAAACTTGGCTAAGAAAACTTTAACCCCGCTTCATGTCTCCCAATTAGATACCACATCAGTCTTCTTCAAGTGTAAAGTTGAAGCAATGTCTTCTGGCCTAGGAGTCTCTTCCAAACCTGTGAAGGGCATCTGCTCGAGGATGGATATACCCAATAAGTGAGAAAACTCTTCCAAAGTGGGAACTAGATGATAATCTGGGAAGGTGAAACAATGATGCACTAGATCGAAGAACTGGAAAAGCACACTCATCATTTGTTCATCAAACTTGGAGGTAACCAAACTAAGAAGCTGACCATGTATTCTAATGAATGAAGAAGTATCAGAAACTCTTGAGGCTAAGTCTTTGAGTTGAGCAGGAATTTGCACAAAGTTAACTCGGATGGTGTTTCTGTGCATGGAAGCCATGATCTGCAAAACAGAACAAAGATAAATCTCCTCGGTCTTTGAAATGGTTAGTCTAATGAAGTATGCATGCTATGTTATGATGCATGATGTCATGATAAAACACACAACAGGTATAGCAGATAGCAGACATGGTAAAGGAAAACAATTCACACAATAGCCCTTAATTTTAAGGCTTGCATGGGGTCTAGGTACTACCCTCTTGAAGTTCAGTTGGTTTCAACCTGTCCTAATAATAGTAATTGGGTTCTAGAGGTTCTCAATATCACTGACCATCCTCCATCCGTCATGGTTTCAGCTCACAGAATCTTTTCTTGCGGCCATAACTATCTCGAGAGTATGGTCTCAATGAGTGTAGCATCGAGTATCAACCAGTTCCCAGCTTTACACCGAGACCGGCTATCTCACTACTTCCTATGGCCAAGTTGGTCAATTATAGGTTCTAAGGTCAGTTGATGCTTAACGACCCATATAGCAGCCCCGTATTCTCCTCGTTTCTCTAAAAGGGATACCGGTACCAACCAATCAGCCACATCAACGTAGCTGCTGCTTCAACCATATCGGTCTATGCTGTACAGTTCCCTCACAGTTTATTGCTACTTACCTAAAAGGTGTCCCCCAGATTCGGGTTAGGATCTATAGTAACTCCCAATACAAAGCCCTCAAAGATAAAGAAATCCAATAAAACAATAGAAGAAAATATGATGAACTAATCCTAAGGTATACCCCACTTATTAACTCCCCAGCAGAGTCGCCAGTTCTGTGATACGGTGGCCAGAACTGGACTGCTTGAAATGCTGGTTTGCGTTTTGCATTTGTGTTTGCAAAATGTAGTGGTAAGCAAGAGTCGCCACCGAATTTTATTTTATCCAACTGGAAAGGAAAAAAACACAGAAAAATTCCTTTTTCGAGATTTTGAGTACGGGGGGTAGATTATAGAAAGGGAAGGTATTAGCACCCTTTCTATCTGTGGTTTTCCATGGGCTCTTAGGTACTTGCTCATCATTTTAAAAACTGCTTGTGTGTGTTTGATTTGAAAAGAGTTTTTGTTTTACTTCGATTTAACCCTTGTTTCTGTCTTCAAGAGTGTTACGAAGTCGTTTTGAAAACTTTGTTTGAAAAGAGTGTAAGTGTGAAAAAATTTGTTTTGAGCAAGTACATACCAGCATCTACCTACTCGGAAAAAAGAATGTTTATGCTCTTGTTTCCTTTAGACAATGCTATCCTACTATTAGTGAGTAGGTAGCACCGTCGTTGGAGTTTGAGGGACTATCGAAAGGGACGTACGATCACTAAAGTAATGTTAAGACGTCTTAGTAATAACCCTAATGTCTTAAGATCAATATTCGAGGCAACATTTCCGAGGCAACATTTCCGAGGCAACATTTCCGAGGCAACATTTTCGAACGGGACATTTGATCTTTGCTTAGACAAGAGAGCAACCACTAAAATACCCTATACTTGATGATCGTTTACCGAAGGCAACCGAAGTGAGAGTATACCCTAGGAGTGCGCATGTGCGAGTGATTCAATTTCAATTTATTATCTTTGCACATTTAGGGTTTGCTAACCGTTTTAAAATTTACATACAGTCTTGTCATGCAACCCTATTACCATACATCTAATTACTAATTAAATTAAATTAAATAAAACTAATTAAATTTGACCTATTTTTGTATTTTTGTGATTTTTTAAGAAAAGAGAAATAACAATTAAATTAAACAAACCCTAATTCTTCTACTTGATTTTAATTTATTTACAAAGGAAATTAAAGTCACTTAATAAATTAAATTAACTAACTAAATTGTTTTTATAAAAATAAAACCTAAATTTAATTTTGATGAAAAAATTGATTTTATGACTTTATAAAAAAAGAATTAATTTTTGTTAGTAAAAATAATTTAAATAAGTTAAATAAAGTAAAATAAAGGAAGAGAGAAAAATATGTATTAGGCTTGTTAAACAGCAACTTGGAGGGGTGTCTTTAGCAAATTCTGGGCCCAAGAAATCTGACCCACGTTTGACTTTCTGGATCCAGCGTTGTGCATTGACCAGGGTGCATCATGGTCCTTCATGTGATGGCCTTCAGATCTGTCCTTCTAGAGATCTAAAGGTTGAATCCTGAGGGTACATGGTGGTCTCCACGCCTTGTGTGCACGCCTGATCATCCAAATAAAAATAACATGAAACATGGGGGGACCTGGGATTCGAACCCAGGTCCTATGGCCTTTTCCACCTGCATAATTACCAACTAAGCCATGCGCTTTTGTTGTGTATGAAATAATAATAAATCAATATATTAAAAACAAGCGAAATCAAAAGTTATCCGCGCGCAAATTCAAATGGGCGAGTAGGGTGATGCCACGCAATCACATATAAGCACTATAACTGAAATCTAAGGCTGTGGACCAATTCATCTTGGCCTACTGAGCATCATTGTACCCTTCTTGTGGACCAATTTTGCCTGCATAAAAATATCCTAAAACGAGACACAAAACCCTAACAATGGCAAATCTCTATAGGGTTAGAAAAAAATGCAATTAATTGTTATGAATAGCTTGCAAATGCTTCAAGGAATAAGAATATGTAAGTAATTCATGCTACAAGTGCCAAAATAATGTGATTCGGTTTCAAAAAAAAGTCAAGGTCGTGAATCACTTACAGTGAGTTCTAGCGTAGGAAATTGTTTGCTTTTGATTGCTATGGCTTTCTTGAGTGCAGGAAACGAAAGAGATGGCCTGGGAGTCTTGAAAACGCTTGGAATTACAAAATCAGATCAGGACTTTCTTTGAATTTTTCAAGTTTGGTTCTGCCTCTACACACCTCCAAAACTTTTTCTTTTTGATCTGCACTTGTCCACTATATACCAAGGAACGAATTAGGGTTGCAAATGTGTTCTCAATCTTTGGCAATTATGATTTGTGATCATGACTTGATCTTCATGAAAATATTTCCAAAAATAGGCCAAAACCAATATTTTTATGCACAACCATGCCTTACACGATTTGATTCACTTTCTAGTTCTATAAGGGACCTGAAACATGCATCAAATTTTAAGGTTTGAACGATTTTGATATTATCATGATTTATTTTGATTTATTTTGATTTAAATTTATTTAATTGAAATAAAAAATCAAAATAAATGGTAAAAATAAAATAAAGGCAAGTGGGAAGAGTTAGGGCTTGTAGACCATGTTACAAACTTAAGCCAAGTACAAAAAATTGGGCCCATTTGACAAAAATTGAAATTTCAGGCACTTTTGACTTTTGGCAATTTTGCAAAAAAGGTCAACTTCACCAATGCATAACTTCTTCAATTGTGACTCTTTGAAGGTGTTCTTAGACTTTTTAGAAATCATGAGATGTTATCTAAGCAACCCTTTTTGTCTCATCTCAATTGGGTCTTCCATGTTCATGTATGTAGCTTTGACAAAAAAGGTGTTTTTGTTGACTTTTCAAAATGGCCTATAATGTCCAAATTCATAACATCTTGTGAGTGCATATTTTGAACTTGGGAGCTGAAGATGAATTGTAGGTCATTGCATCCTCTTCAAAATTATATTTGGATGGGTCATTTCTCATAAAGTATGAGAATGTTATGCTTGGTCAAAGTTGAGTTGACTTTTCCTACAAAACCCTATTTTAGCAACATTTGGTTCTTGATGAATTGTAAGCAACCCTTGGGGAATCTTGATCAAAACATGATCAAATGATGAATAATACTTCAAAAGGAGGACGTTGACCAAAAATCTTGAAGTTTGACTGTATGTGGGCCACAATAGACTTTTGCCCTAGCACAGTCGATTTTCAGACCTTTGAGCAATTGACTGAGCAAATTTCCCCTGCAAGGCTTGAAACTTGACATGGATGATTTTGAGAACATATTAGGACAATGTTGAGCCTTTGGGATCCCTTGGACTCAAGTATCTTGATGCAACATGAAACCCTAATTTGAGGTAGACTGCCCTAGGAGAGAGTTTGTTTGGTCAACCCTTGGACTTCCTTGAGCAACTTGAGTATCTTTCTTGAAATGTTTTGAGAAATATGGGAGGGCAAATTTTTGGGTACAACAGCTGCCCCTGTTCAATCTACTTAAACTTGAGGATATAGATTGGCTTGTCTGCTTTTCGTGATCCGAGGTTGGAACATGATTGAACACTAGAGTGCCCAGTAATTTGCACTCACATGAAGTGGTATTTGTCTTGTGATGTCGGGAATGTGCTTACAGATTCCATTTGGAAATTGATGACGGAAAATGGGCTTAAAGATGCCATCCGAAGGAGTGTCGATCGAATAAGAGATTCCTTTGCGAGAGCCTGTATACCTGTTGTTGAGGAAGACTACACTGGGGAATACTGATCTCTGTCTTGGTAAAAAGTTGAATTTTAGGAGCTTCGGTCGTCCGTTATTCTACTGGGGAATCGTCTCTTGTTTGATGTGATGAAAATGAACTACTATCTAGTCGTGATGCAGGCATCATAGTGATAAGACCGACTGCTATCTGGTCGTAATCCAGGCTTCACAGTGACTTACTGGGGAAATGAGATTAACCTTGCTATCGGGTCGTGATCCAGGCTTCGCAATTTCTCAATTCTTATCTGGTCGTAATCCAGGCTTCAGAAGGAATTAAGTTGTTATCCGGTCGCATCCGGAATTTAACTTGAATTTAGGGCACACTAATATCCGATCGACTCCGGGCTTCTTAGTAATTGTCCATGTAAACTGCTATTTGGTCGAAATCCAAGCTTCGCAGTGTCTTGTACTGTTATTTGGTCGTAATCCAGGCTTCAGTCCTTTACCTCTATCTGGTTGTAATCCAGGCTTCACGATGTTTTATACCATTATCCGGTTGAATCCAGGCTTCATGGTGTTCTGTACTGCTATCTGGTCGCTTCCAGGCTTCACAATACCTAACTTATTATCTGGTCGTAATCCAGGCTTCAGAATAAATCAAGAGGTTATCCGGTCGCCTCCGGGCTTCCCTTTGATTTTAGGCCTACTAATATCCGGTCAAATCCGGGCTTTATAGTGACTGGCTGGGTAAACTACTATTTGGTCGTAATCCAAGCTTCACAGTGTCCCTCACTATTATCTGGTCATATTCCAGGCTTCAGTGTCTCTTACCGCTATCTGGTCGTAATCCAGGCTTCGCGATGTCTCATACCATTATCTGTTCGAATCCAGGCTTCATGGTGTTCGGATAAATCAAGATACTATCCGGTCGAATCCGAGATTCATAACTTGTATTAAAGATATACCACTATCTGGTCGTAATCCAGGCTTTGCGGTGTCTTTGGCTGCTATCTAGTCGTAATTCAGGCTTCATAGTAACTTGTATTGCTATTTGGTCGTAATCCAGGCTTCACAATAACTTGTTGAGCTGTTATCCGGTCATAATCCAGGCTTCACGGATTGCTGGGGATTAAACTATTATCTGGTCGAATCCGGGCTTCATAGCTTAAAGATAAACCACTATCTGGTCGAATCCAGGCTTCGTGGCGTTTGATATTGTTATCCGGTTGTTCTCCGGGCTTCACAATATTATGTAGAAATCAAGATACTATCCGGTTGGATCCGGGCTTCAGAGCTTGAACTTGGTGAGAATTTGATTGTATCTTTCCTTAAAGGTAAAGGTTTAGTCGTATGTAATGCATGATATGTTTCAAGCAATGATGTTCTCAAAATAAATGAGATTGTGTTGTATGATGCGTATGCGCATGTCAAGATGTATGGACATGCAATGTTTTTATGATGTTCTCTAGCTGGGGAAATAAATCTCGGATTGCTGCTGGAGCAAAAGAATTGAATTCTTCGTTCTCGCTGGGAATAACGATCGAAGATGATTGTGAGAATAATCCTGCTGGAGAATAAACTGACGAGAAAATGACTCTATGGGGAAGAGATGCTCTGCCTGAAGATCCGCTGATTTAGAGAAATAATCTTGGCTGGGGATGAATTACCGTTGTTGGCGATAATGAACCCTGTTGGGGATTGAGTTTCTGCTTGTGGAAGAAATAAACACCAATGGGGATAATCTTCTAGTGCTGGTGATACATAAACTCTGCTTTGGGAGAATCAATGTTTTTTTAGATACCTTTTGCTCTGCGGGGAGTGAATGTACCTTTAAGCGTATTCTCCAGCTAGGTCTATCCCTATACCTGGTGGACAGAGCAACCGTAAGTTTTGGACATTTCTTGTTTGCCCCTGTTCCTAATATTACGAGTAATTGTCTTTTGTTCCACATGTAAATATTTATGAGCGACAATTATTGTCAAATGCGTATATCAAAAATGAACCGTTGGATGTTCTTGCAAAACAAAACAGAAAAAGAAGAACAATTTGAAATTTCTTTGTGAAAATGAATTGTATTGATTTTGAAGTTGGCCTCTAAATAGGCGTTTTTGTACAAGAGGCTGACGTCCTAGTAAGAGAACACCGTCAAATGATAGAAATTATACAATTCATGTAAAACAAAAAAAAACAGTTATGTGAACAATCCCATTGGGTTCCAACTCTGCTATTGCCTTTATATCTTCGAGCGTCTCATCACTTTGCTACTAGGTTGAAGGTAAATCAGATTGATTAGCGCCGTCCGAGCTTGATAGTCGATACCGAAGTCTGGTTGCAAGATGATCCAATGAGACATAGTGTTTCGCTTTAATCCCTAATTTTTGCCTGGACCGCCCTTTCCGGTTTTCAGTCCCCCAGGATACCCTTTTTTGCCCAAGTCGCCTTCAGGTTTTCGACTTGTCGGGTGTACAGTTTTTTTTTCATTTCCATCCCTTATTTTTCCCGAACCCTTTTGGTTTGCCGGGAAGCCCTTATTTTTGCCTAGGCCAGTCAAGCTAGCGGGTCTTTGATTATGCGTAGTATTTTTTCACTATGTCTGCATTGACAGGGTGAGGAAGGTCTTCACCATCCACGGTGGTTAGAATCATAGCTTCTCTTGAGAAAATGTTCTTAACCACAAATGGCCCTTCATACGTAGGGGTCCATTTTCCCCTGGGATCACCTTGCGGCAGTATGATGCGCTTGATCACCAAATACCCAACTTGATACTCTTATCGTCTGACTTTCTTGTTAAATGCCTTGATCATTCACCTTTGATACATCTGACCATGAGGTAAGTCTATTTTCGTCGATTAAATTCAACTGATCAAGCCGGGTCTGGATCCAGTCGTCCTCGCTTAAACCTGCATCCTTCAAAATCCAGAGAGAAGGTATCTGGACCTCAATGGGTAAGACCGCCTCCATACCATACACCAATGATTAGGAGGTTTCCCCTGTCGAAGTCCGCGCTGAGGTACAGTACCCATGAAGAGCGAATGGTAACATCCTATGCCAATATTTGTATGTCACTGTCATCTTCTGCACAATCTTCTTGATGTTCTTATTAGCTGCTTCAACAGCCCCATTCATATTCGGCCGGTAAGGAGAAGAGTTATGATATTGTATTTTGAACTTGTTGCAGAGCTTGGTGATCATTGTATTGTTGAGATTTGTACCGTTGTCTGTAACGATCCTCTCTGGTACACCATATCGACAGATCAAGTTATGCCAAATAAACCGCGCGACGACGTTCTTGGTTACTGTAGCAAAGGAAGCTGCCTCAACCCACTTCGTGAAGCAATCAATTGCTACCAGGATGAAACGATGCTCGTTGGACGTAGTAGGTCTGATCTCACCAATCATATCGATATCCCACATTGCAAAGGGCCAAGGAGCTGTCAAGACATTCAGAGGAACTGGAGGTACATGCACCTCATCAGCATAGACTTGGCACTTATGGAAGGTCCGAGAATGCTGATAATAATCGGCTTCCATAGTAGACCAATAGTATCCCGCCCGTAGGATCTTTTTTGCCATGGTATGTCCACGGGAATGAGTTCTGAAAGTACCTTCATGTAATTCTGCCATAATCCTCTCTGCCTCGTTTTTGTCCACACATTGCAGCAAGGTTGAATCATGGTTACGCTTATAAAGAATCCCATTGCTAATGAAGAACTTTGCAGAGAATCTCCTCAGAAGCTTCTTGTCATTAACAGATGCACCCTCGGGGTATTCTTGAGCCTCGAGATACCTCTTTACCTCATGAAACCAAGGTTTATCTGCCACTTCTTCAGTCTCAATGTCACAACAATGTGCGGGTTCATCCAACCTCTCAATGGTAATCTGGGGAGCTTCATTGTCCCACCTGACCTTGAACATAGAAGACATAGTAGCTAGTGCGTCCACTAACTGATTCTCCTCTCTCTGGAAGTGTTCAAAGGTTATCTCCTCAAAATATGGAAGCAACGTCAATACATACTCTTTGTAAGGAATAAGATTTGGGTGCTTCGTATCCCACTCGCCTTTGATCTAAATGATCACTAGAGCGGAATCTTCGAATACACTCAAGAACTTAATCCTTAGGTCAATAGCTGCTTGAAGGCCTAAGATGCACGCTTCATACTCCGCCATGTTGTTGGTGCAGTTAAAACATAATCGGGCGGTGAACGGAGTATGACAGCCCTCAGGAGATATAATCACGATGCCAATGACATTACCCGACATGTTTGAAGCTCCATCCAAATGCATAGACCATTGGGATCCTTCCTCAGGTCCTTCATCTGGTCCAGGTTTTTCACAGTCGGTCACCAATATGATGTTCTCATCCGGAAACTCGAAATTCATAGATTGGTAATCATCCACGGCCTGGTGCGCCAAATGATCTGCCAACACACTTCCTTTGATTGCTTTCTGGGTTGTGTATTAGATGTCATACTCAGTTAAGATCATCTTCCATCTTGCTATTCTTTCGGACAAGGCAGGCTTTTCGAAGATATACTTGATTGGGTCCATCTTTGATATCAATAAAGTGGTGTGAGTCAGCATATACTGTCTCAGCCAGCGAGCAGCCCATGCCAAAGCGCAGCAAGTTTTCTCGAGCAGTGAGTATCGGGTCTCACAGTCAGTAAACTTTTTGCTAAGGTAGTAAATAGCATGCTCTTTTCGGCCAGACTCGTCATGCTGCCCCAGCACGCACCCCATTGAATTGTCGAGTACTGTCAAGTATAAGATCAATGGTCTTCCTTCAACTGGAGGCATCAGAATAGGGGGCTCTTGGAGATATTCTTTGATCCTTTCGAAAGTGGCCTGACATTCATCATTCAATTTTACCACTTGATCTTTCTTCAGCAGCTTGAAGATTGGCTCACAAGTAGCAGTCAGATGTGAAATGAATCGAGCAATGTAATTCAGATGTCCCAAAAAGCCTCTGACTTCTTTTTCCGTTCAGGGAGCTGGAATTTCCTGTATAGCCTTCACCTTTGCAGGATCCACTTGAATACCCTTATCACTAACAACGAAACCCATCATCTTACCAGACCTTACCCCGAAGGTGCACTTGTTCGGGTTTAACCTCAGCTTGTACATCTTCAACCTGTCAAATAGCTTTTGAAGATGGTCAAGGTGTTCTCCTTCAGTCTGGTACCTTGCAATCATGTCATCAACGTAAAACTCAATCTCATGGTGAATCATGTCGTGAAACAAAGCAACCATGTATTCTTCAATCTGAACGACATGACCTTGTAGCAAAAGGTGCCCCACTGTGTAACGAAATTCGTCTTTGCCATGTCCTCGGGAGCCATCTTAATCTAATTTTAACTAGAGAAACCTTCCATACAGGAGAAGATCTTATGCTGCGTGGTGTTGTCCACCAAGACATCGATGTGAGGTAGCAGGAAATCATCCTTGGGGCTCGCCATGTTCAGATCCCTATAGTCCACACACATCCAAACCTTACCACGCTTCTTCGGCACCAGAACCACATTGGAAACCCACTGTGGGTAAGAAGTAACTGCTATAAATCCAGCATCAAACTGTTTCATGACCTCATCTTTGATTTTCTCAGACATCTCTGGGGGCATACGGCGAACTTTCTGCTTTACCGGAGAACATTCTTCTTTAGTTGGAAAGCGGTGAACCATAATATTGGTATCCAAACCAGGCATATCTTCATAAGACCAGGAGAAAATCTCAACATAGTTGCGTAGCATCTGTATCAACCGTTGCTTGACACTAGACTCCAGATTCGCAACGATCTTGACCTCTTTCTTGTCCTCCTCTGTACCCAAATCCACTGCCTCCAATGGCTCTTTATCGGGGTGGATGACCCTCTCTTCATGTAGTAACAGTCTAGCAAGTTCTCCAGGCACTTCACAATCATCCTCACCTTCCTCCTCGACTTGGTTGATCGGATTTTCGAATTCATAACTGGAAGTAGCAGAGTCGTTATCAATGGGATCCAGAGTGGATGTGGATCTGCATTATGATATGTTAGTGTGTGTAAGACAATAGCTGTGTTGATAGAGTGCAAGATAGAAAAGAAAAAACAAGGAGCACAAAATTTGTAATGCAAGAAAACGTCCAATGCTTTATTGATGATATATGAAAATGACAAATAATAAGCCCTCACAAACAAAGCCAAAGTTCCTCGGGCAAGGCACCTGTCTGTAAAGTTTCAAATTGTCTGTTACAAATCTTAAAACAAAAGTCTATTACTGTGTAATAAAAGAAACGGGCACAAAGTCCTTCGCCGTCTAATTGTTCAATCCACCGTTAGTAGTCGGGTAAATCCAGCTGTCAATATCTGGATCTTCTTCATCATCCCCGATCGTATTAACTCCCGAGTCATGCTTGGGCATAGGAGCAGTTATGAAGTTTGGCTTCTCCGGTGCGTCAAACTCAATTTCCTTATGTTCAATCAAATCTTGCACCTTATTTCTCAAGGCCCAACAATTGTTTATATCATGCCCTGGGCTATCGGAGTGATAGGCACAGCGGGCGTTCGGATTATACAGCGGAGATGTGGTGCTGGGATTATTCGAGGCTTCCCTCAGAGTTACCAGGTTGATCTTTAACAGTTGTGGTAGAATTTGAGACAAGGTCATACTGAGCTGAGTGTACTGTCTTTGCGGTCTCTCTACCCTTTGTTGATTGTTGCATTGTGGGGCAACGGTGAGTCTTGATATTACTACCGCATTCACTGCTTGACGGCGTTCAGGTCAGTTTTGGCTTCTCGAGCTGTAAACTACACTAGCTTCTTTCCTGAAAGGCTTCTTTTCTGTACTTGATGAAGCGCCTTTCTGTATCTTTCCACTTCTGATACCAGCTTCTACTCTCTACTCGGTCAAAATCAATTCAGTGAACCTAGATGATGACCTATCGATCAAGTGATTGAAAAATGGACCAGACAAAGATCCAAGAAACATATCCACCAACTCCCTATCAGACAGAGGGGGTTGGAATCATCCAGCCAGATCTCTCCACT
Organism: Vicia faba; assembly: GCA_948472305.1. NCBI lineage: Eukaryota > Viridiplantae > Streptophyta > Magnoliopsida > Fabales > Fabaceae > Vicia > Vicia faba. Next base: position 798,534,709 of record OX451738.1, on the reverse strand, counting down.
TCTGAGCATAGTCCTTAAAGCCTTCACTTGCACGCATAAACATACCCTGAAGCTGAGTACGCGTGGGAGCAAGGTCGGCGTTATACTGGTATTGCTTGTAAAAAGCAGCAGCAAGGTCCTCCCAGTTGCGGACATTAGCTCCTTCCAATTGATAAAACCATTCAAGTTGAGTCCCTGACAGACTATCTTGAAACAAATGAACCCATAGATTTCTATCAGCAGTGTAGGGTTGGATTTTTCTGACCTACGAGCGGAGATGGAGTTTTGGACAGGATACTCCATCATATTTAGCAAAAACAGGAGCTTTAAACTTGTGAGGGATCACCACCCCAGATGCCAGTCCCAGATCTCCCCAAGTCCAAACCAGGTATTTTCTGAATCTCCATTGCACTCATACGGTCTTCAAGTTGTTTATACCTATCCTCAACAGGAGGATATTGTTCTTCATCAAAATCAGTTTCATTATCAGAGTCTACAGGACTAGGACCCTTTTCTACCTCTTGATTCTCTCCTCTTTTAGATGAATGAGACAGATCAGCTTGTTGTCGCAACCTATTCCCAAATCTGTGACCCATATTTAGAAGAACCACCTTATTCTTCTTCTTTTTCTTCTCTTTCATGATGAGAGTCTTCAAATCCTCTTGTCCTTTGGCTAAGTTTAAGAACATCTCTTTGAATTGAGCATTCTGTACTTGAAGAGCTTTGATGGCTTGATCGGTAGGTAATTTAGAAGACATTGTGTGCTGAAATAAACAGCGAAGAAGATGAGAAACCTGTAATGATACCTGTAATGAGGTGCATGAATATGGAATGCGTATGAAATGGTTTCAAATACTTTGGTAGATTTAAATTTGCAAACCAAGAAATAAACAAACTTTATTAGATTAAACTTGTAAGAATGTTTAACAATGCCTTTAAGGCGTTACAAAGGAAATAGACTGAAAACAAATCTAAACTAGGAAAAAAGCAAAAAAACAGAAATTCCATGGACGCTTTCCCTTGGTGCTGATGTAGTCATTGATCGTCCTTTCATTCTCAAGTTGCCTCGTGAGCTTCAAGATCTTCCTCTCTTGCTCATGATACTTCTCCCTGTAGGTATCCCTCTCCTCTTTTAGTTGAATCCAGGATCTCTTTAATGCCCCAAGATCAGTAGGCATGTAGGGATAAAGGACTGTATAAGGAACACCTTCTTCATTAGTATGCTCCATAATTACTGGAAACACAGCTTCATAAGGCATCCCAAGCTTCTGAGCCCGAGCTCAGACCCACTGAAGGTAAGGTTGCATAGGGAGAGAAGTATTTGGTCCTAGCTCTTGAGGGTCAGACCTGTTCACCATGCCCCAAACTCGTATAAACCTTCGGCGATGCTCTTCAACATCTTCCTTATAGTCAAAGACAATATCTGCAAGAAGTAGCTCATGAGGACCGTCTCTCCGAGCGCGACCAAAATGTCATAAAGCCAAACAAGGACTGTAGGTTATTCCCCCTATAATTTCAAGCAATGGGACATTAGGGTATTCCCCACATTGATCAATAATATCAACACCTTCCATATCCTTAGAACTCCAAAGAATGTCTGTATGAGCAAGGGACATTATCCTGTAAGACCATCCTAAACCTTCCTCATTCTTCAACACGGACTTGGGGAGGTGTGAAATAAACCACTTCTCCAACAGCGGCATGAAACACATGAGGGTCCCTCTTCTACGCTCCGTACGAGTATAAAGGGAATGCAAAATATCACCCAGAAGAGTAGGTACAAGATTGCGAGACTGGAAGATCTTAACTGCATTCACGTCTATAAAGGAATCTGGATTCGGGAAAAGAACCAAACCATAGATGAGGAGAGCTAAGATGTCTTCAAAAGCCTGAAAGTCCAAGTTATCCCAGAATAGTTGAGCTTGATCCATTAGGAACTTGGCTAAGAAACCTTTAACCCCGCTTCGTGTCTCCCAATTAGATACCACATCAGTCTTCTTCAAGTGTAAAGCTGAAGCAATGTCTTCTGGCCTAGGAGTCTCTTCCAAACCTGTGAAGGGAATCTGCTCGAGGATGGATATACCCAATAAGTGAGAAAACTCCTCCAAAGTGGGAACTAGATGATAATCCGGGAAGGTGAAACAATGATGCCCTGGATCTAAGAACTGGAAAAGCACACTCATCATTTGTTCATCAAACTTGGAGGTAGCCAAACTAAGAAGCTGACCATGTCTTCTCATGAATGAAGAAGTATCAGAAACTCTGGAGGCTAAGTCTTTGAGTTGAGCGGGAATTTGCACAAAGTTAACTCGGATGGTGTTTCTGTGCATGGAAGCCATGATCTGCAAAACAGAACAAAGATAAATCTCTTCGGTCTTTCAAATGGTTAGTCTAATGAAGTATGCATGCTATGTTATGATGCATGATGTCATGATAAAACACACAACATGTATAGCAGATATCAGACATGGTAAAGGAAAACAATTCACACAATAGCCCTCAAGTTTAAGGCTTGCATGGGGTCTAGGTACTACCCTCTTGAAGTTCAGTTGGTTTCAACCTGTCCTAATAATAATAACCGGGTTCTAGATGTTCTCAATATCACTGACCATCCTGGATCGGTCATGGTTTCAGCTCACACAATCTTTTCTTGCGGCCAGAACTATCTCGAGAGTATGGTCTCAATGAGTGTAGCATCGAGTATCAACCAGTTCCCAGCTTTACACCGAGACCGGCTATCTCACTACTTCCTATGGCCAAGTTGGTCAATTATAGGTTCTAAGGTCAGTTGATGCTTAACGACCCATATAGAAGCCCCGTATTCTCCTCGTTTCTCCACAAGGGATATCGGTACCAACCAATCTGCCACATCAACGTAGCTACTGCTTCAACCTTATCGGTCTATGTTGTACAGTTCCCTCACAGTTTATTGCTACTTACCTAAAAGGTGTCCACCAGATTCGGGTTAGGATCTATAGTAACTCCCAATACAAAGCCCTCAAAGATAAAGCAATCAAATCCAAATATTGAAGCAAATATGATGAACTAATCCTAAGGTATACCCCACTTATTAACTCCTCAGCAGAGTCGCCAGTTCTGTGATACGGTAGCCAGGACCGGACTGCTTAAAATGCTGGTTTGCGTTTGTGTTTGAAAATGTCGCGGTAAGCAAGAGTCGCCACCAACTTTTATTTTATCCAACTGGAAAGGAAAAAAGCACAGAAAAATTCCTTTTTCGAGATTTTGAGTACGGGGGGTAGATTATAGAAAGGGAAGGTATTAGCACCCTTTCTATCTATGGTTTTCCACGGGCTCTTAGGTACTTGCTCATCATTTTAAAAACTGCTTGTGTGTGTTTGATTTGAAAAGAGTTTTTGTTTTACTTCGATTTAACCCTTGTTTCTGTCTTCAAGAGTGTTACGAAGTCGTTTTGAAAACCTTGTTTGAAAAGAGTGTAAGTGTGAAAAAATGTTTGTTTTAAGCAAGTACCTACCAGCATCTACCTACTCGGAAAAAAGAATGTTTCTGCTCTTGTTTCCTTTAGACAATGCTATCCTACTATTAGTGAGTAGGTAGCACCGTCGTTGGAGTTTGAGGGACTATTGAAAGGGACGTAGGATCACTAAAGCAATGTTAAGACGTCTTAGTAATAACCCTAATGTCTTAAGATCAATATTCGAGGCAACATTTCCGAGGCAACATTTCCGAGGCAACATTTCCGAACGGGACATTTGATCTTTGTTTAGACAAGGGAGCGACCACAAAAATACCCTATACTTAATGATCATTTAGTGAAGGCAACCAAAGTGAGAGTATACCCTAGGAGTGCGCATGTGCGAGTGATTCAATTTCAAGTTATTATCTTTGCACATTTAGGGTTTGCTAACCGTTTTAAAATTTACATACAGTCTTGTCATGCAACCCTATTACCATACATCCAACAGTTAATATTTGCGGAAATTAAAGTGCGAGTATTAATTACATAGCACAAATCCCGCTAAAATGATAAATGAAAGGAAAAATTCCTAATTAATCTATTACATCCTGTGAGTAGTTACATCAATATTGTAAAATAAAATAAACGTGCACGATGAATCGAGAATAAGAGGAAATTAGGGTTTTGACCCCGTCTAACCTAATTAAAAGAAAAGTCATTTTTTGTTTGTTTTTTATTATTTTAAGAAAATAAGGGTTTAAATTAAATGTGAAAAAGCCTAATTACAAATTAAATTAAATTAAATTTGACCTATTTTTGTATTTTTGTGATTTTTTAAGAAAAGAGAAATAACAATTAAATTAAACAAACCCTAATTATTCTACTTGATTTTAATTTATTTACAAAGGAAATTAAAGTTATTTAATAAATTAAATTAACTAACTAAATTAATTTTTATAAAAATAAAACCTAAATTTAATTTTGATGAAAAAATTGATTTTATGACTTTTTAAAAAAGGAATTAATTTTTATTAGTAAAAATAATTTAAATAAGTTAAATAAAGTAAAATAAAGGAAGAGAGAAAAAGAGGTATTGGGCCTGTTAAACAGCAACTTGGAGGGGTGTCTTTAGCATATTCTGGGCCCAAGCAATCTGACCCACGGTTGACTTCCTGGATCCAACGTTGTGCATTGACAAGGGTGCATCATGGTTCTTTATGTGATGGCCTTCAGATCTGTCCTTCTGGAGATCCAAAGGTTGAATCATGAGGGTACATGGTGGTGTCCACGCCTTGTGTGCACGCCTGATCATCCAAATAAAAATAACATGAAACTTGGGGGGACCTGGGATTCGAACCCAGGTCCTATGGCCTTTTCCACCTGCATCATTACCAACTGAGCCACGCGCTTTTGTTGTACATGAAAAATAATAAATCAATATATTAAAAACAAGAGAAATCAAAATTTATCCGCGTGCAGATTCAAATGGGCGAGTAAGGTGATGCCACGCAAGTCTACTTCTTCCCTTCACCATTGGTAAAAATCAGAGACTTTTACCTACGGACAAAAGTTCGTAGTTATAACTCCTGCATATTTCAAAATCATATATATGCACTATAAATGAAATCTAAGACTGTGGACCATTTCGTCATGGCCTGCTGAGCATCATGGTGCCCTTCTTGTGGACCAATTTTGCCTGCATAAAAAGATCCTATAACGAGACACAAAACCCTAACAATGGGAAATCTTTATAGGGTTAGAAAAAATGCAATTAATTGTTATGAATAGCTTGTAAATGCTTCAAGGAACGAGAATATGTAAGTAATTCATGCTACAAGTGCCAAAATAATGTGATTCGGTTTCAAGAAAAACTCAAGGTCGTGAATCACTTACAGTGAGTTCTAGCGCAGGAAATTTCTTGCTTTTGATTGCTATGGCTTTCTTGAGTGCCCAGGAAACGAAAGAGATGGCCTGGTAGTCTTGAAAACATTTGGAAGTACAAAATCAGATCAACACTTTCTTTGAATTTTTTCAAGTTTGGTTCTGCCTCTACACGACTCCAAAACTTTAACTTTTTGATCTGCACTTGTTCACTATATACCAAGGAACGAATTAGGGTTGCAAATGTGTTCTCAATCTTTGGCAATTATGATTTGTGATCATGATCAGATCTTCATGAAAATATTTCCAAAAATACGACAAAACCAATATTTTTATGCACAACCATGCCTTACATGATTTATTTTGATTTAAATTGATTTAATTGAAATAAAAAATCAAAGTAAATGGTAAAAATAAAATAAAGGCAAGTGGGAAGAGTTAGGGCTCGTGGACCATGTTTCAAACTTAAGCTAAGTACAAAAAATTGGGCCCATTTGACAAAAATTGCAATTTGAGGCACTTTTGACTTTTGGCAATTTTGCAAAAAAGGTCAACTTCACCAATGCATAACTTCTTCAATTTTGACTCTTTTGAGGTGTTCTTGGACTTTTTATAAATCTTGAGATGTTCTCTAAGCAACCCTTTTGGTCTCATCTCAATTGGTTCTTCCATGCTCATGTGTGAAGCTTTGACAGAAAAGGTGTTTTTGTTGACTTTTCAAAATGACCTATAATGTCCAAATTCATAACTTCTTGTGAGTGCATATTTTGAACTTGGGAGCTGAAGATGAATTGTAGGTAATTGCATCCTATTAAAAATTAGATTTGGATGGGTCATTTCTAATAAAGTATGAGAAATTTATGCTAGGTCAAAGTTGAGTTGACTTTTCCTGCAAAACCCTAATTTAGCAACTTTTGGTTCTTGATGAATTGTGAGCAACCCTTGGGGAATATTGATCAAACCTTGATCAAATGATGAATAATACTATAAAATGAGGATGTTGACCAAAAATCTTAAAGTTTGACTGTATGTGGGCCACAATTGACTTTTGGCTTAACATAGTCGATTTTCAGACCTTTGAGCAATTGACTGAGCAAATTTCCTTTGCAAGTCTTGAAACTTGACATGGATGATTTTGAGAACATATTAGGACAATGGTGAGCCTTTGGGATCCCTTGGACTCAAGTATCTTGATGCAACATGAAACCCTAATTTGAGGTAGACTGCCCTAGGAGAGAGTTTGTTTGGTCAACCCTTGGACTTCCTTGAGCAACTTGAGGATCTTTCTTGAAATGTTTTGAGAAATATGGGAGGGCAAATTTTGGGGTACAACACATATAATCAAACATTTTCTGGAAATACCACTAACATTTGCTGCTAGGGGCAATGACAAAATTCTTCTCATAGGATGATTACCAAACAAGAGTTTAATCTCTGGAAACCTTTCCCGAGCTGAGACAACCTCAAGAGTCCTCGAGGACTTTTCACAACGAAGTTGTCACCTCTCTAGCAGACCGGCAACAGGGTTGATTTCCCTAACAAACTACAGATTCCCCAGTTTTATTTTTCCTTTCCAACTACTACAAATCAAAGGACCGCAACTCCCTTTCCCTAGTAGACTACTCTACAATCCCCAACAAGTTACTGTGAAATATGGACCTGACCAAATTTCAGTTCAAATTCGACCCCAGTAGAGCAACGGACAACCGAGACTCCATAACTCTTTTCCTAAGCAGGAATCAACACTCTATACAGAGCTTTCAACATACCCCAGTGGAGTTCTCCTAAAATAATAAAACAGGAATCCTCAGTGGAAACATTCTAAGTAAAGTTTGAAGACACACCTACTCTTCAACAGCAATCCAGGATTTAATAACTCCCCAACACTTGTCAAGGATTTATTCTCCAAGACAAAATTACATTTCAACAACATTCATAGCACATGCGTACAAAATACATATAACATAAATCTCATTTATTTTGAGAACATCATTACGCAATGCATACATCATGACATTGCATACAACTAACTCTTTACCTTTTCAGGAAAGATCAATCAATAGATAAAGTTCATCATCTGTTTGGAGTAGCAGTCGTCCAAGATTCCTTCATCATCTGTTTGGAGTAGCAGTCGTCCAAGATTCCTTCATCATCTGTTTGGAGTAGTAGTCATCCAAGATTCCTTCATCATCTGTTTGGAGTAGCAGTCATCCAAGATTCCATCATCATCTGTTTAGAGTAGCATTTGTCCAAGATTCCTTCATCATTTGTTAGGAGTAGTAATCGACCAAGATTCCTTTATCATCCTACGGAGGTAGTAATCGTCCAAGATTCCTTCATCATCCTGCTGAGGTAGCAGTCGTCCAAGGTTCCTTCATCATCTGTTTGGAGTAGCAGTCATCCAAGATTCCTTCATCATCTGTTTGGAGTAGCAGTCGTCCAAGATTCCTTCATCATTTGTTTGGAGTAGTAATCGACAAAGATTCCTTCATCATCCTGCTGAGGTAGTAATCGTCCAAGATTCCTTCTTCATATGTTTGGAGTAGTAATCAACCAAGATTCCTTCATCATCTTGCTGAGGTAGTAATCGTCCAAGATTCCTTCATCATCCTGCTGAGGTAGTAATCGACCAAGATTCCTTCATCATCCTTCTGAGGTAGTAATAGTCCAAGATTCCTTCATCATCTGTTTGAAGTAGCAGTCGTCCAAGATTCCTTCATCATTTGTTTGGAGTAGTAATCGACCAAGATACCTTCATCATCCTGCTGAGGTAGTAATCGTCCAAGATTCCTTCATCATCCTGGTAAGGTAGTAATCGTCCAAGATTCCTTTATCATTTTGTTGAGGTAGTAATCGTCCAAGATTCCTTCATCATCCTGCTGAGGTAGTAATCATCGAAGATTCCTTCATCTTCTTGCTGAGGTAGTAATCGTCCCAGATTCCTTCATCATCCTGCTGAGTTTTCATATACAATTCAGATAGGCTCCAGATACGGATGCCTTCCTAATACTCATTCAGATTCAGCTCCTAGATACAGTTCAGATACGCTCCAGACATGGATGCCATTCTGATACTCATCCAGATTCCTTCATCATCCTGATGAGTTTTCAGATACAATTCAGATACGCTCCATATACGAATGCCATCCTAATACTCATTCAGATTCAGCTCCTAGATACAGTTCAGATACGCTCCAGACACGGACGCCATTTTGGCAATCATCCAGTTCTAGCTTACAGATACAGTCCAACAATCATTTCTGGATGGCATCTTTAAGCCCATCTCAAATAACTATCCATTATCTCTCCAAATGACATCTTTAAGCCCATTCCCTATACAATCAATCACAACATCATCGAGTGCAAATTTCTGGGCTCTCTAGTGTTCAATCATCTTCCACCTTCAAATCACGAATGGCAGAATTACCAATCTAATTCTTCAGGTGTAAGAAGATTGAACAGGGGCAGCTGTTGTACCCCAAAATTTGCCCTCTTATTTCTCAAGGAACCACCCTGGATCCTCAAGTTTGCTTCCATCCAATTCCAAGCCTTGAACTGCAATTTTTCAAGAAAGTCATCCGCAAGGGCAAAATGGTCATTTACACACTGAAAGGTCAAACTTTGACTTTTGGATCAAAATCAAGATTTAAGAATCATATTTCATCAAGACATGTTGGAATGTGAGTTTTGTTTCGTCAAGAAATTCAAAAGTCAAATTTACTTTGGAAAAGTCAAATTTCTAAATACTTGGAATTTTTTCAAAGTATTTAAGAAATATGACAAGTTCAGAACTTCTTATCAAATTATCACCATGATGCATGCTAATTCTGGATCAACTTCTGACACAAGAGTTTTAGATCTCACCAAGATCTAAGACATTGCAGCATAGAACTTCTCCTAGAAATGCTGGGATTTCAAGTTATAAATTTCTGAAAGACACGTCCATGAAACTGAAACACTGAGCAAATTCTGGACGCTCTCAAGACAGAGTTTGGTCAGAACTTATGGGCTAGTTTTCATAAAGGTTCAGTCAGAGCTTGCAAGAGCAGTTCAAAGAAGGGTTACAAAGTGTGTCACAAACTTCCAAGAAAGTCTGGGAACTCCTTCAAAACATGTTGGAGCCAAAAGATAAAAGGATCAGAAGATTGGATGTTACGCAGAAGCTGAACTTCTGATCCACAACTAAGCCATGGTGTAGAGTTTAACATGGCAGGATTTCTTATTTGATAAGTTTCATCATCATTTAATGCTCACAAACACTTTTGAGTCTTTATCCAAAGGATTTCCACCATGTATACCTCTAATGTCTTGGGATAGAAAACTTTGGTACTAGGACCACGCTTTGCTTTTTGCTTTTCCTTAATTCCTGCTGACAACCACCATGCTCGCTTCAAGAACAAGGCAGAGCTTTAGCATATGAAGGCTATATTCAACGCTTTGGTCAGAACTTGACCAAATGCCAAAAACCTTGTTTATACAACCCGCTGCAGACCTATAACCAACAGCTAGTTCAGCCTACGCATGCATCCCATAATTGCACCAAACTAGCATACGAAAACTATGATCAAAAGGAAATTCCCCCCCCCCCCCAAAATCACAACAAATCCATCTATAAATAAGTTGATCCATCACACTTTCAAAGGGCGGGCTGGCTGGCTGGCTTTTGGAGAGAGATTGGCAAAAAAAGGGAGAGAAAAGAGAGTTGTGAAGCCTTCATAAAAAACCCAAAAATCCCGAACAGAAAACCAAACCTTTGTTTTTCCTTTTGAATCAAAGAACTTGGCATTTTCTCTTCCGTTACTCTTGTTGATTCCAGAACATCCAAGGGAAGCAACTCAAAGCTCCAAGCCCACACTCCAGATTCAAGGTAAGTCTTTCTGACTTTGCATTTTTCTTCATTCAGAACATCATTAATATGTAAATATCATAATTAATGTTGTCCATATCATTGCATAAGTAGAAAAATTATGGATCAGAACTTCTTGATTAGGCCTAGACTCAGGATTAGGATTAGAACTTCTATAAATTGTTGTGATGTTTACCTTCTGATTTGTTGTTTAAAAAGAACTGAATAAGTTGCTGACGTGGTGATTAATATGAGAAAAGAGTTGAAATGTAACATAGAACTTTTGATTTTCAGATGCTGATAACACACATAACTTCTATGATTCGCTCACTGTTAACACACACTGAACTTCAGATGCTTACATGTTGATAACGCACTGAATTGCTAATGTTCACTCACTGGCTCAAAATAATATAGAACTTCTGATGATTCACTCACTGTTCTAACACAAAACAGAACTTATGAGTTCTCCTCACTGTTTAAACACACCGAACTTCTGATTTTCAAGCACTGATAACACGCTGAACTACTGTTTGTTCGTTCACTGTATTAACACCATACAGAACTTCTGAGTTCTTCCTACTATTTTGACACGCACAGAGCTTCTAAGGTTTTCTCATTGTTCTAACATTCAGAAGTTCAACACATAGCAATCCATAACTTCTGTGTTTTTCCTCTAACGTGTCTTGCAGGACTTCAGAGTGTACCAATCCAGAACTTTTGATTCCACCGACGTTCCTTTCTGAGTCATCACGCGTCTGGCTTTAAAACTTCGGATCCTTGTTGTTTTCCTTGCAACAGCACGCTGTTTCTATCCTTCATTTATTTTCCTTTTCATCATTTTTAATATTAACATAAAAAGACATAAAAATATTTTTTCTTTTATTAATTTATTTCTTTTTCATTAAAGATAAAAACCATTTTCTAAACAAGTCCTTTTTTCTTTCTTAAATTGTATGTTTCAATATGGTTGTAATAGTAACTTAGAATTTAATTTTATTTGCAACCCCCATTTATAAATATGTACCCCCATCCCTAAAACATTGTAATAGCGTAGGACTTTACATTTTTCGCAATTTATCTCTTTCAAATGTAAATTCTAGTAATTAGGATGTGTATGGCAAGATATAAAATTGACAAATAGATCACCCTAAAAAGCAAGACTAAAATGCATGCAATCAAACACACTTTGCACACATGCACCCTTAGGGTAATCTCACATTGTTTCCTATCGGAAAAATAGTCATGTCCCTCGAACATGGGCGTTTTAGCAAAGACCCTCGATAAAAGATCTTAGTCCCTCAATGACCCTCGATGTTGCCTTCAATAAACGATCTAGTCCCTAAAACAAAATTGCTAAAACGTCCCATGGGTTGCCTTCTATGACTATGCAAACATCCAAACGTCCGTCCCTTCACATCCAACGATGGGGCTTCTTACCAAAACAATGGTAAGATAGCAATGTCTAAAGGAGGAGGAAAAGAACACCTAAGACCTTTTGAGTAGGTAGATTCGCTCCTAGTTTCTTGCTTGCTCACAACAAAAACATTATATACACCAACACTCTCACTTTGATACATCTTTAAAAGATAACACTCTGTATGCGTTCTTATAGAAACGAGAGCCATTACAAAGAAAAACCTTTTTCAAAATCACTTTAAAAAAACACGTCCCACAAACACCTCTTTGAACTATTTTAAAAACAACACTTTGTATGCATTCTTATAGAGACGAGAATCATTACAAAGTCACATTTTCAAAATACTTTCAAAACCCACATCACAAAGCATAATTTCAAAACAAAAGCAAGTGATCTAGCAAGTAACTAAGAGCCCATGGAAAACCATGGATGAAAAGGGTGCTAATACCTTCCCTTTTCATAATCTATCCCCCGAACTCAAGAAAACACCTCTAAAGGTTTTTCCTGTTCTTTTTCACCTTTCCTTATTGGATAAAAGAAAATTTGGTGGCGACTCTTGCTCAACCGCAACATTTGCAAACACAAATGCAAAACTCAAAGTCAGTTCTCCCACCGTATCACACTTAAGAAAGACAATAACCCTAAAAAGGCTTGAAAAGCCAAGAAGGGTCTCATGCAAAAATGGGATGATTCAAAATCAGAAGATGAATATTTTGATGAAGAACATGCAAATATGGAATTCATGGCTAGGACTAGCAAGGGAGAAGCAGCATCAGAAGACAAACTGACAATTAACTATGAGTCAGACTCTGATAACGACAAAGAGGTACTTTGTTCTTTATCTCGTTCTGAACTTGAAATTAGTTTATCTGAATTAATGAAAAGGTATCAATCTCTTTTAGGTAAACACAAAATCTTGAAAAAGAGTTTACTGGCTACTTTTGAGAACATTACTATAGATGAGCAAAGTATTTGTCTTAATTGAAAAACTATTTGTTTTACAAAAATCAAACGTTGGTATGAAAAGTAAAGTCTCTAGATTAGAAGAAGAGATTATCTCTAACACATCTGTTACTGGCGAAGTAATCATATATGATAGAGCTTTTCGATACTTCATTGCTAGAAGCATATATAGAAGCAAAATGGTTTCAATGATCTATGGTGTTAGTAGAAATGGAAGCAGAGGCTTGGGGTATTCAGGACCATCAAAGAAAATTGATGAGACTCTGAATATCAAACCAAAACCTCTTTCTGAATATTTCGTGCTTGCTGGCACAAATTTGAAATGTCAAGAGCAAGAAGGTTCTGATACTTCTGTAGCACAAACATAGACGCAGAAGAAAAATTTTAAATCAACGTATCATGCATAAATTTCACATGATTATCATGTTGCACAAAAATCCAAAGGAGTCAGAACCTCTAGAACTTATAACAAAAGAGGACCCATAAAGTGGGTACCTAGAGATCATATAATCTATGTTGTAGATATTCTTGACGGTGCAACAGATACATCAATTATGGCACCGAGAAAATGAATGCTTACAACACATGATGGGCGAAAGGCATATGTTCCAAGATTTTGAACATAAGTTTGGAAACGTGAACAATGTTAGAAGCAACCAGAAAAGAAACACTATTGGATCTAAAATTCGTGTAATTCAAGATGCTATTATTAGAACAAGACCAAACTTTAAATACTCTGAAGAAATGCTTTTGAGCCTTAATGATCTTGCTTGTTGATAGCACAAAATTATACTATTTATTTTACTCGATTTATGCATTATTTACCGTTGTTTTAGTTTAAATTTTCCCTATTATGATTGTGTTTTGCTTTTTTTTCATTTATTTAGAAGTTTCAGAGCCTTCCCCAAAGAAACATAGCAAAATAGGCGAAAACAGATGAAATGGAGCAATTTGCACACAAGGTGTTCAAGATGGCATTCACTATGGAGAAACCAAAAATGAGAAAAGAGAAGGAAAAGTACAACAAAGAAAAGGGAAAACTCACATGATAGGATTATAGTTGATTGCAGTCACAGTGCAATAAAAAGATGTTATTTTCCCTTGTGGTGTTGTCCGACGATTTTGGCCATAACTTTTGATCCATAAGTCTGAATAACGCCTCGTTTGAAATGTTAGAAAGCTAACACAAAGATATAAATCATGAAAAATGTACTCTTGGAATACTCCAAACAAACATGGTTCCCACCATCCCCTACATGTCGCCCTCTATCTTTGAAAATGGAAAAACAGTTATTGGAAGTTGTAGAATCTAATCCACTAACCCACGATTGGAAGATGACGCCCGCCTTCCCTATATAGTACCCGCCACCCTTTGTTTTTTCTAAGAGGTTGAAACCAACTCCATTGGTGGAGGAAGGGTAGTTTTGTACTTCCCAAGGTTTTCGTTTCCTATAAATAGGCTTTAGATTGTCTCATTTGGATCATCCACTCTTAGTTGCAACATTAGGCATAAACTTATTCTCTAAAAGAAATAATGTGTCACATCGATGGATTATTGCACCATGGTTGTAATTGAGTTGGATCATAGTAGATAGGATATTTAATATTGCCTCCATTTTACTTTCAAGCAAAGTTTACTTTCCAGTTGTATCATATTTAAAGTCTCCGATTTGGAGTAGGTTTTTAATTCATTCCACATTTACGCTTTATTTATCTTGCCTTTACATTCATGTTTTATTTACCTTGCATTTACTTCTCTCTGTCTTATGTTTACTTTCGCACTTAAAACCATTTACGCTTTATTAAACATATCTGACTAATTTATTAGCGATGGGACGTGAGGATCGTCAATAGACGGTGATCTACATGTTGTCTCTTTAGGATTACCTTTCTGGGCTGTTTTGATTTAAAAGAAATTTTCTGTACTTATTTTAATCTGCTTCCGCGAAAGTGAAATAGTGAAAACATCGGGCATGATCGAAAGTCGTTTGACACTAAAGACTAAAATTGGTTTGTTTTTAATTAACAAATAACGTGAAATCACTTTGTTAATTAATGAGGGAGTCTAATATTTCTTTAAAGTGATTCTAAAACTATTTACGAAAGCGCGTCGTTTATAAGTTTAAGATATGGTTCCTCGAGCGAAAGCCAGCAACTCTTTTAAGTTAGACTTTCTAGTAAAAATCACTTTTCAACTGAGTTAAGAGTTTAATTTCTTATAAATAGGTTTACTACTTTAACGCGATAAGAACCTTCCATAAGTGACAATATAGTGCATTAATTATAGTTTAAATTCGATTCTGAATACGCGGAAGCGACATTTCCCATTAAATTGATTCTTTTTGAAGCAGGAAATATTGCCCCATAAGTAATCTTAGTAAAGACAATTAAATTATTGTTAATTGATGTGAATTATATTTCAGCATTGTTATTCATCTGAGCTTATTAAACTTATTTACTTAATCATTCTTATTCTTAAATCAATCGCCTTAGATAAACAACGTAACAATTAGTAATGATAGGTTTGACAATTGGTCTTTGTGGGTTTGGAAAATCTTTTATATTACTTTGATAGGTCTGTGCACTTGCGGAATCCCCCATCACTTGTGCCAGCTCATCTTTTGAACAAAGTCTGAATTCTGAAAATTGTCTAAAGAATCAACTGATAGACCATCGGACATCTATGAGTAATGTTTCTATTCTCCTTAAGTCCTATTACTACTAATTCTTTCAGAATCTCAGTAATCATAAGATGTTTCAGTCAGAAATGTCTTTGATTAGATGGAAACCTTTTGGTTCTCCAGATTCTGAGAATATCAAATGTGTCACTTAGTTAGATGCATTGATTAGAACGTGTAACCCTTGGTTATTCTTAATCATCACACGCTACCTAAATTATGCAATGAGCAATGTGTGTATTTCTTGGAATTTGATTGATATCATTATCATTACTTTCATTTAAAGCTCCTAATTATTATGTATAATTAAAATTCAATTTTATTTTATATTCTCTCACTACTTAAACACTATAAATCACACTCGTTCACCTCACTTCAACAATTTAGAAACCTAAACCCCTCTTTTTCTCTCAACCGTTCAACAAGTTCTTTGCATTCATCATCTTCATCAACGCTCTTCATTAAAAATCATCACCCTCTTCAACAACCTTCGTCATCTTCAACATGATGAATGCTCAACAGTAATAAGTTGTTCAGTTTTCCCAAGAAATGGAACAAGTAGGGGTGGCAAAATAGTCCTGGCCCGTTGGGCATGACCGTTTTACCCCCACTTTAGTGTTGGGCAGGCCAAGAATTTAGGCCCTCACCCTTAAATATGGCCGCCCCACCCTGCCCCATTTTCATCGCGGGCTTTTACGGGCATGATTATTTGCATAAAATTTTGCATTTTTAGGCCTAAAAGGTGTAGTGTCCGCGAGCTTTCCGTACCCCGCACTCACTTTTTTGCGGGGCGGGCCTAGGTTTTAGGACCTCATCCTCAAGTATGATTGTTGTTGTACCCCAAAATTTTCCATCTCATTTATTAAGTAATCTCTCACAAGATCTCCTTGGATTCAAGATTGCATAGGGTTGATCAGCTCAAGACACCTCTCTAGCACTGATGACTGAAAATTAGGGTTTGAGATTGCACAAGAACAATTTAACTTTTAATGCATCATATGACTTTCATGGATCATTTTGGACTCTCAACATTTCTCATGTCAAGTTTCAAGTCTTGGATCACAATTTTGCTTAGTCAATTGATCATTTGACCTAAAATCAGTTGTATTGGGGAAAAAGTCAATTGTGGTTAATTTACAGTCAAAATTCATGATTTGTGGTCCATATCAACATTATGAACTCATATATATCATTTGATCAAGTTTGGATCCCAATTCCTCAAGATATTTGATGAGATCATCAAGGGAAAAATGGTCAAAATTAGGGTTTTGATTGAGAAGAGGCAATTTCTGATTTTTGGCCTAGCAAAGGGTTGATTGGTTTAAGTTATGATCTCAAGGGTTAAAATTCATAATTTTTACCTAATGGCATGGCTCAAAACATTGCTCAAGATCAATTGATTGACATATGAATTTTTAGTCAACTGATCAAAAGTCAACTATACACTGAAAAGTCAAACTTTGACTTTTTAATCAAAATCAAGCATCAAAGATCACATTTCATTAAAACAAGTAAAAATATGAAACTTGTTCATCAAGAAATAAAAAAGTCAAGATTTTATTTTGAAAAGTCAAAATTTCTAAACTTAGAAATTTTTCTAAGTGTTGAAAATTTCATATTTTTTCATAACTTTGAGCAAAATTTTCAACATTATGCAAGATGAATCAAAGGAAACTTCAAACATGAAAGTTGTAGATATCAAAAAGATATAAAACATTGTAGAACACAACTTCTCCTATAAATTCATGGATTTTAAGTTATGAGTTTCTGAATACATGTTCAAGAAACTTGGAAACTTAGTGAAATTATGCCCTAGTTTATTCAGGATTTTAACCTAACTTCATGGCAATTTTTCACATAGTTCCAAGAGAAATTTTCAAAAATGTCCAACATAGAGGTTGTAGAGGATGTTACAAGCTTTTAAAAATATCCATGAACTCATTGAGATCATGTTTGAGCAAATAGAATCAAATACAAGAAGTTGGACATTCATTCTTGAATTATAGGTCATTTCCATGATGAACAAGAATTCAAATCTCAAGCCCATGCTGCATAAATCTTACTTTGCAGGCTTCTAACCTCTAAATATATTCATAATAATAAGATTACACAACTATTTAATCTATGATCCAAGTGTTTGAGTCATTGTCCAAGTGATTATTCCATTAATGGAACAAAGTTCACACTTCCATTTTACAAAAGTGACTTTAATCACAAAGTCAATGCATAGAGCTTCTAACTTGTTTCCTTTGAACACAAGCAATTTCAAAGGAAAAAGAAACATGTCTAGAGCCTCCCATAAACTCAGGCCATGCTTGTATTATGCCTTGAAACCATGTTTTCCACTTTTCTTCAAAATTAAGTAACATAGCCATAACTCTATATCTCACAGATCTATCAACTTCAAACCCTATAACCTTTTTCATATAACTATATAAGTTATTTGCAAGCTAACACACGATTTGAAACACTCCAAAACTCCCTGAAAACTCAAATAGCACAAAATCTCCATTATTGTGCAGAAGCTGACCAAAAACTCCCATCTCTTAAACCACTCGTGCGATTCCTCTCTAAATCATCTCAAAAGCTTCTTCACATCAAATACAAACCATCCTTGTCCCTGTTACACGACTGTAAATCCATTTCCATCATCCTCCATAACCAAAAATAGAGCATCGCAGTTCGACTTCTCCAGGCCATTTCAGCCACTCTCAACTCAATCTAAGCATTGAATTAGCTTCCTAGAGACTCAAGGAAGCTAACTTGATCATTTCAGCACCTTGAATCAAGTCCAAACTCATTTCACGATTTCCAGTTTTGAGGTATTTTTCATGAACTTCTATCTCATTATTTAGGCATTGTTAGGCTTGCATTTATGAAGATAAAATGTAGACATAATTTCCCTGAAACTATACATGTTCATAGATTTCATTTATGTTTTTTGAGTAGGGAGAATTTTGAGTTTGAACTTCTGAAAATATTTAGGTCAGAATTTGGTACTGTTAGAAATTCATGCTCATCTTTGGGAATTAGCTTAAGTTATTTACATATTCAGAATCGTGAGGAAATTTCTAACAAGTTTGATGTTGGAAGTTTTATGAATGTATGAGAAATGAATGAGTTATAGGTTCTTTGGCTGGAGGTTGAAGATGAAGTTCATTCAGGGCAAAACTTATATTAATATTTGTTGTTTGTGTTTAAGTTAACGGATGTATCACCACCCCAGTGGTTAAAGCACGCGCCTGTCACCTTTGGGACCTGGGTTCGAGCCCCAGTGGTACCCTTTTTCCTTTTTTTCCTATTTTTCCTTCCATTTTTTGTTTGAAACAGGCGTTGGGCCCCCAACAGTTGGGCTTTCCATTTTTTTTCTTTTGTTAACCCATGATTCACTTTTGCACCCCTGGCCTATTTTTCTTTATTATTTCATTTTATTTTATTTTTCATTATATTTTATTTTCTTTAATATTTTTATTATTTTTATTATTATTATTATCATTATTATTTTTATTAATAAAAATCCAAAAAATATTATTATTATTATTATTTTCATGCTTATTATTCTATTCATAAATAAAACAAAAGACTAAAAAACATTTTCTTAACAAATTAGTTTATTTCTTTTATAATAAATTTTTAGACGTAGGTTTAATTATTATATTATTTTATTTTCTTACTTAAAATTAATTTAGAACTTAGGTTTCATTTTAATTAATCAATTCTCATTTTATTTTCATAAAACCTTTTCATAAAAAACCCTAAAAACCCTTTTAAATTAATTTCTTTTCTTAATTAGTTTAAGTTAATTTTAGTTAATTTTTCATTAATTATGTTCTTAATTAAGTTTAGGGTAAAACTATTTCCTCAAAAACCAAACTAATATCTTTTTCTTTTCCATTTATATCCTTGTACATTATATTCCTTTCAATTCTTGTACATTGTTTCAATATGGTTGTAATAGATAATTAGGTTTAATTTCTAGCAATCCCCATTTGAAAATTTGTATACCCCATCCCCAAATGATGTAATAGCTTAGTATTTTTACTTTCCACAATTTATCGCTTTATATAAATGCTAGTAAATTAGGGTTTATATGGAAAGATTAAAATCAACAAGTTAGCAAACCCTAATCCAAGACAAAACAATGCATGTAAATCAACACGCTTGCATAATTGCACCCTTAGGATAATTCCACTTTGTTTCCTTACAAAAATGGCCATGTTACGCATGTGGGGTATCTTAGCAAAAAGCAATCAAAAACACAAGATCATAGTCCCTCGATGACATTATCAATGTTGCCTTTCAAAATGATCTTAGTCCCTCAAAGAGAATTTCTAAGATATTTCATAACATTGTTATCATGGCTACACGATGACCCACGCCCGTCCCTTTACATTCAAAGAATAGGGCTTCTTACCAAATCAATGGTAAGATAGCAATATCAACAGAAAGGAAGAAATGAACTAAGACTTTTGAGTAGGTAGGTTGTTCCTAGTTGCTTACTCAATTCCAAATCAAACACTCTTGCTTATTTTGAAAACAAACACCAACACTTTCAAAAACACTTTCAAAACATTTTCCAAACTTGAAACATTTTCAAAAGCTTAACACTGTGTATATGTTCTTATGAACGAGAACTATTATAAAGTTTGCGTAAATGATGGCGCCTTTTCAAAATACATTCAAAACCACACAAAGCACATTTTCAAACAAAAACAAGTGATCAAGCAAGCAAATAAGAGCCCATAGATAACTATGGATGAAAAGGGTGCTAACACCTTCCCTTTTAATAATCTACCCCCCGAACTCAAGAAACAATCTCAAAAGTCTTTCCTGTTCTTTTCAGCCTTTCCTTTTGTATAAAAGAAAAGTCAGTGGCGACTCTTGCTAACCGCAACATTTGCAATAAAACGCAAAACACCCAAGTTAGTTCTCCCACCGTATTACAGAATTAGAGACTCTGTTGGGGAACTACTTAAAAGTGGGGTTAACTTAGGGCTAGATCACCTTTATTTTCTTTCATTGTTTGATTTGTTTACTTTACATTTTGGTTCCTTGTTTGGGCTTGTCGTAATCCTCTACCCGGATTTGGGATACCTTATAGGTAAGTAGCAATACATTATGGAAACTGTGTGGGGTATACCGACATGGTCTAAGCAATAGCTATGTTAGTCCGACATATTTGTGGGTACCGGTATCCCTTGAGTAATAAAGGAGAATACGGGGCCGCTGAGTGATGTCATGAAGCACTAACTGACTTTAGAATCTTTACTTGACAAACTTGGCCATTAGGACCTAGTGAGATGACCGACTTTGGTGCAATCCGAATTTATAGATACTCGATACTACACTCATTAAAGTTTGGCTTTGGGGATATTTCGGTCACCGTGAAAGAGGCTTGTGCTGAAACAATGCCTGAGAAGAAAGATCAGTGATATTGAGCTCCCTTAGAACAGTTTTAAGCCAACTAAACTTCAAGAGGGTACTTACCTATGAGAATCCATGTAAGCCCAAACTTAAGGACTTGTTTGCCTTATTTGTATGTATTTAGTTGCACATAACATCATAAACATCATAACGTCATACTCATTCTCACTAACTATTTCAAGGATTTTTGGGATTTATCTTTGTTCTATTTTGTAGGACATGGCTTCTATCCGTAGGAATACTATCCAAGTAAATCTCATGAGGATTCCTCCTCAACTCAAAGAGTTAACATCAAGGGTCCCTGAAAACTCTTCATTCACCAAAATACATGGTCACCTCCTAAACCTGGTTACCTCCAACACGGATGAAGATATGATGAAGGTGCTCTTCCAATTGTTTGACCCTTTACAACATTTCCCCACTTTTCCCGATTATCAACTTGTGCCTACTCTAGAAGAATTCTCACTACTCATTAGGACTCCCACTCTTAATCAACTACCCTTCAACGGTATGGAAAGAGATCCAAAACCTGAAAAGATTGCCCAAGCACTACACTTGCAACAATCTGATATCACAACTAATTGGGAAACAAGGAGTGGTGTCAAAGGTTTCTAAGCCAAGTTCTTGTTTGAGAAAGCTCAAGATTGTTGGAACTCCTTGGACCTACAAGATTTTGAAGAAATTGTAGCCCTTCTCATCTGTGGGATGGTTTTGTTTCCAAATCCTGACCAACTCATAAATGTAAACGCTGTCAAAATCTTCATATCTCGCAACCCAATGCCTACTTTATTGGTAGACATTCTACATTCATTTCACTCTCGCACTATGAGGAAAAAAGGGATACTCATGTGTTGCATTCCTCTCTTGGCAAGATGGTTTATTTCGCATCTTCCCCGATCTGTATTAAAGAATGAGCAAGGTTCAAGGTGGTCCCATAGGTTGATGACACTCAGACACTCATATGTTTATTGGTGTTTCTGATCCTTGGAGAATATTACTATCATCGACCATTATGGAGAATTCCCTAATGTCCCCTTGCTTGGCATTAAGGAGGTATCACTTACAACCCCCTGCTTAGCCTTACGACAGTTTGGTTATGCCCGAAGGGATGGTCCACATGATATGCTTATCCAAGGAGTGGTATTCAACTACGAGAGCAACGATCAAAGCTACCGCCAAAGGGTCATTCAATCTTGGAGGATGGTAAGCAAAGTGGATAGTAAGACGCTAGGACAAAAGAATTCCATTCCCCTCGAGCCTTACCTTAAGTGAGTACAAGCTCGTGCTCAAAAACTTGTGATGCCTTATCCCTCCATCTTACCATTCATCATGGAACATGTGGTCGAAGTAGATGTCCCATACACTGTCCTCCATCCAGACATGCCTACTTCTCTCGAAGACTTGTAAAAGGGTTGGATTCAGCTTAAGGAAGAACGAGATACTTTCGAAGCTCAATTCTACGCCAGTGAGAAGAGATTCTTGGAGCTTACAAAGCACCTACAAGAAGAGAAAAGGGTGAACGCCTACCTTGCGCCGAAGAGGATGCGTTTAGTCTTTTTATTTTAGAGAGTTATTTTGTAAGCCTAAGAGGCATGTTGTAATCTTTTCAAACTAATTCATGAAATTTACGTTTGTTCACTCTTTTGTCTATGCAAATTTAAATCTCAATAAATCCTTGAAATCATCTGCATATGCATCCTCCATGCATCATAACATGACAGGTTTTTCACATAACAGGTTTCCTTATCTTTCTGCTGTTTATTTCAGCAAGATGGATCTAGAGAAAATGGTGAAGGATCTCCAGGAACAAAATTCTCAATTCCAAGAGACTCTACTAGCCCTAGCCAAGGGGAAGTAAGACATGATGGCATTGCTGGAAGTTAAGAAGAAGCCTAAGAAGAAATCTCTTCTCAATATGGGTAGAAGGTTCAAGGAGACAGTCCGTCAGATCCCGGTAGGGGAAAACTCTTCTGAAGAAGACGAGAATCAGATTGGTGAGGTTAAGAGTACCCAGACTGATTGTGTTAATGATCAAGCGTCTGATGATGATTATTTTGACGAGCAGTATCCACTCGCCGATATCAAATACAAGCAGTTAGAAGACAGATTGAAAGCTGTTGAAATCCAAGCCGTCCCTGGTTTAGATTTTGATGATTTAGGTTTGATCTCTGGGGTAGTCATTCCCCACAAATTCAAAATACCAGTCTTTGCAAAGTACGATGGAGTTTCTTGTCCAAAACTCCACCTGAAATCTTATATGCGCAAGATACAGTCGCACACTATTGATAAGAAACTCTGTGTTCACTTTTTCCAAGAGAGCTTGGCCAGAACGCAACTTGAATGGTTTTATCAGTTAGATGGTTCCCATATCAATACTTGGGAGGATTTAGCTACCGCATTCTACCATCATTACCAGTATAACTCCGACTTGGCGCCAACGAGGGTTCAGTTGCAAGATATGACCATGGGAAAGAATGAAGGATTTAAAGAATATGCACAAAAGTGGAGAGACCTTGCTAGTAGGGTTTAACCACGCTTGACTGAGAGGGATCACATTGACATCTTTATGGGCAACTTGTATGGTCCATTCTTTAACTTTTTGGTAGACTGTTCCTCTTTCGGATTCACCGAGTTAATCTTAACTGGTGAAAGAGTTGAAAGCGACATCAAAAGTGGGAAGATCTATGTGCCGTCTACCTCCACTTCCAATCCTGTCAAGAAACCTTTTGTTGCAAAGAAGGAAATCAATGTTGTGTACGGGGAAAGGGCACGTACCAAGAAGAATGATCATCTGTCTGTTAATGTTGTCTGAATCTCCAAGACCATCTGCTAATCATCAACGTTTTGAAACTCCAAGAAGACAATTTACAAGGTTAGGCATGTCACTGTCTCAAGCATTACAATATTTACTCAAGGATAATTTGGTGAAATTGCGCGACCTTCCTGCCAACCCTAATACCTCTTCACCAAAGTATAATCTGAACGATAAATGTGCTTACCACTCAAGCAGCCCCGGGCATGAGACTGACCAGTGCTGGGCATTGAAGAATAAAATCCTGGATTTGATTGATAACAAGACTATTAAGTTTGATCCTCCTCCGACTCCGAATGTAATCATTGCACCTACGCCGAAGCATGACAAGGGGTTTAATATTGTTGAAGATACTATTTTTGTTGCCTCTGTTGAAGAATTGACTACTCCACTGAATATCATAAAAAAGAATATGTTAAAAGTTGGGATCTTCCATGGCTATGTAAAAGACTGTGTATGCTGTACAAGACAACTAAATGGATGCGAAAGGTTGAAGAAAGGCGTTCAACTCCTGATGGATAGCCATAAAATTCGATTTGAGAAGACCCCATTTGACAAAAGTTTAACTAACAAATGTGAAGATCTCTCTATTATCACCATCTCAAACAAGCCTCTTAGGATCTCCTCCAAAGGTCCTATTAGGATTTCAAATGAACCCACTGTTGCGCCCTTAATAATTACCAATCCCGGACCAATTCCCTATTTTTCAAACAGGGTAGTGTCATGGAACTATGGTGATGAGGTGTTTTATCACGGCATAAAACAAGACGCTTGGATCGAAGAAGGAAAAGCTGATGATGTTTGTAATATAACTGGCTCAAGCAAAGTAACCAGAACTGGGAGAATATTTTCACCCAATATCTCACCACTAGTTGTTACAAAGGTGCCCATCCGCATTATTGCTGCCAAGCCAAGTCCTGATACTAGAGGGAAGGAGAAGGTTGTTGAGCCGGTCGTAACAAAAATACCCCAAAGGACGTTGCTGATGGAGAACCCTCCGCTCGTGAGATGGACGAGATCTTGAAGATAATAAAAAGAAGTGACTTCAAGATTGAGTAACGGTTGGGGAAAACCCTTTCTAAGATTTCTATGTTTTCGTTGTTTCTCTGTTCCGATGGCCATGCTCGGACATTAATAAAATTCCTGAAAAAGGCTCATGTCCCCCATGAGACCATGACAGACCAATTTGAGAAATGTGTGGCAAGCCTGACGGCTAATAATGGCTTGGGATTTTCAGATGCAGAGCTATCACCGTTAAGGAAGAACCAAAATAAGGCTCTACATGTTTCAGTCGAGTGCAAGGGAACTACCTTAGCACATGTTCTAGTCGACACTGGTTCTTCTCTGAATGTATTACCCAAGGGGGCATTAGACCGTCTAGACTGTGAAGGTTAATCTTGAAGCCAAGTGATATTATTGTAAGGGCATTTGATGGATCAAAGAGGACAGTTAGTGGGGAAGTAGATATTTCAATCAAGGTGGGCTCCCAAATCTTCAACTCCACCTTCTACATTATGGATATCCATCCTGCCTATTATTGTCTGTTGGGTCGCCCATAGATCCATAAAGTTGGGGAAGTGACCCCAACTCTTCATCAGAAACTCAAATATCCGGTCAAGGGAAGAATTGTCACCATCTGCAAAGAGGAAGAGTTTATGGTAAGCCACCTTAACTCTTTCAAGTATATAGAGATGGATGGAGAATTCATTGAGACACCGTGTCAAGCCTTTGAGGTCGTGCCACCAATGATTTCTGCTACCAAATGTTCCTCTGATAAATCCAAAGCTGTTAAAGCCGTGCCAAAGATGGTTTCAGTCAAAGATGCTCGTGCGGCAATTGAAGAAGGAAAATGTCATACTTGGGGGAAACTCCTCAATATCCCATTTAAAAAGAGGACAAGTTTGGTTTGGGCTTCACCGTCAAGGATCATAAGGAAATGAGTCGTGTTTGTGCTGGAAAGCCACCTCTCCAAATTGGAAGCCATGAAGTTAACTCAGAAGGATTCAGATGAAGAAGCTATATTTGAAGATTGGGTGTATCCAACTACAACAGAGATGAAGAATTGGCATGCAAAGGAATTTGTGCCCATCTCCTTCATTGAGGAGTAATCAACTTGTTATTGTTTTTCTTTCAATTCAAGAACATTTTGTCTGTAATATTTAACAATGAATTTTAAGCCATGTGCCTGGCCCTGGGCACTTTGGTCCATTTGTCAAGGTTTTTATTTATATTCATCTAATCATATGATCATTCAGTACATTGGACTCCTTTGCATTCAAATATTGGTGTTCATTGTATTGCTTTTCTTTCAAATACATTTTTCAAAATAGCCATGTATCTTACAAGCACACACAAACTCTTGCAGGTCCCTATCCACTCTGGATCTTATTGCTAATGAATCTACTATTGCCGACTATGAATTTGAATGTCCAATCAACCAAGCCGAAGACGAAGGCGAGGAAGATTGTGAAATACCGGGAGAACTAGCGAGGCTTCTTTTACAAGATGAAAAATCTATTCACCTGCACGAAGAGCCAGTTGAAGTCATCAATCTAGGAACTGAGTCAGATAAGAAGGAAATCAAGATTGGCGCTAACTTTGAAAATAGTGTCAAGAGCAAGTTGGTTTAGATGTTGCATGATTATTTGGAAGTATTTGCTTAGTCTTATGTAGATATGCCATGGTTGGATACCGACATCGTAGTTCTTCGTCTGCTGACAAAGGAAGACTGTCCTCCCGTCAAACAACAGGTTTGTCGCATGAGGCCTGATATGTCTGAAAATATCAAAGTTGAGATGATGAAAAAATTTGATGCAGGGTTGCTAGTTGTGACATCCTATCCCCTCTGGGTTGCCAATGTCGTGCCAGTGCTGAAGAAAGACGGAAAGGTTCGCATGTGCGCAGAATATAGGGATCTGAATAGGGAAAGCCCCAAGGATAACTTCCCTCTAACACACATTGACGTCATGGTCGATAATACTTCTCAGCACAAAGTCTTCTCATTCATGGATGGCTTCTCAGGCTATAATCAGATAAGGATGGCTCCCGAAGACATGGAGAAGACAACTTTCGACATGCAATGGGGAACCTTTGGCTACAAGGTCATTCCATTTGGACTGAAGAATGCAGGAGAAACATATCAAAGGGCTATGGTAGCTTTATTTCATGACATGATTCATCATGAGATAGAGGTAAATGTTGACGATATGATTTCCAGATCACAAACCAAAGAGGAACATCTCGATTTGATTTCATTCTCGTTGGCATCTAAAGTCAAGATTAAATAAGAAGAATTTATGTGAAATCAAGATCTGAAATGTTCGTTTGACATCAAGATCTCAATTTGCCTTTGGCCTTCCAGAGTCAAGAATCTCAAGATCTCGATATCTGATCTATTGGATCCAGGGGGAGTTTTACTCAAATGGTTTAGAGTCGGGATATTCGATCTTCATAAAATCATTGATTCAGGGGGGCATCATAAAAAGGATAAGTATTACTTACCTTTATATTTTCACTTCTTCTGATTATAAGAACAAAATTGTGTCATCAAAATACATAGTTTTGTCATCATCAAAAAGGGGAAGATTGTAAGAACAAGATTTGGTTCTGCAATATTATCTATGAGTTTTGATGATAACAAATGAGTATGTTTGTATGAACAATTTTGATACTCTAATGTTTGTTATTGTTGAGTACTTAATAAACAGGTTCTGCTTCTGATGGATGGCGTGGCCGAGACATTAGAAGAGAATTGATTATGCTTTTACACTACATAAGTTATGTTGAATAGTAGCAAGACACTTTAGAAGGCTTTAAATTTTAAGCTTTGATGTTGTTCTAAAGAAACCAGTCAGAAAATCTGAAGACTCAATTTTATATAAAGTCCAAATGCTAAAGACTCAAGCTTCTAAAGACAACATGTTCCAAAGAAACAAAGTTAGAAGATCTGAAGACAAAGTTTCTACTGAAGTCCAGATGCTGAAGGCTTGTGTTTTTAATAACAAGGTTCTAAAGATAAGGGTTATGAAGACTAAGTGTTGCAGACTCTAAAGGTAGAAGTTTTAAAAGATTCTAAAGACTTGAAGTTCTAAAGACCCAAAGTTTTAAGGAAAGGTTCACACAACCAAGTGGTGAAGACTCTAAAGATGCAGTTCTGAAGACTCTAAAGACTTGAAGTTCTGATAACCTGGTGTTATGTTCCTGCTTCTAAACTCATGCTCGCAGAAGCCTCTGAAGTGCAGAAGGAAAGAAGAAAACGTTAAAATGGTACAAATAGTACATGGTAAAATCAACATTTCATTCCACTACCATGAAAGGACACGTCGCACGATCTTGTCCCCCACATTACTGTTCAAGCTGCCAATGTTTCTGGAAATCCCAAGAGTATACCTCAATGGATATATTATTTCATTGGCTATATAAAAGCTTGAAAACTAAGAGAGAAAGTTGCCAATTCACTGAATAATTACACGCAAAGGCTATTCATAACTTTCACATTCTCAAGTCATTGTTCACAAAATAGGTTACACATTCAGCTTTTTAGGAGCAATACTCTTGTAAACAAAACTTGTATTCAAACAATTTTTTGATTGTCCTTAAGGGACCGGGTAGGTCTGTATTCTTAAGAAATCTAGAGCTTGCAAGTTTTAGAAGTTGTTAGTCACTTGCAGGTAGCTTGTGCATTATAATAATCAGGTTGATTATTGTTTGATATTCCTTAAGGGATCGGGTAGGTCTTAATCCTTAAGAAGTCTAGGGCTTGTGAGTCTTAGAGGATGTTAGTCACTTGCGGGTAGCTTGTGAAAATTGTAATCAGTTTGGTTATAGTGAATTAAGTCATTGATTGAGTGAGGCGGAATCACCTTGGTGGGTTGACTAGACAAGCTTGACAATTTTGAAGTAAACTAGTATAAACATAAATTATTCTTTACTTTCCATTCTTACTTATTGTTAATATCAAGAGTGAAGGAGAAATCATTTTAACTAAAAGGGGAATATTTTAAAAGCATAGTTTTGTTTTAAAAACCAAATTCAACCCCCCCCCCTCTTTCTTGTGTTTTTCACACCTTCATAGAGTGCCCATGAACATGTTAACCAATTCTTTTTCCACGAGTTGTGGTTGTACACGTGCTACCATTTCCCTCCACCTTTGAGCATACTCTTTGAAAGACTTATCCTTTTTTTTAGATAAGTTTTGGAGTTGCATACAGTTAAGATCCTTTTCCAAATTGTACTTTTATTGTCTCAAGAAAGCATTGGCAATATCTTCCCATGTTTGGATATGAATTCCCTCCAATTTCATGTACCAATCTAGGGATGCCCCACTGAAAATGTCTTGGAAGAATGGATCATCAGCTTATGTTCTTGAGCATAGGCATGCATTTTACTGCAATATATGCATAGATAGTTCCTCGAGAATGTAAGTCCTTTATATTTCCGAAAGTCAGGTACTTTGAATTTTGGAAGGATCACCACATTTGGAAATAGGCCCATTTCGAAAGCATCGATGTCAAAAGCATCAAAGCCCTCCACAACCTTTAACCTTTCTTCAAGAGCCTTATATTGATTGAGAGCCAAGGGATTCTCAATAGCCTTAGGTTGGTATGACTGAGTAGCACCTTCCAAATCAAGTTCTTCATACTGTAGATCTGCATAGTTGTCTGCATTGTTGACTGAAATTTGCAAACTATGGGATGCCCAGGTGAAACAACCGGCTGAAAGTCATCAAACAATGAAGTCACCATCAAACGTCTTTTATTACACATGAAGGGGAAGAAATTAGCACCCCACACACCTGTAGTACTCTACGGTATCCCCTCTTGTTGTTCTATCTTATGGGTGTGTTTGAACTATGCTTACTGTTTACTGTACTACTGAAGGGAGAATACATGCAAAAGAAAGGAGAAAAGAATGTACGGAAAATAAAATTGTACTCGCTTGGGCCCTACCCCAATGCCTACGTATCCTTTTTGAGTAATCAAAGCTACCGTAGTTTGGAAAACATGTTTTTGTTTGTTTTTTGTTTTTTATGGACAATGTTAATTTCTCCTTCTGCCGCAGCTCAATTTTTGGAGATTTACGAGTTGGCACAGAAGTAAATAAATCATGTCCTTATCTAAAAAGGGTTTTCTTAGAAAAGGTGCTTGGATGCACAAAAGGTTTTAGTTCGTTTTTATTTTGTTACCTTGAAAAATGGTTTAAGTGTGATTAGCATGTTTTATGATTTGCTAAGAAAAGGTTTTAGTTTTAGATGCAAGGATGTAAAAGGGGAAGAAAAGAGTCTAAAGGGAGACTAGCCTATTTTTAAACCTAATGTTATCATACAATGCTGGCCCTACGTCAAGGATGAAAGGGAAACGTCTACCTAATGTTAGCATGCATGGTTTACCACCTAAGGTCTAACTTCCATCCGAACGGAGCATGCACATCCTAAGGGAATATGGTATGTCCAAGGATAAATCAAACAAGCTTGAAGAAGCACACACATAAAAGAGTAAGGAAAAGAAGAGAAATGTTTTAGCCACGGGGAGCCTATCACCCGAGACAAACAAGTGGGAGTGAGATGTAAAACAAAAGTGTGATGTTCAATGCGACTGAACACCTAACCAAGATATAGGAGATTGAGGTAGGCGACAGAAGGCAATATGAACAATCACAGAGTATCAGCATCGGATAATGCGAACTCCTGTCAAAGCTTGGGGGTTTGATTGTGGAACCCTTACCCGCTTGACGACTCTATATATAATATTTGCATGACTCTGAAGTATCGACGTGCAACGTTAGCTAAGGATGACACAGACGAAGTTGTGGGGGTCGATTGCTAACCCTCCCTGCTCGCCTCCTTTTGAGGACTTAAATAAGGGATGGGGGAATAATGAGGGAACAAATATAAACACACCTGAAAATACCTACTCAATGGTTGGGTTTTAAACAAACCACACACAAGTAGCAAACAGAATGTACGCAATGCGGAATTGCCCTAAACGGGTCTTTAAATAAACCAGAGGGGTTCCTGACATGATCAGCAACAGATACCCCCATCATACATCTCTATTCCTACTTCTCATGGCATCAGAAAGCAATAAAATCCTACTTCTCATGATATTTAGAAAAGCAGTAAAGAAATGTAGTAAAGTGCGAAGAAGTACGAAGGTAGTAGTGACGACTACCAAAAGCGAGCAAATCATCAAGATCAGGTGAAAGCACTGGAGAAGGAAGAAGTATGCGTCGAGCAAGCATCACCAAGAAAAAAACAACGTCAGAAATAATATCCAACTAAGATAAAAGCAAACGCGTGTTACGAATGCAACGCGTAATTAGAAATTCCTGTGCAAAGTATCACAAGTATAGTATGTATCAGGATAACATATAATAAGATATGAATTTATCAAGAAGATGAGAAATAAGGCGTGTCGCATCGTAAGCGAGCATAAGCTGTATGCTTCGATAATATAACTACATGTTATGTTACATGATCGAAAGCACAAAAACGTACCTTGCACAATGAACAAATGTGTCAAAAATAACATGGCGAAGCGGCACGAAAATATGGATAAAACTAAAAAAGTATTTTTATTATTAGGTTTTTAGAAACTAAAAGGTAGCGTAATTTTATTATTAGTTTTTCATGCGAAGAAAAATTCCATCAAAAATTAAAGAATTAATTTCTAAAATTGACTAAAGAGTTCTAACAAGTTTTATTGACTTTTACAATTTTATCATAACAAAAATATAGAATAAAAGACATCCTAAAATAATTAGAAAGAGTCAGGGGGTGATGGCCTGAAACTGAAGCTATAATGCAATAAACTGCTCAAGGTGCAAGGCCCATTTCAAAAAGTCTGGAAACTGTGTTTGTATATCTTTATTTATATATAAAAAACGAATACAGGCCTTGGTGATTTGGCCCATGTCCGAAGTATTCCAACATGCATTTTGTTCAATTAATTACATTTGCCAAAAAAATCTTAATGGTCCCAAAGGAAGAGTGGCCTGGTCCAATAAGTTCACCTCTTCTCTAATTTCCAGCAGATTAATTTCATGATTAAAACAAGAATAATTTTTTTTGTGAAAAACAGTATATTCTGTTTGTGACGTTTCAGCTTTCACTCTCCTCCCTCAAAATGTTAGCGATTTCCTATCAAGAGATCTACCATGTCGGAGACCTAAACGCACTCCAATCTCCGTCAACCAATGCATCCCTGCCTCCTTCTCTCATTCTTTCGTTCTACTTCTCATAACCCTTCAGATACTCTCTAATTCTAATCTCAAAAGCGAAAACCTAGGTTTTTTAGAGTAGCGGTTAAACGGCAAGGATATATGGTCACAAGGAATTTATTTAGGGAAAAGGTTCCACAAGGTTCGAGCTTTGTTATTGCATCAAGAAAGAAGAGATAAAGACGACGAATTTGCAGAAACTTGAAGACCTACCTGCGGAGCCGAGGCTCACTTTGGTGGTTGTCGAGTATCTTGAAGATGAAAATTAATAGAGTAAACCAGAGAGGAGATTTTGGCTATAAGGTATGTGTTGATTCTGTGCGTGCTTCCTCTTCTACCTCCTTCGATTCTTTCTTCTTCTTCTCTTTGTTTGTGTTGTCGTTCTTTTTTTCGTTGATTAAATGTTATTGTTGTTGATTATGCGTTTCAACATTGTTACAATTATAGATGAGAGTGATGATGAACGCGGCGATGAACGTTGCAGATCTGTGATGAAGATGCGCGAGGAGGTGAAGATGGAAATTGCAGAAAAATGATGAAGATGATGATGAAGAAGGAGAGAGGATGATGTAGATTCCAAGAAGTTGCAATAGGTTATGGTGATGAAGACACTGAAAGGCTGAAGGTGAAGAAGATGGAGATGGTGATGCAAATTGTTGAAGGTTGAAGCAGAGGGATGACTAGAAAACCCTTTTGAGGTGAAATATTCTGCTATTTCTCTCAACTTTTTCTGAATCGTTTGTAGACTGTGAATCTCCTTTCTCATGATCTTATATTCCGAGCCCTCTTTTCTGTGATGAATTCTGAATTCTCCTTCCTATTACATTCTGTTATGTTTCTATTATAGTTTTGTTAGAGGCTGTTGGTTAAATGGGAGGGGAGTTAGAGAATTATGTTAGGGGTTTGTTACGGACTATTTTTTTGGTTATGACAGTAGGACAGTTAGTGAATTCGATTAGGAGAGTGAGAGTTATGGTTTTTTCTATTATGATTAGTTGGAAAGTTTGAATTACTGCTTAGTTGTTTATGGATATGTTATTCAGTTATTGTTTCTTGAGTTAACAATTTCTTCTTTCTGACTTAATTTTTCTTGTTATTCTGTTAGTTTGTTGTAGGAGCATCAGCGGGAACCAAATTATTCAATGGTTTGGAAGGTGCATCAACAGGATGCGAATTATTCAATGCTTTGCAAACTCAGGAAGTAGAATTCGCATTGATTTGACTCGGGGCCCTAGTTTATTACTGAATGCAGGGCTGTCCATTCTGACTGGTTTTCTGTATTGACTTGGAATGTTGTAGGATATTTTTGGTTAACTGTTTGACTTGAACAACTGTAGGACCATGTTTTGATGCGTTTGGCAGGTTTCGTGATGCTTATTGGCTTTGGACCGTTTGGTGTTATTTTACAGAACTGGCCTTGGTGTTTGTAGCATCTGCGAGTTAGCATGATAAAGGGTAAGCCTTGGTTGATCTGAAATTGGCTTTATGGACTGATTTTGCAGGGGTGCAGTTTGCTTGTGTACAAGTGTACTGAATTTTCTATGCAATGATTTGTTTAAACTGATATTATCATCTTTGGGAATGTCTTGGACAAGTTAAGGAAGGCAATATAAGGCATGTGGAGATTGTTTGGATCATGGGAATCTTGACTCGAAGATGAAGCAAGGAGATAGGATACATTTGTAGAAATTTTTGTAGGGACATCTTTGTAACAACAAAGACTTGAATTTGGGAATATAATTTTGTAATGACTTTGTGCATGTATCTCTTTATAATTTTCTCTTGGATGAACTTTTGTAAGGACCTTGAATAGATTTTGTGCTTGAATTTGAAAGTGATGTTGAATATGACTTGAAATGTTTTTGTGATGGAAACTTCGATTTGGAACTTATTTGAACATGTAAGGATTTTGGTAAAATATCCTTAAATTGTTAATAAACAAAACTTGAATCAAGTTTGAATTTTTTCCCCTCAATTCCTGTTTCATTCAAAATTTCAAACCTTCTCCCATTTGTATCTCATGCCATGCCATACTTAGATAAACCATGGTAAAAACCAAAAGTGACTAGAAATACTTTGGTCAAAAGTCCGCCTTCCGTGGTTGACTATGACTAAGAGTCAAGGCTTGCGCAAATGACTTCCATCTTAGAAAAGATTCCTAAAATACTCCATGTAAGACCTTAAATCCTTGCATAAGATCCAAAGTAAATGTCTTGAACCAATCTTTGAATTGACGATAAGAAAGTGAGAATGCGACCCTAATTTCTCTTATAGTACAATCCTCATGAAATGACTTTCAATCCATAATCCACATGAATTTTATGCCCAAATGCAACATCTTTGAAAGAAATCTATCAGAATGAGTTACACCATAAGTAATAGAGGAACCCCACCTACTATAATGAATAAAGCCCACGTATTGAAAGAAAGAAGCCCATGATGATTATAGAGCCAAGCCCTATCCATATTCAAAGAGGAAACCAACTAGATCAAGTTTGTAGAGTGTTGATCAGAAGCTTTAAACCATGTGGAAACCCTAACTCTTCAAGAGCCTTGATCCCATGACAAGTTATGACAAATGTTGCATGATGTGTTAGATGAGCTGATAAAGGTTATATACATGAGAAAAGTGCGAGATGCATAAGCGAGATAAAAGTGATAGGGTAGGTCAAATTTGGGGTATTACAGCTGCCCCTATTTAATCGTCATAAACCTGAAAGTAAGAATGACATGTGCCTTTCAGAAGTTCAAGGTAGAAGATGATTAAACACCAATGCCAAAAATTTGTTCTAAGAGAAAGTGTGAGTGTTTATATATTTTGTGATATCTTCTAGGGAAAGATTTTTTTGTGTTTCAGTTAAGAGATGGAGATTAGACTCGTAACGTGGTGTGACGCTAACACAAGACAAAGGTTGGTACCAAAAGACAGCGGATAAGGTCTACAGGTGACCTACGATCTTAAGGCGAAATGTGAGAGTGATCTGTCGGAGAACCTAGCCTACAGACGATCTCAGGTTCTAAGACCAGATTTAAGGGAAGAACCTAGCTAACGGGTAATCTCGAGTTCTAAGACGATCTGAGGAAGAACCTAGCCAATGGGTGATCTCAGGTTTGACGATGATTTATGGGAAGAACCTAGCGAAGAGGTGATCTCAGGTTTTAAGATGATCTGAGGAAGAACCTAGCCTACAGGTGATCTCAGGTTCTACGATGATCTGGGGAAGAACCTAGCCTACGGGCGATCTCAGGTTTGACGATGATCTGAGGAAGAACCTAGCCAACAGGCGATCTCAGGTTCTAAGAGGATCTGAGGGAGAACCTAGCCTACGGGCGATCTCAGGTTCTAAGACGATCCGAGGAAGAACCTATCCAAAGGGAGATCTCAGGTTCGACGATGATCTATGGAAGAACCTATCCAATCGACGATCTCAGGTTCTATGTCGATTTGAGGAGAAACCTAGCCTACGGGCGATCTCAGGTTCTAAGATGATCTGAGGAAGAACCTATCCAATAGGCGATCTTAGGTTCTAAGATGATCTGAGGAAGAACATAACCAACGGGCGATCTCAGGTTCTAAGATGATCTAAGGAAGAACCTAGACAACGAGCGATCTCAGGTTCGACGATGATCTGAGGAAGAACCAAGCCAACGGGAGATCTCAGGTTCTAAGACGATATGAGGAAGAACCTAGCCTACGAGAGATCTCAGGTTCTAAGATGATCTATTGGAAGAACCTAACCAAGAGGTGATCTCAGATTCTACGATGATATATGGGAAGAACCTAGCCAAGAGGCGATCTCAGGTTCTAAGATGATCTGAGGAAGAACCTAGCCTACGGGTCATCTCAGGTTCTAAAGCGAGACCTAAAGACGATTTTCTAGGGGATACCTACGGGCGGTCTATAATGAAATCTAGATCGATCTAAGATCCTAAGGTAAGACCTACGGTCGTTCTACAAAAACTAGGTTTATAGTCGACCTACAATTATAAGAAGGTGAGAGTATTGGTCACGACACGATGATGGAAGGTGTGAAAATGACCAAGTGCATTGAATTTATTGGGAATCGAGAAGGTGAAGAACACCAACTGTGGATTTTGGAAGTGATACCCTTTTGTGGGGATCGTTGTTGTCCTTGAATGATTCAAGTATTTCGTGTAAGGTACCTGATCTAGCTTATGCTTCGTATGCATGTTTGAATTTATTTTGCCGCAAAGATCCATTTTGATGGATCGGTTATGTGCTTTTGAGGATGCAATGTTATGCAATGATAACTATATGCAATGCAAAGAAATAGACTTCATGAGGATAAGCGAAGGCTCATTGGGAGCCGTTGTTCTTCACTAGGGATGCCAATATACATTAGCACTGGAAACCTGTGGTACCAAAGATTGCTGGGGATACTAGTAAGAATTTGAACTTGGTGTTTTGAAGATCGAAGATCATTGATGACTCCACTGGAGATTGAATTTATGACAAATTAAATTTTCAGGTACGCCACTGAATTTTGAATTGTGTTGTTTGGGAAGAGAAGATTTAGCCAGACTTCCATACATCCTGAACCATTGAGAGAATGGTAGAACTGAATATGCCAAAGAATGGATATTGAACACCATGTGAATCTCTTCGAACACATGCCTCAAGTTTATGCCACACTGGGTATTTACCTCTTGAATCACTTAGCGTTAGAAGATGGGCATGGACACTCGCGAATGCCCAGTTTAGATCTGCGGATGCCCCAGTTCAGCTCTATTGGGGATGCACTTGATTAACTCCACTAGGGATGCACTTGATTAACTCCACTTGGGATGCACTTGCACGTGCCAAGTCAAACGACGACTCCAAACTTTCTGAATTCACTTGGGGAATCGGGTTTAAAGTTGTCTCTAGTAGATGAAGGAGACTCCATGCAATGGCTAGGTCAGGGTGACCGTTATGATGCTTCTAGCTTGATCGTAGTCGTCTCGTACAACATAATTGGCTTGAACAACTTTGCGAGCACGGACACAGAATTCCCCTGTCTGTGGGATTTCCTGAAAGAATATGTGCTGAATAGAAGATCAGAATGTCCGTGCCACAATATGATATGAGGTGGCCTGCCCAAATCTTTTGAATCACGAAATAAACTCCTCTTGATTACAACTTTCCTGGAGAGATTTGTCGAATCTCGACGCAACTTCCCCAAGTTGAATGAATTCATAATAGATTTCAATGTGATAGCCCTTGATTGACGGCAACTTGAAGAGATTTATCAATGTGATAGCCTCTAATTGGTCGAGCTCGAAGAGATTTATCGACGTGATAGCCTTTGATTGAGTATAGCTTGAAGAGATTTATCGACGTGATAGCCTTTGATTGATAACTTGAATGAATTCCCTATATTTGGATGAACTTGGAGAGATCGAATCTCGACTTGATTGCCCCAGATTGGCAGAATCTGCTAACTTCATCCCTAAATGGTACTCAGACTGTGAAGCACCAGGATGTTTTCACTTGATAGAATCTCTGGGTAACGTTCCCCTGGATAAGTCATTTCTCTTCCGACAATTGACTCTTGCTTCAACAGGGTATTCAAGCCTCTCTTCTTTGACAAGATTGAGCTCTTTACCGACTGTTCATTGTGTAAACTTGCTTGATGTCAATCAGTTGTTTCGTATGCAGAAGAATGTTTATTATGAGAATGATAATTCTAATGCAACACATATGTAAAACTTGAAGTTTGAAAAACTTTCAGTGAAATGATGTCACAACTCTGTTGTGAATGAGTCACTAGCTAGAGAGCAACATTTTCAAATTCTTTTTTATGAAAGGTAATGTAAGCGTACGATACCAACAAAGATATTTAAAGATACCTCTTAGGAGTCAGTTAAACGCTATCTTGTTGTACCACGCTTATGAATTGACCCATGCATCAGTTACGACTTTGAAAGGGTTGTAATGTTGTTTGGTTCATTGTTTTAGAAAAAAGGATTTAAGGATCAAAATTATTTGGTTCCCAACCATTCTCCAGGATGTTCTCCATTCCTACGTTCAATTGACCCGATACAAGCGTTCATCTCTCAAGAAGAGTTTGTGATGGTTGAGGAACCATTGAGGCCTCTTGGACACAATAGTCACTAAGTTCTGATTTTGGTGTCTGATCACACAACCTTGTTCTTTCGATGAGGGTTTTTAACGGTGATTATTTTCTTGCCTTTTAGGCTTTTTAATTTCTTTCTTGCTTTCCCCAATTTTTGCCTGGACAAATTCTTTTGAATTTTGATCTGGAAGTCTAGCGGGATGCCCTAACTTTTTCCTAAGCGACTTGTTTTCAAGTCTCGACTTAGCAGGGATTTTTGTTTCTTTCTTATTCATAATTTCCATTTTGAACAAGTCGTTGATCTTTGCGTTGCCTTTGATTTGTTGGAAGTGATTGTGATTGTCTGAGTTTTTAGTAGATGATGGATAGCCATTTTTGTATCGTCATCTGATCTCGGCTTATTGATGTGCGAGAGAAACTCATTGGGACATCGTTAGTTGATGCGTGTTGGTGGTTAGTGAGGTTTAACCATTGTGGTTTTAATTTTCCTCAACCTTTTGATGGATAACCATTTTTTTATCCTTGGATGCACACTCTTGATGAGTTCTGAACATTTGATCAGATTAAGTGAACACTACCCGCCGCCAGAAATAAAATAAGGGTTTTTTATGAGCAGAAAAGAAACTCATACTTCGAAGGCGCATAAGGGGTTAACGAGGGTCTATCTCCCTTATTTCTCCGGTGTTTAGGAATAGAAACAAGGTTTGTACATCTTCAGCAGGGTCTTACCCAAAAGTGTACCAATCAGAGTTTCTTGCGTTTTTAGATTATTGTCATCCTCCTTCCAATCTTTACCTAAGCATAAGACTTGGAAACATGGCATCAATATGAAAGCAAAACAATTAAATAGTGATAACGAATGAATGAATAAAAATAAAACAACACTTCAAGACAAGCATACTTATTGCATTAAGATTTTCATTAAAAAATAGACAAGTTTCTATATATAAGCAATGTTTAAACAAACAAGCAAGAATACAAATGAATATGAAATAAAGAAACCAATGATTGCCATCATTAAGGAGACTTGACTTCGTATGGATTTCTTGATTCTGACGACTTTCTGAAGTCTTGATGCTTAAATGGGTGAGAAAATCCCCCTTCTGATCTGATGTGAGCACGACATTCTTTGAATTGTGCCTGTCTCTGGATGACATAATATATTTAATCGAATAGCCAGGTGCCCCAGAATAATATGCATAGAAGATCCTTTCAGGAGAACAAATGAATGCTTTACCAAGTGAATTGGTATAAAGTGCATAACTAAGCATCTTATGCCACAAAGAGACAATACAATTTATCTTCTATCGCAATAGAGGAGACATCCAGTTGGAGAGAAAGAACCCAACAGTTGGCCAAATAGGAATTAGACTTTTGGAAGAGATGCCAGATAGGTGTTGGCTTTATACTTCAACCCTTTTACAGTCTTCAATATCGAAACCGGGTGCCCTAGAATAGGAGACACATCTAGCCTGTGTATCGCAATCAGAAGAGATGTTAATGGGAGGAGGACCCCAAATATCAGAGCTTCCAATTGAACATCCACTAGGCGAGGGAATAATTGGATGTGATGCACTGATATCACATCAACATGCTTACCAAGTTTCTTCTGTTTTTACTTAAAATCCTAGTCGAATGGATTCGTTAGAGGAATACATACTGGCTGATGTCGAACAGATCAGGGAACACAAAGCTATGGAGAATTCCCCTGATTGAATAGTCGGATTCCCCAGCTTAGTAACCATATTTGACATTGCTCAATGATAACAAAGCACTGATATAAGATCCTATAGTAAATGGGAACCATCTGCAGATAAGTTGTTCCAAGAACTCAAGATTGTGTAGTGCTCCCTGATTGAAAGCATTCCCTAAAATATGACGAGAAGAGAGAACCTCTATTGCGACAGTAGGTGCAATATTGTTGACATCATCATCAGAGCTTCCATGACATGGCTCATATGAGTCTTCAATCAATTATCTTCCTGTTCGAAGAGTTCCCTACCACGGGCCAAAGCTTGCGTGTATATCACAACCAACCCCTTCGTATTGGTCAATCCCCCATGCAGTTATCCCTTACTGATCTCTGAACATGTGCAGTAAGAAATCAAGTTGAACCTCTGAGGAGAACCCTGGTCTGAATGATAATCCCCAATCTTCGAGTACCTATCGTGAATGCATGAATGTGCATGTGGTGCATGAATCGAACCGTACACTGCTGACAAGAAGCTGTGGGTTCACTTCTTTCAAGAGAGTCTGTCTGGAACACGGTTCGAATGATTTTATCAACTGTAAGGGACCAATATTTACACTTGGGAAGATTTGGATGCTGCTTTCTATAATAATACCAATATAATGTTGATCTTGCACCAACCCGTATGAAATTGTAGAGTATGACCATGGGTTCTAATGAAGGATTTAAAGAGTATGCCCAGAAATAGAGAGATCTTACGGGCATTGTTCAACCTCCTTTGGCTGATAGAGAGCTGGTTGACATGTTCATGAGCAAACTGACAGGTCCCTTTTATAATCATCTGCTAGGAACTACTTTGGCTGGTTTCACTAGTTGATTTTGACAAGGGAACATGTGGAAAATGGAATCAGAAGCGGAAAAATCCAGGTGGAGACATCTTCAAATATTGTGAAGAAGCTTATAATAGTAAAATAGAATCCTGTGTTGTATAAGGCCAAAAGGGTCGTAATAAGAGCGATTGTAACCAATCTGTGGGGGTAGTAATGATCTCTAATCCTGCGCCAGAGTAGCAACAAAATAATCAGCGTAGACAAGACGCGCCAAGGACACAATTTACAAAGATCAACATGTCTTTGGATCAAGCATTGCAACACATGTTGAAAGCAGGGCTAGATACATTGAGAGATCCTCCTATGAATCCAAACAATTCCTCTCCCCGCTACAATCCCAACGCAAGATATGCATATCACTCTGATATCCACGGGCATGACACTAGCAATTATTGGGCTTTGAAAAATAAAATCCAAGACATGATTGACACCAAGGAAATTGAGTTTTACCCTCATGATACCCCTAATGTGATTACTGCACCCATGCTTAATTATGACAAGGGTGTTAATGCTATTGAAGAGGTTTCTTACGTTTCTACTGTGAATGATTTGTCTACTCCCCTGATGATTGTTAAAGAAAAGCTACTGCAAGCCATTTTATTTTTGGGTTGTGCCAAAGACTCTTACTATTGTGCATCCCAATCAAATTGTTGTGCAATGTTGAAAGAAGGTATTTAGTGTTTGATGGATGACCGTGAGATCCTATTTGAGAAGATCCCTCTTGAGAAGACTCTTTTTGTGGAGAGTACATCCCAAGACCAGAATCTTGAGACGTGTCTACAATTTCTAGTACCCCTATTAGGAGCACTTCTAAAGGTCTTGTGAAGATTATTGCCGAATCTTAAGTTGTTCCCCTGATTATTATTGCCCCTGGGCCAATTACGTATTCCTTTGATAAGGCTATCCCTTGGAAATATGGAGCTGATGTTTATTACCATGGAGTCAAGTAAGAACCATTGTCTTTTGAAGAGGAAAATGTTTAAGTTACTAAGCCCGATGTTGGCAATATTGCGGGGACTAGTAAGGTTAACAAAAGTGGAAGGGTTTTCTCTCCAGAGATATCTCCGAAGACTATTACTACACTAGTTTGTATCAGTGCTACGAAATCTACTACTGAAACTCGAGGCGAAGAACAAAGGACCGAGCCTGCCCAGACGGAGGCACCAAAAGAGGTAATTGTTGAAGACCCCTCCAAGCAAGAGATGGAGGAAATTTTAAAGATTATCCGAAAGTGTGACTACAAGATTGTTGAATAGTTGGGGAAGACCCCTTCCCAAATATCTATGTTATCCTTATTTTTGTGCTCTGAAGCTCATGCTCAAGATTTGTTGAAATTCTTGAAATCTGCTCATGTGCCACAAGCGATCTCTATTGACCAGTTTGAAAATCACATTCCTAGCTTGACAACCGATAATGGACTAGGCTTTTTTGACCCAGACCTAACTCATGCAGGAAGGAATCATAATAAGGCCCTGCATGTCTCTATTGAGTGCAGGGACACTACTTTATCTCACGTGTTGGTAGACATGGGTTCCTCATTGAATGTGTTGCTGAAAGCTACTTTAGACAAACTTGGCTAGAAGGGACTGCCCTAAAATATAGTGACATTATTGTTAGAGCTTTTGATGGGTCGAAGAGAATGGTGCATGGGGAGGTTGATCTTCCAATCAAACTGGGTTCCTAGGTTTTTGAATCTATTTTCTATGTGATGGATATTTGTCTAGCCTATTTTTTCTTGCTGGGACGCCCTTGAATTCATAAGTCAGGTGTTGTTACTTCTACCTTACACCAGAAGTTGAAGTATCCCATGATGGGAAAGATAGTTAAAGTTTGCGGGGAAGAGGAATATATGGTGAGCCATTTGAATTCTTTCAAGTATGTCGAGGTGGATGGTCAATTTGTCGATACTCCTTGCCAGACGTTTGAAGTAGTTTCTTATACAACCTCAGTTGATAAAGCTGCTTCTGATGTTCCTAAGACTCCATCGAAAATGGCTTCTCTAAAAATACGCTAGGGATGTGGTTGAAGAGGTGGTTGCACTTTTTGGGGTCAGCTTCCCGATATTCCTTACAAATATGACAAGTTTGGTTTGGGTATTACTTCTTAGGTTCAGAGGGTTGTCCGTCGTGATTGTGCCAATTCTGGGAGACCGACATTCTGCATCACTAGTAATGGAGTTCACAACAATTATATTAATGTTGTGGAAGGCGCTGATAGTGACTGTGACATAGAAAGTTGGATCTTCCCATCTACTGGCAATGGGCTCTAAAATTGGAAGGCTAAAGACATTATACCAATCTCCTTAAGTCAGGAGTAAATTCTATTTTATGTTTTTTTTTTCTTCTATTTTGGCTTTTATGTTTTGGTTATCACTTTAATCCTTGTGCCTTACCCGAGGCACAATGGTCCATTTGTTAGGATTGTCATTATTCATAATCATATTTTTATTTAATAAATCATTGGATGTTTGCACTTAAATTTTGTGCTCTTTATATTTCTTTTGCTTTATTGTTTTCAAAATAGTTATGTATTCTTACACACACCTAAACAACAAATTCAAGGTCCACATCCACGCTGGATCCCATTGATAACAGCTCTGCTATTGCCAATTATGACTTTGAAAATCCGATCTACCAAGCTGAGGATGAAGGTGAAGAAGATTGTGAAATACTTGGAGAGCTTGCTAGGCTTTTAATGCAAGAAGAAAGAGCCATACGACCACATGAAGATCCAGTAAAGGTTGTGAATTTGGGTACTGAAGAAGACAAGAAAGAAGTCAAGATAGGTTCCAACCTAGAAGACAGTGTCAAAAAGAGGTTAATTCAGATGATGCATGATTGTGTTGAGATCTTTTCTTGTTCGTACAAATACATGCCACGGCTTGATACTGATATTGTGGTTCACCATTTACAAATGAAGAAGGTTGTCT
The DNA here is from genome assembly GCA_948472305.1 of Vicia faba. Classification (NCBI taxonomy): domain Eukaryota; kingdom Viridiplantae; phylum Streptophyta; class Magnoliopsida; order Fabales; family Fabaceae; genus Vicia; species Vicia faba. The sequence continues at coordinate 798,491,468 of OX451738.1, read as the reverse complement.
CCCTATAAAGAAGAAGGTTTGTTGTATGTGTCTTGAGATGTCAAAAAAGATCAAGGATAAGGTTATGAAGCAATTTAATGTAGGGTTCTTAGCTGTTACATCCTATCCTCAGTGGTTTGCAATAGGGAAAGCCCCAAAGTTGACTTTCCGCTTCAACATATTGATGTTCTGGTGGACAACACAACTCAACATATGGTATTTTCCTTCATGGATGGTTTCTCCAGTTATAATCAAATCCAAATGGCACCTGAAGAAAGGGAGAAGACTAATTTTTCCACATAGTGGGGCACTTTATATTACAAAGTTATGCCTTTTGGGTTGAAGAATGTCAGTGCAACATATCAATGTGATATGGTTGCTTTGTTCCATGATATGATCCATCACGAGATACAGGTTTGTGTTGATGACATGATAGCCAGGTCCCAGACTAAAGAAGAACATCTCGACCATCTACACAAGTTATTTGAGAGATTGAAGAAATACAAGTTGAGATTGAATCCAAAGAAGTGCATATTTGGGGTAAGATCCGGTAAACTCCTAGGTTTTGTCGTCAATGGTAAAGGTATTAAAGTTTATACCACCAAGGTTAAAGTTATTAAAGAAATGCTAGTTCCCAATACTGAGAAGGAATTCAGAGGTTTCTTGGGACGTTTGAACTACATTTCCAGATTTATCTCCCATCTGACCGCTACTTGTGAGCCAATCTTCAAGTTATTTAAGAAAGATCAAGTAGTGAAGTGGAACGACGATCGTCGGATAGCCTTCGACAAATAAAGTAATATCTCTATGAACCTCCTATTCTAATGCTAACAGTTGAAGGAAGACCTCTGATCATGTACCATACAGTATTAGAGAACTCAATTGGGTGTGTATTGGGGAAGCACAACGAGTCTGGTCGAAAAGAGAATGCAATATACTACCTTAGCAAAAAGTTTACCGTCTGTGAAACCAGATATTCACTGCTCGAGAAAACTTGTTATGCTCTGGCATGGGCTGCTAGCCGACTAAGACATTATGTGTTGACTCAAACTAATTTGTTGATCTCTAAGATAGATCCAATAAAATATATATTCGAGAAGCCTGCTCTCTCCGAAAGAATAACAAGATGGAAAATGGTCTTGACAGAATACGACATTCAGTACACCACTCAGAAAACAATCAAAGGAAATGTACAGATAGATCATTTGGCTCATCAGGTTGTAGATGACAATCAGTCTATGAATTTTGAATTCCCGGATGAGAATATTATGCTAGTTACTGACTATGAAAAACCTGGACCGTATGAAGGACCCGAGCAGGGATCCCGATGGACTATGCTTTTTGATGGAGCTTCTAACACGCTTGGAAATGAAATTTGTGTTGTGATTGTCTCTCCCAAGGGTTACCATACGCCCTGCACCGCCAGATTATGTTTTGACTGTACCAGCAACATGGCAGAATATGAAGCATGCATCTTGGGTATCGAGGTTGCTATTGATATGTGAATTAAATTCTTGAGTTTATATGGGGGCTCATCCACAGTAATTAGTTAGATTAACGGATAATGGGATACGAAGCATCAAAATATCATTCCTTATCGAGAGCATGTGTTGACATTAATTCCTTACTTCGAAGAAATCACTTTTGAACATATCCCACAAGAAGAGAATCAATTGGAAGACGTATTAGCTACCATGTAATCTATGTTCAAGGTCAGATGGGACAATGAAGCTCCTTGAATCACTATTGAGAGATTAGACGAACCCGCATATTGCTACGAAGTTGATACCGATGGAGTAAAGGAAAATCCTTGGTATCATGAAGTGAAAAGATACCTCGAGGCTCAAGAATATCCTGAAGGGGCATCTATTAATGATAATAAATTTCTACGGAGGTTCTCTGCCAAGTTCTTTCTGAGTAACAAAATCTTGTACAAGCGCAACCATGATTCGACTATGCTTCGTTGTGTAGATAAGAAGAAAGTTGAGAAGATTATGGAAGATAAGCATAAAGGGGTATTTGGTACTCATTCCAACGGTAATACGATGGCTAAGAAAATTATGAGAGCGGGTTATTATTGGTCGACTATGGAAACTGATTGTCACCGTCATTCCAGAACTTGTCACAAATGCCAGATTTATGCTGACAAAGTACATGTGCCTTCGGTTCCTCGGAATGTCTTGACTGCTCATTGGTCATTTGCAATTTGGGACATTAATATGATTGGAGATATTAAACCTACCGCTTCTAATGGACATCGTTTCATCCTGGTTGCTATTGATGATTTCACAAAGTGGGTTGAAGCAGCTTCGTTTTCCTCCGTTACCAAGAATGTTGTGGCCCAGTTCATTAAGTATAATGTCATCTGTCGGCATGGCATACCCGAGAGGATCATCATAGACAATGGCACCAATCTAAACAATACTATAATCATGGAACTCTGCATGTAGTTCAAGATTAAACACCATAACTCTTCTCTGTATCGACCAAAGATGAATGGCACAGTGGAAGCTGCCAACAAGAACATCAAGATGATTTTGCAGATGATGATGGTGACGTGGAAAGATTGGCATGAGATGTTACCATTATCTCTTCATGGTTATCGCACTTCATCACGCACATCAACTGGGGCAACCCCATTCTCTTTCGTCTACGGTATGGAGACTATCTTACTTGTTGAAGTCTGGATTCCTTCCGTGGGGATTACGAAAGATGCAGGTTTGGATGAAGACGAGTGGATTCAGACTAGACTTGACCAGATAAATTTGATTGATGATAAAATGCTTACGACCGTTTGTCATGGTCATATGTATCAGAAGCACATGATTAAGGCCTTTAACAAGAAGGTCAAACCTCAGGTGTACCAGGATGGTGGCTTGGTAATAAAGCACATCATCTTACCACAAGGTGATCCTAGAGGCAAATGGACTCCCACGTACGAAGGGTCATTCGTGATTAAGAAGAAATTTTCTTACGGTGCTATGATACTTACCACCATGGACGGTGAAGATCTTCCACACCCTGTGAACACGGACATAGTTAAAAAATACTATGCGTAAAAGAGACCTGCTAGATTGACTGGCCTAGGATAAAATAAGGGCATCCCGGTGAACAAAAAGGGTTGGGGCAAAAATTAGGGATATATATATATATATTGTACATCTGGCAAGTCGAAAACCTGAAAAAAGGAGACTTGGGCAAAAAAGGATATCCCGGTGGACTGAAAACCCGAAATGGAAGTCTAGGCAAAAGTTAGGGATTAAAGCGTACAACTATGTCCTGTTTGATCACCTATTTACTTACAGCCAACATAATTACCAACATTAAAGTTCAAATGGTACAGATCAATTCAGTTAACTTCTTTCGACATCGAGGGATGAGATGCCTGAAGTCATAAGGGAAATATCTGAGTTGAAACTCGATGGGATCATTTCCACGTAGTTGTTTTTCTTTGTTTCCCTTTGTACACATTTTATTTTACGATGATTTCCTATTACTAGGATTTCTGTCTCTTTGTATAAGATTGTCTATTTATAGGAAAACATTCCAAATCAATGCAATCAGTTTCAAAATTCAAAAACTGTTCTTATTTTGTTTTGTTTTGTTTGCAAATAACGTCCAATGATTATATTGAATGAACATATGCATTTGAATATGATTTCCATTTTTAAATATATCCATGAAAACAGGATTAGCATTTATAAAAGACTCCAGGTGTTGGGAAATGTTTGAAGCTGACCATAAATTCCCACAATGAAATTTCCTCAGATCTTTACACACAAATTAATCCCCAACAAAGATTATTTCCACAGTGAAGTCACCATAATCTATAAGGTTTATTTCCCTAACTGAGTTTATTTCTCCAATATTGCAAAGGTTCCCCGACAAGATTTTATTCTCTGACCAGATGACATTCAACGTAGTACTCCCTGAGAGAGTCAATACTCATATCTGAAACTCGGTCAAACAGTACATTAGAGAATTCAGTTTCTTTCATCTGCAGTCAAAATACAAATCTTACGAAGAACGACGAATGACCGACTCTCCTTAAATGCTTCTATCCTTAAGCGGAAATATAAGATCCCCAGCGACGTGTCCTCAAATGGAAACTAGAAATCGCCAATAGAGGCATTCTAGAAAAATCGAAGAATTATTATCTTCATCCCTGATGACACACAAATATGTGATATTTCTGGCTTGATATACACCAAATATTTCTCATACTTTAGTTTAAATTAAATTATTTTATAAGTATTATGCAGGTATTTTTCTATTTTTGCAGATATGCATTAAGCCGAACACTTTTGAAGAAATGAAGAAAAAAGGGTGCAAAAACTAGCAAAAAGGCCTAAGGAGAAGAAAGGAGCCCAAAAGCCCATTACACATGTGAGCACGTGGCCCACAATTAGGAAGACCTTGACGACCGTCAAGGAGACGTGACGAACGTCACGCGCCATGAAGACCAAGTGACTATCGTCACTTGAATGTGACGAACGTCACAAGCCATTACTCCACTTTCTTCTCATCCAACGGACATAAACGCGTTCAAGGGTTAATGCAACGACTTCCTACATTTTCTCACCCACTCAGTCAAAGGACCAACGAACGTGACAAATGAATGGCCCTATTATTTCTCAAAGAAGGAAGTAAATGGTTACTACATTTTCGAGAGCAACTGATCAAGCAAGACCTATAAATAGAGCTTTAGACCACAGTAGAAAGGGTTCTTCTTTTTTGGCAAGAAAGTTTAGAGATTTTATTGAGCGAATATTCTTTTCAGCAGCATTCTTTTCAGCATTATTTTATTTCCCAATTATTTCTATATTCCTTTCCAGCATTATTCTTTTCAGTTTTATTTTCTCCTGTACGGTTAAATATATCCTCCGATTGAAGCAAAGCCTACAATTTGTGCAGGAGTGCTTCTGTCTTCAGAGTTATTACCAGGTTTATGTTTACAAATTCTTATTGCTTATTAATCGATATAATTATGTTTATTTGTGTTTGTCCTTTAAATTATTATGCGATTTGGTTTAATATTATGTCAGGCTAGAAATCCTATATCGGTATGTAAAGTCAATCAACCGAGGGAACGAGTAACTTAGTCGGGATTATTTTTACTACGAAACTTTCTTTTCTGGCCTAAGTTACTATTTTTTAAATCATTAAATTGTTTTGTTAAGGAAGTCAAAAACAGATAGAGGTTAGGGTCAACAAAGCGGAAGTTTGAGATCTTTTAATTGGACAGTAGTAATTAGGCATTGGCTTAAAATACAACAGAAGAACTTTAAAGTTAATTAAGATTTTGTTTAGTTTCCAAAAAGTGTTTTTAACTCCTGCGGGATGGCGGAAGCGTACGTTAGGACTTAACTGCATAGCCTAGATCAACAAAACGACAGTGTCAGACGGGGGTTTTTAAACTAGATAAGTTTTACTGAAAGCTGTTTTGAAAATATAAAGACGCCCGACAGGTCGCTAGTTCTCGAGGTACGACTGTTGCATACTGGTAATTAAGCTCATTAATTATTAAAATCCAACTTAATTTAGTATTTAGTTTTCCCTACAACCCAAATCAAATATTCATTAGCTTTAGATTTGCGAAGTAATAATAGAAGAAGGTAGATCGATTCATCAGTCTCTGTGGTTCGATATCTTTTAAAACTACTCGATAAGATTGTGCACTTGCAGTCTGAATCATTGGATACATAAGTACAAATCCCACGATCAATCCCCAGTAACGATCAGGGATTTATTTTCTCCAGTCATGCATTATTACACAAAGCTACCATTATGCACCAATTACACATTGCATCCATACATCATTTACAAAAAAAAAAAAATCATAACATATGCATACGAAACGCATATAACATTCTCATTTTTTTTGAGAGCATCATTACACAATGCATTACATACATAATGACATTGCAGATAAGTAAGTTTGTCTTTTCAGGTTAAGTTCACAAAACGGAAATATATTACCAGTAACTTATAGATAGGTTACGAATCAATTCCCGAAACATGACGGAGCAACTATCTACATGACCAAGTGATTTCCTTGAAAGGAGTTCTGAAATGCATTTCCCCTTCAATACTTCATTCTGAAAAGCATCTCCTTCAGAATTTTAATTTGAAAAGCATTCTCCTTCAGCGCTTTATTCTAAAAAGCATGTCACCTTCATAGGTGGAACCCTGAAAACCATTTCCCCCAGAGATCGAGTTCTGGTGAGAATTTACTTTAGAGGAGTTCTGAAACGCATTTCCCCTTCAATAATTCATTCTGAAAAGCATCACCTTTGGAAGTTTATTCTGAAAAGAATCTCCTTAGCGCTTCATTCTAAAGAGCATGTCCCCTTTAGAGATGGAACCCTGAAAAGTATTTCCATTAGTGACCGAGTTCTAGCGAGCATTTCCTTTAGAGGAGTTCTGAAACACATTTCCCCTCCAGTACTTCGTTCTAAAAAGCATCTCCTTCAGCGCTTCATTCTGAAAAGCATGTCCCCTTCAAAGATGGAACCCTGAAAATCGTTTCCCCCAGAGACCGAGTTCTAGCGAGCATTTCCTTCACAGGATTTCTGAAATGCATTGCCCCTTCAGATATGGAATTCTGAAAAGCATTTCCCGCAAAGATTGAGTTCTGGCAAGAATTTCCTTCAGAGGAGTTCTGAAACGCATTTTCCCTTCAACACTTTATTCTGAAAAGCATCTCCTTTAGTGCTTCTTTCTGAAAAGCATTTCCCCTTCAGAGGTGGAATCCTAAAAAAGCATTCTTCAAGATACAATCAAGCATAAACTCGTTTTATCAACAATTATTTTGGATGGCATCTGTAAGCCCATATCTGAAAACAATCTATCACTTCTCTGAATGGAATCTTTAATCCCATTCAGACAATACAACCAACCAACAAGTATTACTTCATGCACATGCAAGTGAAAATTTCTAGGCACTTAGGTGTTCAATCCCCTTCCACCTTTAGATATCGAATGGCGAGTATGAAAATCTAACTCTTCAATTTTAAGAAGATTGAACAGGGGAAGTTGTTTTACCCCCAAATTTTCCCTCTCATTTTCAAAATAAATTCTTATGCTCCTAAGCTTATCAAGTATTCTAGACTACTCAAGAATGATCAGATGATTCTCCTCTTAATTAGTGGCCTGTAATTAGGGTTTTGGTTATCTCAAAGGAAATTGGACTTATAATGACTCAAGTGGACTTTATGGTTTCTCTTATGTATCAAGGTATCCTCGTGTCAAATTTCAAGCCTTACATCACAAATTTGCTCAGATGATTGAAAATTAACTATATAGGTTAAAAAGTCAAATATGGTCAACATACAGTCAAACTTCAAAATTTTTGGTCAACATCAATATTTTGAAGTTACATTCACTATTTGATCAAGTGTTGATCATAACTCATCAAGAAAACTCAAGATTCATCAAAAGTCAAAAGTTGCTAAATTAAGGTTTTCTTTAGGAGAAGTCAACTGAACTTTGATCAAACATAACTTTCACATGCTTCATCCGAAAATTATCAATCGAAGATCATTTTGAAGAAAATTCAATTCTCTACATCTTTCCCTCTCTAAGATCAAGGCCAAAAATGCTTCATATGAGAGATATGGGCTAAAACATTATAGGTCATTTTAAAAGTCAACAAAAACAAACTTTTTGTCAAAGTAATTTACATCAAGGTAAAATCTTCGAATGGATAAATTATCAACATGATAGTTGTAGGGGACATATTGAGCTTTCCAAAAAGTAAAAGATCACCTGCATATGATAAACATTGAGCATGTTATGGGTTTTACAAGTTGGGCAATTTTGAGAAAATGCATGATACCTAAATTGACCAAACTTGAATTTTTGGGCTAATGGGCTTACCTTTTAGAGTCCAAACATGTTCTTGACCTTATAATGAACCTCTAAATCTATTCTTGACCGTGTGGGGATTATTATCAAAACAAATCCTCATGTTTTGTCTTATTCAAATTTTATTTTTAAACAAAAATCAAAGGTTTGTTTTGCAAGGTTTCCAAGGCCATTCTTATAACCTAATCTCCCCCTATATATATTCTTCTCATTCAAACAAGAGAGACAACGAAACTTTGCAATAAAAATACTTTCTAAATCTCAAAAAATTTCTCAAGCTAGGGAAAACTTCAAACCCTATTTTCAGCCTTTCTCAAAGCAAGCTAGCCGTCCCAATCAATTCTAGAAGTCTCATAGAGTAAGTATGGCTCGTTCTTGGGGATCAAAAGTGCATGAAACAAGCATCCCATGCATCTATGATTTCCATATTTTTTGTAAATACGTATTCTGATTTCTATCGTGCTTTTCTTCATAGTAACAATACTAATGTGCTTTTGAGGTAAAACTGTGCAGGTTTAACCCATCGTATGAGTCCCATAACGACAGGATGATGGATTTCCATTGTTAAACCAATTTACATTGTTTGCTCTGTATTCTTTATTCATGGAGAATTAGTGAAAACCAGGGCCATCATTGAACTTGCAAGGGTAAAATTAGGGGGGTAGGGTCCCTTTGGTCATTGATGCGTGCTTTTTTACATGTGCAAGGAATCAGGTCGCTGGAGAAGACGACCGGAGCTAGGGCTCCAGCACCTCTCCGACCTAATCATTTGTTTTATTTTATATTTATTTGTTTTACTAATACTTCCAGATGTAATAGCGATCCCAGTGGCAAGGCACACGCATGTTAAGGCATTAGTCTCTAAGGGCATGGGTTCGATCCATGCCTTTTACAACTTTGTTTTATATTTTCCAATTTTCACAAGTTTATTATATTTTGTGTAGCGCTCATTCTATAGATACCAACAAATGGATGGCTTAGTGGAAAACGGTGTAAGGTAGAGGCTTGAGGGCATGGGTTTAACACCCACCCGTGACATTTTTTATTATTTTGATTTCTAACCTTGTTTTTCCTTGATTTTGCTTCCCCTAATCCTATTTTTTGGCTAACCTTATTTATTTGAATTAACCTAAAACAAACCTTTTTTAAAACCCTAATTATTTAGGTTTAGTTTTTTAATCAACATTTTTAAATTAAGTAATTAACCTTTTTTTAATTAATTAGAATTTTAGGTTTTATTTAATTAATTATAAACTTAAATTATTTTTCATAAAAAAAAAAACCTAACAAATATTCAAGCTTCTTGTTTTGTTTTTTTTTCTATTTTCTTTTATCATTTGTTTACTTTCCTAGATCAAGTGTATAGGGTGCGTTCTAATGTAATAGTTAAGATATTTTTTCCCCATATATTATCTATAATATAATTGCTCCCAGGAAGTAATAGTTTTTAGGGTTTTTATTTTCTCGCGTCTTTATCATGTAACTGCCATGAAGCCATGTAATAGCGTAGGACCTTTATTTTACGCACATTTATATTTATGATGTATTCTATGTTGTTAGTAATTAGGTGTGTATGGAAAGATAAAAACAACTAATAGCATAACCCTAAGTACAATATAAAATAACTGAATTGTATCACTATTCACATGTGAACCTTTAGGGAAATCTCTCTTTGTTACTTTCAGAACATGGTCATGTCCCTCGAAAATAGGGATACTTTAGCAAAGTCCCTTTGAATAAAGATCACAGTCCCTCGATGACCCTTCGGTGTTGCCTAAGAAAAATGTTCTAGTACCTTCGATAAATTGCTAAAGTATCCTTATCAGTTGCCTTCGATGACCATACAATGACCCTCGATTGTCGCTTCACATCCAATAGATGGGACTACCTACAAACTAATGGTACAAATAACATTATCTCTAAAGGAGAAGGAAAATAACAAGAATGACCTTGAGTGGGTAAGACTGTTAATCGCTCGCTCACAAACTTTTCCAAAAACACTTTCACACATCATTTTGAAAATTATTTTTAAAACACTTTGTACGCATTCTTAAGGACTGATACAAGAACCATTACAAAGATAGTCGTACTTTGGGTTTTCATAATATTTTTAAAACACTTACACCAAAAACAAATTTTCAAAAGTGAGCTAGCGATTAAGAACCCGTAGATAACTATGGATGAAAAGGGTACTAACACCTTCTCTTTTCATAATTTACCCCCTATGATACGGTGGCAGAACTGATTGTTAATACTGGTTTTTGCGTTTGTGTTTGCAAATGTCTCGGTAAGAAAGAGTCGCCACCGACTTTTCTTTTATCCAACAAAGAGAAGGGTTAAAAGAACAGAAAAAGACCTTTCCGAGACTTTCGGAGTAAGGGGGTAGATTATGGAAAGGGAAGGTGTTAGCACCCTTTCCATCTGTGGTTTTCCACGAGCTCTTAGAGGTTTGCTCATTTTTAAAATACCTTGGTGCTCTGTGTTTGAAAATGTTTTGAAAACGCCTTAGTACGAAGAATTTGTAATGTTTCTCGGAAGAGTTAAGAAAGTAAACAAATTGTTTGAAAAGAATAGTATTTATGTGTAAGTGCAAAACTAGTTTGAGCAAACTTCTAACAGCTATCTACTTTTGTACTCGAAAAGGTTTTTCTTTTCCTCTTTTTCTTTAGATAGTGATATCCTACTATTAGTGAGTAGGTAGCCTTGTCGTAGGATGTTTTGAGGGACAATTGGAGGGACGTTACAGTCATGAAGGAAACTTATGGAGATGCTTTAGGAATTCTGTTTTAGGGACTAGATCATTTACCGAGAAGGAAACTGTAGGGTCATCGAGGGACTATGATCTTTTTATTTATGGGTCTTTGCTAAAGCATTCTTGCCCCGTGATTGTTTTTTTAAGGCAACCAAAGTATGATACCCTAGAGGTGCTTGTGTGCAACTGTGTTCAATTCAGTTATTTATCTTTTTATCAAGTTCGCTAATGTTTGATTTCAGTTTTGTCATACAAACGTAGTTACTAACAGTTAATATATTGCATAATATTAAAGTGCAGGAATTTAAATCTACGCTATTACAATGCTTCGGGGAGGGGATTTACATTATACAAGGATAAAGGGGGATAAAGCAGTAAATATCGTAACTTTTATCTATTACACCTAGTAAACAGATACAATAATAGTAAAAATACGAAATTAAATAAACGCGCGCAAAGTTGAAAACACGTCTAAAAATGTAAAAAGAAAATCTTTTTGTTGTTTTTAATATAAAGGAAAAAAAAAGCCTAAGTCTATTTAATTTTAATTTTAAGAAAAAGATGTTAAAATAATTAATTAATTAATTCATAAATTAATTTGATTAATAAAACACTAACCTAATATTTTTTTGTGATTTTTGATTTTAAGATTGATTCAAATAATAATGTAAAAAAAAAGAACAAAGAATAGGAACATAAAAGGCCTCCTTCGATTGCAGGGAGGAGTAGGCCTTTCGATTGAAGTGAATACTCGGGTTTCGATCTAAGGCATGTTGTCTTTCGATTGAAGGGCACCATCCTTCGATCCAAGGAGAGGCTGCCTAGAAGTCCTTGCTGGAAACTGTTTGATGGGTCCCTTTTGAGGACTTTATACCTGCAAACATGCTATAAAACGAAAAATATAACCAGTAGTTGGAACCTTCGATTTGGAACTTTCTGGATGTGGGTACCTTCAATCTGGGACTTCTGGGCATGGATACTTTTGTTGAAGGGTTGCTTTTGCTTGGCTTACTTATGAAAATTTTGATAACCTTTGGTGAGTTTGTGGGCAGCGTATCTCTAATCCCCCGTCCATTTGTATTGTGTCCATGGCCTCGTATTTATAGGAGTGTGAGGGTGCATGAAAATGGAAAGGGACATCCATTTAACAAGGCCTTTAAAGCCATGAGACAAGAATCAGACACATTAAAAGATTTTCTTTTTGAAATATGCATTTCTCTTTGGAATCTTGAATGAACCTGGACACCTTTGATTTTTGAATGCCTTCAGGCCATGCTCTTCGATTGGCCTTGAGTTGCCTCCTTCAAATGGATTTCTTATGTACCCTTCGAATGGGCCTTCTGAATGCTTCTTCGAATGGACCTTTTGAATGCTTCTTCGAATGGACCTTTACATGTTCTTCTAATGGACCCTTTGAATGCTTCTTCGAATGGACCTTTACATGTTCTTCGAATGAGTCATTTACATGTTCTTCGAATGGGCCTCTTACCTGGTGTGCTGGCAGGTTGAGGGTCCTTTGCCTTTGTGAATCGAAACAAACTCGTAGGAGATTCTTTTCTCGTGAATCGAAGGCAAGCTTGAAGTAGTTAATGCATAGTCAAAGCATTATGAAATTGACTTGATCGAAGGGCGTCCAGCGCTCAATCGAAGACTTTGGACCAAAGCTTGATCGAAGGGTTCCAAACACCTAATCGAAGCTTACTAATCAAAGCCCGACCGAAGAGTTCCAAATGACCAATCGAATATTGGTGAGTCAATACTGTATCGAAGGATTTTGGATACCAAATCGAAGACTTTGCCCAGATGCCCATCGAAAGACACTTTATTCATCTTCAAAAAACATTATTTTCTTTAGGCACGTGTTTGTGACCAACCATGTAAGGGAAGACCTTGGAAAACATGAAAGGGAAAATTTTGGGGTACAACAGTTGCCCTTGTTCAATCTTGTTAAACCTGAAGATGTAGATTGGTGTGTCTGCCTTTCATGATCTGAATGTGGAAGATGATTGAACACTAGAGTGCCCATAAATTTGCACTCGCATGACATAACACTGATGGTTGACGATGTGGGGAATAGGATTATGGATGCCATTTGGAGAATATTGAAGATGTGAAAAACACAAGAAGGGGGGTTGAATTGTAAAACTTGAAATCAAATGTAGACAACACGTTATTTTTATCCTGGTTCGTTTGATCTCAAACTACTCCAGTCCACCCGTCAAGGTGATTTCGCCTCTCTCCAACGAGGTCTTAATCCACTATATTCAACTGAATACACAACTGCTTTAACAACTGTTAAAGCCTTCTTGAGTCTAACCACAGACCGGTTTATCTCAAGGAAATTCTTTTACATATAAATGAACAGATGTGTGTTTGATGTTTTCTTACAAAACTATATATCACAACTGTGATAATACACAATATGAAACTTATAAGAAACTAGACTGCTAATGTTATTGAGTAGGCGTGGTTGAAAGCTTTAGCAATTTGAGTGAGAGAGTTTTCGTATGCGTGCGTGCGTAAAGAGCATTAACCAATTCTTTTCTCACTGACTTGTTTAAATAGCCTAGGAATAGATACGTTGTTGTCCATAAATCCATTTCAATGCTCATAACGTTCTTTCCTTTTTGAGAAGATCTTTGTCTTGGAATAAAGACGTTGGTAATTAATTTGTCTTGAATGCATAGTAACGTTGACACTTCAGAGTGTTCTTGGCTTTAGCTTATTCTGGCGTTTCTGAGTGCTGATGACATGGTTAGGATCTTGATCAGAGCCAGAGTATGTTTTGGGCAGATTCTGTTCATTGGGCTTCAGCGTAGCACATGTTTGATCTTCTGATGCAGACATATCATCTGATGCTGATGTTGATACTGATATTGTGATGCTGATTCCATCAGAGTTTCTGTAAATACACAACATAATTTTAAGTAGCATATATGTCTTATATAAATCTTATAATTTATTTAATCTTGTATTTTGTTATCATCAAAACTCTAACTGAGGGTTGTAGAATCAAACTATGTTCTAACAATCTCCCCCTTTTTGATGATGACAAAAACCAGATTTTTTCAATTAAAATAAAATGATGAAAGGTATCAGAGTTTAAGGATAGAGAGGAAACGGTATCATAGATAATCAAATAACAAATAAAGGTATCAGAGATAAGAAGATAAGGAATAAAAAGTATCAGAGTAATGAAGAGAAAAACTCCCCATGAGTTGATTACTTCCCTTTGATTCCTTGAGACCTTGAGCATTAGAACTTTACTGAACTTTCTTTGAGCATCAGAACTTTACTTTATCAGAGTTCATCAGATTCTTGTACCTATAAGCTTTTCAGAAGAAGGAAATTCAAATATATCAGAATGTTAGAATGTTTGACACTTTTGTCTCAGTAATCCGTTATTGAAAAATATCATTCTTTCTCCCCCTTTTTGTCAGTTATCAAAAAGCACGAATAATCAGAGTTAAAATGATCAGAGCAAAAAAAGTTTGTATTAAAAACAAAAGCAATGATAGTTTAGAACAAGTGAAAATATTACAGACAAACATGTAAAGAAAACAAGGAAAACACAGGAAAAATTCTAAGAAGAAGGAGGAAGTCGTGTGAACAGAGCTTCCAACATGCTCTTGATTTGATTGCTGGTTTCCTGTTGCTTAGATACCATGTTTGCTATAGAATCAATCTTGATATCCTGCTTGTCCATCTGTTCATTCATCAGCATATCAGATATCTTCAAATCCTCCAGAGTCTGCCTGTCAAGAGAGGAAGCTTGAGGATCTTCAGATACAGGCTACTTCTCATAGCTTTATGTAGTTTCTTCTGCTTGACCCAAGTCTTCAGCTTGAATTATCTGTTCTTCTGCAGGTTGAACTTTAGATGCTGGTTGAACTTTCAGATGGAGTTGGAATAGGGATAGATGTAGAAACAACAGTTGAATCTAAAACAGTTACAGAAACAGGATTACCTCTTTTCTTTGGAGTCTGTTGATATGATCCTTCTGTAGCAGCTTTTCTTTTCTTCTACTTCTTCAAAACAACCTCTGGTGCCTTCTGCTGAAGATCTTGAATATTCAGATTAGGTGTTGTACCATCAGCTTTACAAGCATCCAAATATCTCGGAATGATTTGAGGCTTATAGTCAATTTCTGAGAACATAGGGAAGTCGTCCAGAGGGACTCTTCTGCTGGAGATTTCAGCAAAAGGAGTGACGCTGGGCTCCTTCTTAATGTTCTCTATCAGCTTCATTTTCTTCAGATTTTTGGCATTCAGTTGCTTGCCAACAGAAGGTTCCAGGGTGCTGATTTCTTGAGCCTCTTGCAGATGATCAATCAGCCTATTCTCTGTCAAAATATCTGATATCAGTCTTCCCAAGGGTATCCAATCCCTTTTAGTACGTTCATATTCTCTTGTTTCCTTGACACTTGTTATGAGATGGTTGAATAGAAGATAAGCTAGATTAATCTTGACCTTCTGAGAGATGAAATAGATCAGAAATTGTTGATCTATGTTTATGTAATCAGGAGAGCTGGTAGACTTCCTGTGGTTGAAACAACCCAGAATGATCTTTGCCTAAATCCTGTGCTTGTCTTTCAAGTCCCTTATCTTGCTGGAGGGTAGCCCCAGCGTGAAAATTTCCCTTGCAATTACAGCAAAATCTACACACCTTTCTACCATATCAATACAGCGAATACCACCACCATTGTAGCCTATCAGTCTTGCAATCAGGTCTTCAGTAATCACAATCTTCTTCCCCATGATGTAGGATGTAACTTGGTGATTTGAAGAAGAAGCGTGAATCCAAAATTCCTTTACCAGAATAGGAAAAGTTGGACCCACCAGCCAGTCAAAGTACTTTTCCCAACCTTGAGCTTGAACCTCTTCAGATAAATCAAAACCATTCTCCCTGAGACTGTTGAAATCCACTATTATTTCAGACAGAACTTCAAGGTTCTTAATTGGAGTGAGAAGTGTTCTGAGAGGAACTTCATATTGTTCAGATGATGCATCTTTCTGGGAACCTGAAGAAAGATTGCTGGAAGAAGTCATGTTTACACGAGGTTTTTGAAAGAGATTGAAAGATTTTCTTGAGAAAGTAAGAACATAGAAATCAGAAATGTTGATAGAAAACGAAGGTGACGGTAAAAGTGTGTGAATGGTGTGAAGTGTTTAAATAGATTTCTAAAAAGTTTTTGAAAACCTAAACATTTAAGAGAGAGAAATTAATAATGATTATTAGCATTAAATGATAGTTGATTTTAGGGGATTCAGAAAGATACTTAAACGGTTACCCATGACATGTGTCTTAATGCATCCAATCAGCGCTTTGCCTTTTTAGAAGCGTGAACGCGTGTTCAGCCTTAGGAAACAGCTGATGACTGGATGACACTTGTTTGCTTGAGTGAACAGCACATCTATTCTTGAACTGAAGCGCTCAGATCTTCATGGATAGATTCTGATGCAATCTGCATTTCTAAATTTCTCAAATATCTGGAAGTCCTCAAGTTGACTTTTCATTCAGAGCATTTGTGTGCTGCATCCAGCTGCTGCTATGTATTCAGCTTCTGCTGTTGATAGAGCAATTGTGGATTGTCTTTTGCTGGACCATGAGATCAGATTTTCTCCCAGAAACTGGTAGCTTCCAGAAGTTCTTTTACGCTCTACTCTGTCTCCAGCAAAGTCAACATCACAGTATCCTACTAAGCTGTAATCACTTGATTTTCTATAAAACAGACCCAGATTAGTAGTACCTTTCAGATACTTGAAAATTCGCTTAACAGCTGTTAAGTGAGATTCTCTAGGATTTGATTGGAATCTTGCACAAATGCATACATTGAATAAAATATCAGGCCTTGAAGCTGTCAGATAAAGAAGAGAACCAATCATACCTCTGTAGACCTTCTGTTCTACCTTTTTGCTTACCTCTTCTCTTTCCAGAATGCACGTGGGATGCATTGGAATCTTTGATGACTTACATTATGAGAGATCAAATTTCTTCAGAAGTTCTCTGACATATTTGCTTTGATGAATGTACGTTCCTTCTGGGGTTTGATTGATCTAAATGCCCAGAAAGAATTTCAGTTCCCCCATCAGGCTCATCTCAAATTCTGCCTGCATACACTTAGCAAACTTTCTTCCCAGAGAAGGTTTAGTAGATCCAAAAATGATATCATCAACATAAATCTGACATACCAAGATGTCATTCTTAACTGTCTTACAGAATAAGGTTGTGTCCACTTTCCCTATGGTGAATTCCTTTTCTAAGAGGAAGTTACTCAGTCTTTCATACCAAGCTCTGGGAGCTTGTTTCAGACCATAAAGTGACTTCTTTAGTTTGAAAACATATTCTGGATTTTTTGAACTTTCAAAACCAGGGGGTTGGTGCACATATACCTCTTCTTCTATATAGCCATTTAAGAATGCGCTCTTAACATCCATATGATACAGAGTGATGCCTTTATTAACTGCAAATGAAATTAAAAGTCTGATAGATTCTAACCTGGCGACTGGAGCAAAGGTTTCTGTATAGTCTATACCCTCTTGCTGACTATAACCTTGTGCTACCAATCGTGCCTTGTTTCTGATGACTTCACCTTGTTCATTCAGTTTGTTTCTGAACACCCATTTTGTTCCAATGACGTTGAATCCTTTTGGTTTGGGAACTAGATCCCATACATCATATCTTGTGAATTGATTCAGCTCCTCTTGCATTGCTAGAATCCAGTCATTGTCCAGAAGTGCTTCATCAATTGTTGATGGTTCAATTAGAGAAACAAGTCCCATGAGGGATTCTTCAGAGGTTCTGAAGCTGGCTCTTGTTCTCATTGGATCTTCCTTTCTTCCTAAGATTGTTTCTTCTGGGTGATCCATGCTGCTTCTGGATGGTCTTTTCTGAGGTTGATCAACAGAAGATGCTGGATTTCTTTCCGTGCCTCTTTCTGATGTTGAGGAAGTGTCTCTATTAAGAGCTTCTGATGACTTGTCTTCAGTACCTGTGAATTCAACTTTCATACCTGCAAGTAATTCATTCTGCTTTGACTTTTGAGAGTCAAGCTTATCATCAAAACGAACACTGATTGATTCTTCAACAATCTGTGTTTCTGTATTGTATACTGTGTACCCTCTTGAGCGTTCAGAGTATTCTAACATAATACACTTTTGTGCTTTAGAGTCAAACTTGTTCAAATAATTTTTAGTATTCAAAATAAAGCAAGTACATCCAAATGGATGAAAATATGAAATATTGGGCTTTCTGTTCTTCCACAATTCATATGGAGTCTTTTCCAGAATAGGTCTTATGGAGATTCTATTCTGAATGTAGCACGCTGTGTTTATTTCCTCTGCCCAGAAGATCTTAGCAACTTTAGTCTCGTTGATCATGGTTCTGGCCATTTCTTGCAATGTTCTATTCTTTCGTTCTACAACTCCATTTTGCTGGGGAGTTCTAGGACAAGAGAAATCATGCAGAATGCCTTTGTCATTAAAAAATGATTCAAAATCTTTATTTTCAAACTCTCCACCATGATCACTTCTGACTTTGACGATTCTAAGATCCTTTTCATTCTGAACTTGGTTGCAGAAGGTGACAAACACAGAGTCTGACTCGTCCTTGTGTCTCAAGAACTTTACCCATGTCCATCTGTTATAGTCATCTACGATTACTAACCCATACTTCTTGCCACTGACTGAAGCAGTTTTAACTGGTCCAAATAAGTCAATGTGCAGAAGTTCTAATGGTTTAAAGATGGAAACAACGTTTTTAGATTTTAAAGCTGGTTTTGCAAACTTGCCTTTCTGACATGCTTCACACAGAGCATCTGAATTGAACTTCAGGTTAGGAAGTCCTCTGACCAGATTCAGTTTGTTAATCTGAGATATTCTTCTCATACTAACATGCCCCAATCTTCTGTGCCAGATTCGTTGCTCGTTGTTAACAGACAAAAGACACTTTACATTCTGACTTTTTAGTTCAGAAAGTTTTATTTTATAAATGTTGTTTCTCCTCTTTCCATTAAACAGGATAGTCCCATCTTTCTGACTAACAACTTTGCATGAATTTTGATTAAAGATTATATCATAACCGTTATCACTTAATTGACTTATGGATAACAGGTTATGCATTAATCCATCTACTAATAAAACATTACTTATAGAGGGAAGATTTATGTTACCTACTGTTCCAGAGCCAATGATCTTTCCCCTTTGATTGCCTCCAAAGCCTACGTGGCCTCCAGGCTTTGGAACATATGCCTTCTTCCCGTCATGTGTCGTGAGCAGCCAGAGTCCAGGTACCATGACTGGTGTTTCTGCTTTGCTGCTAAAGATATCTGCAACATGTATTATTTTATCCTTAGGTACCCATATTTTCTTGGGTCCTGATTTGTTAGTTTTACCAAAACTCTGGTTGAATTTTGGTTTGACAGAATAATTACTACTAGTATATTTGATGTCGTGTGTGTGCCCATATACAAAGTGAGAATCAAGTGAAGTGTGTTTTATCACTAAATCCATGGCATTCCTTGGTGTAGGTACCTTACCTTGGTATCCTATTCCTTTTCTGCCATTTCTGCTAACTCCATATATCATTGAAGCCATCTTGCTTCTATCTATGTTTTTAGCTAGAAACTTCTGAAAGCTGTGATCATACTCCTTGATGATCTTATCAGCACTGCTGGGAGTTTCAGGGATTGTTTCCTTCTGAGAGTTTTGTAATAGATTTTCTAATTTTGAAATTTTATTTTTCAACTCAAAATTCTCCAATTTGAGACTCTCAGTTTTATCAGAGTCAGAAGCAAGATTCCTTTTCAGGTTTATGAATTTAACTCTGATCTGCTGATATCTTTCCAGAATTTCATTAAGGCTTTCAGTTAGTTCAGCCTTAGTAAAGTTAATAGCAAAGTCAGGAAATACCTCTTCTGTGTCTGGATCAGAGTCTGATTCAGAAGCTTCACTGTCTTCTGTTATGTTTTCCATGAGAGCTATGTTTGCTCTCTCATCATCTGATTCTGAGTCAGCTTTAGATGTGTTAGAGTTATCCCATGTAGCCATGAGACTTTTCTTCTTTTCCTTGCCAAACTTCTTTTTGGGCTTTTCCCTCTGAAGCTTTGGGCAGTCACTCTTGTAGTGTCCTTGCTTGTTACATTCATAGTAGATGATGTCTTTGTTGTTTAGCTTTCTGCTTCCTGAAGAGCCTTCAGATCTTCTGTATCTGGAGGAGGATTCATTCTTATTCTCTGATCTTCTTGGATTCCTGAACTTTCTTTGCCTCTGCTTCCACAGTTGGTTCACCCTTATGGAGAAGAGAGACAGTTCATCTTCTTCTGATGAGGACCCATCAGAGGTTTCTTCTACAGCCTATAAAACTTTGGAGTCAGATTTTCTGTTAGATTTTAAAGCTAATGGCTTACCTTGCTTTTGGGGTTCATCAGCTTCTAGCTCTATCTCGTGACTTCTGAGGGAGCTGACAAGTTCCTCCAGAGAGATTTTGTTGAGATCCTTACCTAGCTTCAGCGCTGTGACCATTGTCCTCCACTATTTTGGCAAGCTTCTGATGATCTTCTTAACATGATCAGCAGTAGAATACCCTTTGTCCAGAACTTTGAGACCAGCAACCAGAATTTGAAATCTTGAGAACATCGTTTCAATTGATTCACTTTCTTCCATCTTGAATGCCTCATACTTCTGAATGAGCGTAAGAGCTTTAGTTTCTTTAACTTGAATGTTGCCTTCATGCATCATTCTCAGAGAGTCAAACATATTCTTTGCAGTGTCTCTGTTTGATATCTTTTCATATTCAGAGTAAGAGATGGCGCTGAGAATAATTGTTCTTGCTTTGTGATGATTTCTGAAATCACGCTTTTGTTTATCAGACATTGCTTTCCTGTCAATCTTCTGACCACTTGCATTCACTGGGTGCGTGTATCCATCAGTCACCATATCCCACAGATCAGCATCGTGGGCCAGAAAGAAGCTTTCAATTTTGTCTCTCCAGTAATCAAAGTTCTCTCCATCAAAGACTGGAGGTTTGCCACTGAATCTGTCTCTTTCTTCATTGTTGTCATTGCTGATGTTTTGATGTGGTCCTGCCATAGTGTTTTTCTAACGTTGGATATTGTACTGACACGGTTAAGTGTTATAAGCTCAGAACCAGGCGCTCTGATGCCAATTGAAGATGTGAAAAACACAAGAAGGGGGGTTGAATTGTAAAACTTGAAATCAAATGCAGACAACACGTTATTTTTATCCTGGTTCGTTTGATCTCAAACTACTCTAGTCCTCCCGTCAAGGTGATTTCGCCTCTCTCCAACGAGGTCTTAATCCACTATATTCAACTGAATACACAACTGCTTTAACAACTGTTAAAGCCTTCTTGAGTCTAACCACATACCGATTTATCTCAAGGAAATTCTTTTACAGATAAATGAAAAAATGTGTTTTTGATGTTTTCTTACAAAACTATATATCACAACTGTGATAATACACAATATGAATCTTATAAGAAACTAGACTGCTAATGCTATTGAGTAGGCGTGGTTGAAAGCTTTAGCAATTTGAGTGAGAGAGTTTTCGTATTCGTGCGTGTGTAAAGAGCATTAACCAATTCTTTTCTCACTGACTTGTTTAAATAACCTAGGAATAGATATGTTGCTGTCCATAAATCCATTTCAATGCTCATAACGTTCTTTCCTTTTTGAGAAGATCTTTGTCTTGGAATAAAGCCGTTGGTAATTAATCTGTCTTGAATGCATAGTAACATTGTCATTTCAGAGTGTTCTTGGATTTAGCTTATTCTGGCGTTTCTGAGTGCTGATGACATGGTTAGGATCTTGATTAGATTCAAAGTATGTTTTGCGCATATTCTGTTCATCAGGCTTCAACGTAGCACATGTTTGATCTTCTGATGCAGACATATCATCTGATGCTGATGTTGATACTGATATTCTGATGCTGATTCCATCAGAGTTTCTGTAAATACACAACATAATTTTAAGTAGCATATATGTCTTATATAAATCTTATAATTTATTTAATCTTGTATTTTGTTATCATCAAAACTCTAACTGAGGGTTGTAGAATCAAACTATGTTCTAACAAAGATAACAGAGAGTCGTTGGAGATGGGCTTAAAGATGCCAATCAAGGGATACGACAGAGAGTCGTCAAAGATGGGCTTAAAGATGCCATCCAAAGTAGATGTTGACTTCATAAGAAGTCTCTTTATGGGGATTCCTGTTACTGTTGTCTGAGGAGGAGCCCACTGGTGGATGTTGATTTCTGTTGTTTTCCTGTTTGAGGAGAACTCGGTGGGGAATAGAGTCTAGGAACTTAAGTTTTCCACGGCTCTACTGAGGGGTTACCTCTGGAGTGGAGAGATGAAAGTTTGCTATTTTCTGGTTGAAATCCAGGCTTTGCAGTAATTTGTCGGGGAGAATGAAATTAACTGCTATCTAGAAATGTATTAGAAGAAACCTATGTAGGGCTGTTTTAGGATGAGTGCGGGTAAGACTTCATTTGGAAGTGTATGAGAAGGAACCTGGGTAGGGCTGTTTTAGGAGATATATGAGAGGGAGCATGGGTAGGGCAGCTTTAGGCTGAGTCCGGGTAAGACTGCATCTGGAAATTGTAAGAAGGAACCTGGGTAGGGTTGCCTTAGGATGAGTCTGTGGAAAACCGCATCTGGAAATTATAAGATTGCTTCATGAAGAGCCTGTGTAAAGCTGTATTTGGAATTCAGAAGAAACCCGTGTAAGATTGCTTCATGATGAGCCTGTGTAAAGTTGTATTTGGAAGTTAGAAGAAACCCGTGTAAGATTGCTTCATAATGAGCCCGTGTAAAGCTATATTTGGAAGTAAGAAAAAACCCGTGTGAGATTGCTTCATGATGAGCCTGTGTAAAGCTGTATTTGGAAGTCAGAAGAAACCCATGATAATTTCTTCATGATGAGCCCGTGTAAAGTTGTATTTGGAAGTAAGAAGATACTCGTGTAAGATTGCTTCATGTTGAGCCCGTGTAAAGCTGTATTTGGTTGCACAGATAATTACTCTGTTTTGTTTCAGGAGCTAATCCTAGACCTATTGAAAATTGTTGAAGATAAATAATTGTTGATTGATCTTTCCTGAAAAGGTAAAGTGTTAGCTATATGCAATGTCATGATGTATGAAATGCATTGTGTAATGGTGTTCTCAAAATAAATGAGATTGGGACGTATGTATTTGTACTGTAGATTCTATGACGTTTGTAGAATGATGTATGAATGCAATATATGAATATTTCAGTTATTCTACTGCAGCACTGTCGAATTAGGGAAAATAAATCCCTGATTGCAGCTGGCAATGAAGAATGTAGGTCTTCAGACTTTGTTGAAGTTGAATTGTTGGGACATGATCTTTCGTTATTAGAGAAATAAACTCTGTTGGAGAAGGAAAGCTTTGTACACTGCCTGAGGATTTTGTGAAATCCTATTGGGGAATCCTGAGAAGTTTGATGACTCTACTAGGGATTTTTGGAGCAACAATAGGAGATTTTTTGCTCTGCCGGGTATGAGGCTTTATAATCTGCTTGAGATTTAAAAAAAAAAAACTCTGCTCGGGATCTTCGTCTTCTGCTTGAGAATGTGATAGGAAAATTCCCCTGTTTTTGTACCTCATGGAATGAGAAGTATACTAGAATGAAATCATGTCCGAATGTATCTAGCCTCAGTGTGAGGGAGTGTCAAAATGAATCTATGTTTTGATTGTATCTTAAAGGAAAGATGTACTGAATGAGTATCAAAATGGAATCTGTATCTGGAGCGTATCTGGATTGTATTTGAAAGTTGAATCTGAATGAGTATTAGAATGGAATCCGTATCTGGAGCGTATTTGAACTATATCTGAAAGCAGAATCTGAATGAGTATCAGAATGGAATCCGTATCTGGAGCGTATCTAAACTGTATCTGAAAGCTAAATCTGAATGAGTATCCAAATGGATTCCGTATCTGGAGCATATCTGAATAGTATCTAAAAGTTGAATCTGAATGAGTATCAGAATAGCATCCGTCTCTGGATCTTATCTGAAATGTACCTGAAATATGTGTTGAATGAGTGTCACAATGACATCCATCTCTGGATTGTATCTGAACTGTACTTGAAACATGTGTTGGATGAGTGTCAGAATGACATCCAGCTCTTGATCATATCTGAACTGTACTTGAAACATGTGTTGGATGAGTGTCAGAATGACACCCGTCTCTGGTTCGTATCTGAACTGTACTTGAAACATGGGTTGGATGAGTGTCAGAATGACATCTGTCTCTGGATCGTATCTGAACTGTACTTGAAACATGTGTTAAATGAGTGTCAGAATGACATCCATCTTTGGACCATAACTGAACTGTACTTGAAACATGTGTTGAATGAGTGTCAGAACGACATCCGTCTCTGCATCATTTCTGAACTGTATTTGAAACATGTGTTGAATGAGTGTCAGAATGACATCCGTCTCTGGATCGTATCTGAACTGTACTTGAAACATGTGTTGGATGAGTGTCAGAATTACATCCGTCTCTGGATCGTATCTGAACTTTACTTGAATCATGTGTTGAATGAGTGTCAAAATGACATCCGTCTCTGGATCGTATCAGAACTGTACTTGAAACATGTGTTGGATGAGTGTTAAAATGACATCCGTCTCTAGATCGTATCTAAACTGTACTTGAAACATGTGTTGGATATGTGTCAGATGACATCCATCTATGGATTGTATCTAAACTCTACTTGAAACATGTGGTGAATGACTATCAGAATGACATCCATCTCTGGATCATATCTGAAATGGACTTGAAACATGTGTTGAATGAGTGTCAGAATGACATCCGTCTCTGGATCCTATCTGAATTCTATTTGAAACATGTGTTAAATGAGTGTCAGAATGACACCCGTCTCTAGATCGTATTTGAATTGTACTTGAAACATGTGTTGGATGAGTTCCCGAATGACATACGTCTCTAGATCGTATCTGAACTGTACTTGAAACATGTGTTGAATGAGTTTCAGAATGACATTCGTCTCTTGGTCATATATGAACTGTTTTTAAAGAGAATCTGAATAAGTATCAGGATGAAATTTGTCTCTGGATCATACCTGAACTGTTTTTAGAAGAGAAGTCTGGAATAAGTATTAGGATAACATTTGTCTCTGGATTGTACCTAAACCATTTCTAGAGGAGGACTTTGCTTATTTAGAATGTTTCCGTTGGGAAATCCTATTTAATTTTTTTTTAGAAGAAATACGCTAGGGAACATTTATTTTGCTTGATTGTACGTGATTCGTTGTTGGAATTCATGTCTAATGCCCCAAGTGATTCAGATGGAGATATACCCCTGGCTATTTGGTATTTTTGAGACATTCCTTGAATCTTGACTTGGCTGTCCTAGATGATGGACAATGATCATGTTGTGTCCCTTGGTTGGAAGTGTTTTTCCACTTGAGGTGAAACTTTTTATTGAGAAACTTTTTGTTCACTAGATATTCGTCATGTGAATTTCAATGTTGTCGAACAAATAACTATATGCAAACAATGATATTCAAATAATTCAAAGTTTATGCTTGTCTTAAAGTTTGAAAATTCATTTTTTAGTAAAACAAAATTTTGCAAGAGGGTGATATCAACTCAGGATTTATAGCAAGTCCTACAGGAGTCAGGATAACTTTTGTAACAGTATGCTTCCGAACTAACCCATGCTTCAGTTAGGACTTTCAAGGGTTATATCATGGCCTGGTTCACGGTTCAAGAAATAAAGGATAAAGGCTCAAAGTTTATTTGTACCCACCCGTTCTTCGTGATGTTCTTCAGTCACATGCTCAGTTAATTGTGCGTTCAAATCCCAATTGAGTTTTGGAATGTCCTTGATATTTCGGTTATGGTTCAGAGATTGAACATTTATTTGAGAAGGCAGACATTTTTTAACCTTTTCTTTTTTGTTGAGGATTTGTAGGACCTCTTTTTTTGTGATTTTTCTATCCCTGTCTTTTTCCTGAATTGTTTCTTTTATGATTACAGTCAGCGGGATGCTCCCAATTTTTCTTAAGTCTCCTTCATAGGTTTTGACTTAATGGGATTTTATTTTGAGATATAATGACTTCTTATTTTGATGATTATGCGGAACCATCACCATCGTTTTATTTGGAAGGACATCTTTGATGTCATTCCTTACATATGAAGTGGAAGATTGCGACTGAATGCACACCTGAATTAACTGATAGAACTACCCTGCCCCAGGTTATGATTAAGGGTTTTAATTTGTGTGAAAAGAAAACTCCTACTTCTTAGGCTCAAAAGGGTTGACTATGGATTATCTTCCTTATAACTCCAGTGTTTAGGATTTGAATCAACGCTTGTCCATCGTCAACAAGGTCTGTTCAAAAACACATTGTGTGAGATTGTGGTATCGTTTTTGTCATCCTCCCTCTAAAGGCTTAGAGCTTTTAATCAAGAGTTGAATATCACAAAAGGGAAGTAAGAAAGTAGTTCAAGCATAGTGAAAAAAATTAATTCAAGACAAACATGTGCAATACATTGATGAAATAACAAGTTTTGATATGAATATATGTTCAAACAATCAAAAGAAAATTACAAATTGAGAATTCTAATGAACAAAAGCCTATTTGTCCAATCTTGTCACTTTAGATGGTGTGCCTTGGAGGGATGACAAAAGAATTCCAGTTGACCATCTTGTGCGAATTCCAATGCTACCTCATCGATCAGGTCTTGAACTTTGTATTTTAATATCCGACAGCTATCAATATCATGCCTTGGACTGTTGGAGTGATATGCACACCTTGCATTTGGATTATACATGGGAGAAGCATTTGGAGTGATATCCCTTTGCCCCTTGCTAGACGTCTGATTCATCATAACCTGTATCGCAAACCCTTGAGATCCTTGAAATGGTTAAGGAAATGTTGTGGCATGATGTTATGATGTGTATGCTATGCATAAAGAAAAAATTCAAGGTAAGAAACCAAATTATTGGATTTATACAAACAAGGTCCTTCAAGGAATAAAAACAAAGCCCTGCAATGAGTTCAAATTGTTAGGCAAAGAAAGAAAACAAGTCACACAAGTAGCCTTAGGTTTAGGCTTGAATGGATTCCATAGGTAAGTACCCTCTTGAAGTTTATATGGCTTAACCTATCTTAGAAATAGTAATCGGGTTCTAAGGAATCTAAAAATCACTGATCTTTCTTTATAGGTATTATTTCAGCTTAGCAATCTTTTCTTGTGGTCGAAACATCCCAAAAGTCCGATCACAATGAGTGTAGTATCGAGTATCAACCGATTCCCATCTTTACACCTAGGTCGTCTATCTCACTACTTTCTAATGGCCAAGTTTGTTTAACTAAGGTTCTAAGGTTCGTTAGTGCTTCACGACACCACGCAGCGGCCCTGTATTCTCCTCGATTCAACACAAGGGATACCAGTACCATCCAAAGTGTCACACCTATATAGCCATTACTTCAACCATATTGTTCTACGTCGTACAATCTCCACGATATATTGTTGTTTACCTAAAAGTGTGCCCCAGATCCGGGTGTAGGATCTATAGAAACAACCCAAACAACCCTCCAAGGATAAAGCAAACAAAGCAAGCAATTAAAACAGTTTTAGAATGAACTAACTCTTAAGGTAAACCCCTCTTTTTTATGTCCCCAGCAGATTCGCCAGTTCTGTGATACGGTGGCAGAACCGACTGTTAATACTGGTTTTTGCGTTTGTGTTTGCAAATGTTGCGGTAAGAAAGAGTCGCCGCCGACTTTTCTTTTATCTAACAAAGGAAAGGGTGAAAAGAATAGAAAAAGACATTTTTGAGATTTTCTGAGTAAGGGGGGCAGATTATTGAAAGGGAATGTGTTAGCACCCTTTCCATCTGTGGTTTTCCATGAGCTCTTAGAGGTTTGCTCATTTTTAAAATTCCTTTGTGCTTTGTGTTTGAAATTTTTTTGAAAACGCCTTAGTATAGTGAACTTTGTAATGTTTCTCGGAATAGTGGAGACAATATACGAAGTGTTTGAAAATGTCTTTTGAAAAGAATAGTATTTATGTGTAAGTGCAAAAATAGTTTGAGCAATCTTCTAACAGCTATCTACTTTTGTATTCGAAAAGGTTGTTCTTTTCCTCTTTTCCTTTAGACAGTGCTATCCTACTATTAGTGAGTAGGTAGCCTTGTCGTTGGATGTTTTGAGGGACAATTGGAGGGACATTACAGTTACGAAGGAAACTTATGGAGATGCTTTAGGAATTCTGTTTTAGGGACTAGCTCTTTTACTGAGAAGGCAACTGTAGGGTCACCGAGGGACTATGATCTTTTGATTTATGGGTCTTTTCTAAAGCATTCCTGTCCCATGACTGTTTTTTTAAATGCAACCAAAGTGGGATACCCTAGAGGTGCTTGTGTGCAATTGTGTTCAATTCATTTATTTATCTTTTTATCAAGTTTGCTAACGTTTGATTTCAGTTTTGTCATACAAACCTAGTTACTAACAGTTAATATATTGCATAATATTAAAGTGCTTGAATATAAAGCTACGCTATTACAATGCTTCGGGGAGGGGATTTACATTATACAACGATAAAGGGGGATAAAGTAGTAAATATCCTAATTTTTATCTATTACACCCAGTAAACAGATACTATAATAGTAAAAATACGAAATTAAATAAACGCGTGCAAAGTTGAAAACACGTCTGAAAATGTAAAAAGATTTTTTTTTTTGTTTTTAGTATAAAATAAAATAAAGCCTAAGTCTATTTAATATTAATTTTAAGAAAAAATGTTAAAATAATTAATTAATTTATTCATAAATTAATTTGATTAATAAAACACTAACCTAATATTTTTTTGTGATTTTTGATTTTAAGATTTATTCAAATGATAAAGTAAAAAAAAGAACAAAGAATAGGAACATAAAAGGCCTCCTTCGATTGCAGGGAGGAGTGGGCCTTTCGATTGAAGTGAAAACAGGGGTTTCGATCCAAGACATGTTGTCTTTCGATTGAAAGGTTTCATCCTTTGATCCAGGGAGAGGCTGCCTAGAAGTCCCTGTTGGAAACTATTTCATGGGTCCCTTATGAGGACGTTATACCTGCAAACATGCTAGCAAACGAAAAACATGACCAGTAGTTGGAACCTTCGATTTGGCACTTTCTGGGTGTGGGTACCTTCGATCTGGGACTTCTGGGCGTGGATACTTTTGTTGAAGGGTTGCTTTGGGTTGGATTACTTATGAAAATTTTGACAACCTTTGGAGGGTTTGTGGCAGCGTATCTTTAATCCCCCGTCCATTTGTAATGTGTCCTTGGCCTCGTATTTATAGGAGTGTGACGGTACATGAAAATGGCAAGGGACAGCCATTTAACCAGGCCTTTAAAGCCATGATACAAGAATCATACATATTAAAATGTTTCCTTTTTGAAATATTCATGTCTCTTTGGAATCTTGAATGAACCTGGACACCTTTGATTTTCGAATGCCTTTAAGCCATGCTCTTCGATTGTCCTTGAGTTGCCTCCTTCGAATGGACTTCTTATGTACCCTTCTAATCGGCCTTCTGAATGCTTCTTTGATTGGACCTTTTGAATGCTTCTTCGAATGGACCTTTACATATTCTTCGAATGGGCCCTGTGAATGCTTCTTCGAATGGACATTTACATGTTCTTCGAATGAGTCATTTACATATTCTTTGAATGGGCCTCTTGCCTGGTGTGCTGGCAAGTTGAGGGGCCTTTGCCTTTGTGAATCAAAACAAACTTGTAGAAGATTCTTGCCTCGTGAATCGAAGTCAAGCTAGAAGTAGTTAATGCGTAGTCGAAGAATTGTGAAATTGACTTGATCGAAGGGGGTCAAGCGCTGAATCGAAGACTTGCGGACCAAAGCTTGATCGAAGGGTTCCAAACACCTAATCGAAGCTTACTAATCAAATCCCGATCGAAGAGTGCGGAATTCCCAATCGAAGACTGGTGAGTCAAGCCTGTATCCAAGGATTTTGGATACCCAAACGAAGACTTTGCCCATATGCCCATCGAAAGACACTTTGTTCATCTTCAAAAAACTTTAATTTCTTTAGGCAAGTGTTTGTGACCAACCATGTAAGGAAAGACCTTGGAAAACATGAGAGGGAAAATTTTGGGGTACAACAGCCCCCAAACTCAAAATCTTCAAAAACACTTTCCTTATTGGATAAAATAAAAGTCAGTGGCGACTCTAGCTATCCGCACATTTGAGATAAAACGCAAAGTCAGTTCTCCCACCGTATTACAGGTATGTGTTGTACCCCAAAATTTGCCCTCCCATATTCTTCAAGGTTTGTCAAGAATCATCTTCAAATGGTTCAAGATTTCTCAAGGATTGCACAGTCCAAATGCCTCCTAAGCCAGTCAAAATTAGGGTTTTGGTTCCTTCAATGAATTTGGGGTTTTCAATGGTCCAATCAAGTCCCATAGGCCTATATACATTGTCAAGCATTTACATGTCAATTTTCAAGACTCACAGTCCCAAGTTGCACAGTCAAAAGCCTCATTTGATCTATAGTCAATTACAGGGGCAAAATGGTCATTTTGCAGTCAAAAGTCCGAATTTTTGGTCAACATATTATTTTGAGCCCACAATCATCATTTGATCAAGTCTTGATCATGATTCCACAATGATGGCTGAAAAATCATCAAGATACAAGAAGTTACTATTTTTGGACAGCAGAAAAATCAACTGTATCTTGACCAGGGCATAACTTTTTCATGGTTCATCAGAAAAATCCCATCCAATGCTCATTTTGAAGGGGATGACATTTCCTACAATCCATATTCACATTCCAAGTCCAAGCAATGCTCTCACAAAAAGTTATCAATTTCTACATTATAGGTCAAATTCAAAAGTCAACAAAAATGCACTTTAAGTCAAAGACCATAACTTGAGATTGGTAAATCCAAATGACATGGGACCAAAGGCCTTGGTTAGAGGACTTCAAGACCCTTCCAAAATGTCCAAGAACATGTTCATATGATCAAAATTGAGCAAGATATGCATTGGAGAAGTTGGGAATTTTTTGTGAATTTACAAAAGTCAACTTTGCTCAAAACACTTTGTTTTTGCTAATGGGCCTCAAATTTCTTCTTGAAACTTTATCCAAGGCCTATGCACGACCCATCAAGCTTAAATTGAATTATTTTCTTATTTTTTATTAATTAATTGGATTTTTAATCAATTTTAATTCATTTAATTAATTTAAATTGTAGGAAATACAAAGATTTGATTTTTCAATCTTTTTGTTATGCAAAAGTGGTCAATATATGCTGGAAATTTCGTGTGCAAATCAAAGGGATAAGAATCTCCAAGTTTGGCATGTTTTTCCAATCAAAAAGATTCAAAAATATATGATTGCAAATCAAATATTCAAACCATTATTCAATGGATCTTTGCTCAAGGATTTGACCTAATTCTATTCTACTATAAGTACACAAGTCAACCCTAATGCCACATACGTGAATTTGCTGCAGAAAAAGCCATAATCACATTGAAAAATTCCAAGAAAACTCAAAACTTTTTTCTGCATTCTAGCACGATTCAAAGCAATTTGTGGATTCTAATACATTGCTGGAAGTGTGAGGGACGTGTAGGAATCAAAACCAAGCACTAAAGCTCAAGAAATCACCAAGAACAGTTTCATGGTTTGCTTGTTATTTTGAAAATCGAATAGCTTAATTCATGCATCATTAACCTGATTTATTGTTTGTTTTGCATTGCTTGAATCTGTATGAAGCTTATGGTACATGTTAATTGAATTATGATGCACAAAATCAAGAGTTGCCATTGACAAATTCTAGGGTTCTTGAACTCTAAAATTGGGAATTTACAGTACAGAAAAAATTAATCCTTGAGAGACCTATGGTTAAAATCGTTGAGACCAGACGAACACAGTGGCACCATCGCGAAATATTTATGTAAACTGTAGAGCTATTCGCTATTTTTCCTCATGATGTTTTGTGGGGGTTAAAAACCCCCGCTATCTAACATTACTTTTGCAGGTTTAGTGAAGAAGACGAGGACGTGTTTGCTTCTGAGTGGTCAATTCAAACTACGCGCGTTTTTGTTTGTTTTTTAGCATATGCATTGATTTTGATATATTATAATTAATTTTTATTATATTAACAAAAGCAAGCAATTGGCGTCGTGGTTGGTGTGCTGGCTGGATACCATTGGGACCTGGGTTCGAATCCCAGGTCCCCCAAATATTTGTTTCTATTTTTCTTAATGTGATTACATGCAGGCTTCAGGACGTGCTCCACCATATACCTCCAGTGATCAGCGTGCCAAGTGGCCTTAAGCATTAATCCAATGGCCAAAGATGAGGGATCACCATACTCCCAGTCAACCATGCGCTTAGCCAATTACCAAAGTCAATGGACTGAGATTGTTAATGGGCCTGAGAATTACTAACTTGCCTCCATATTGGGCCATCAACCCCCCTGGTTTATTATTCCTTTTTATTTTCTTTTCCTTTTATTTTCTTTTAATAATTATTATCATTATTATTATTTAATTAACTCATAAATTAACTATTTTCATAATAAATTCAGAAAACCTAAAAAACATAATTATTATTATTATTATTATTATTATTATTAATTTCACCTTTTATTTATTATTTTTTTAAAATAAATGTAATTAATTAATTTAGTTGTTTTAATTGGGTTAATTGTAATTATTTTCACAATAAATAAAATCCACATAGAATTTGGTTTTTTTGACAACTTTTAACCATGTTTCCCTTTTTTTATTTTATTTTCATTAAAAACATAAAAAACTTAAAAAATATTTCTTTTTTTAATTAATTAGAATTAGGTTTAATTTAATGCAAAATAACCAAAAATTCTTTCTTTCTCAAAAAGGGTCAAAACCCTAAGGACTTCTCCGATTCAATTTTCTCTCGCGCGTATGTTTGTTTTATTAATTTTTTGATCATTATTATGTAATTGCTCAGAGGATGTAATAGTGTTAATTAGGACCTTTTATCGTTTTCTTTAAATTCCGCAATTTACCTTTCAAGGGTTTGCTTTTGGTGATGTAAATACCCGACGCCTTGTAATAGCGTAGATTTACTTTCCGCAATTTACTTTCCGCACAATTATTAACTGCTATGCATGACAAGACTTGTTCTCAAATTAAAATCAACTCGTAGCTCACTATAACTTGCGCAAAGATAACATAAACTGAATACTGACACACTCGCACATGCCACTCTTAGGGTACGCCTCATTTGGTTTCCTCGACGTGGTCATTATGTATATGGTGTTTTAGAGGTCGCCCTCCTGTCTAAAGATCCAAGTTGCCTCGAAACGGTTGCTTCGGATAAAAAGGATCTAGGACATTAGGGTTATCGCTAAGGCGTCCTACTATTGCTTTGGTGACCACATGTCCCTATAATCGAATTGACCCAAATAACTCCAACGACAGTGCTACCTACTTCTCAATAGTGGGATAGTACTGTCTAAAGGACATTTACACAGCTTATTTTCTTTTGAGTAGGTAGAGGTTCTCAGGTACTTGCTCTTTCAAAACGAAAACAACTTTTCGCACCTACACTTTTTTGACAAAAGTTTTTAAACAAACACTTCATACACTCTTGAGGACTGATACAAGAGTCAAAACGAAGTTTTCAAACAAACTTTTTTCAAAACCCACAAACACAAGAAAAGCAAACATTTTTGAAAACATAGTGAGCAAGTACCTAAGAGCCCGTGGATAACCACGGATAGAAAGGGTGCTAACACCTTCCCTTTCTATAATCTACCTCCCGAACCCGAGAAACATCTCGAAAAGGAATTTTTCTATGCTTTTGTCCTTTCCTTGTTGGAGAAAATAAAAGACGGTGGCGACTCTTGCTTACCGCGACATTTCGCGAACCATCATTCCAAAACAGTCAGTTCTATTCCCACCGATCACAGAACTGGCGACTCTACTGGGGATACTTTATAAGTGAGGTGTACCTTAGGATTAGATCATGCTATGTTTTCAATTGTATGCCTTGTTTGCTTTTATTTTTGTGGGCTTGCATCGGAGTTACATAGATCCTAATCCGGATCTGGGGAATACCCTTTAGGTAGCAATAAACTATGAGGGACCTGTCCGGCATAGACCGACGCGGGTGAAGCAGTAGCTACGTTGGTGTGACACCTTGGTCTGTACCAATATCCCTTGTGTTGGAACGAGGAGAATATGGGTCTTCTGAGGAGTCATTAAGCACCAACTGACCTTAGAACCTTAAATTGACCCAACTTGGCCATAGAACAGTAGCAGTATGCTACACTCATTGAGGCTAAACTCTCGTGATGGTTTCGGCCCCAAGAAAAGATTGCGAAGCTAGAGTTATGACTGATTGAGGGTAGTCAGTGATATTGAGATCCTCTAGAACCCGGTTACTATTTCTAGGACAGGTCTTAGCCAACTGAAACTGAAAGAGGGTAGTACCCAAACTTCATGGCAGCCTAAAATCTAAGGGTTGTCTTGTGTGACTTGTGTGCCTTATCATGTTTGCCTTTTGTGAATACTTGTGGTGTGTCTTTATCATAACATCATACCATCATACCATCGCATGCATCCTGCATAAGGACTGACCCATTTCAAAGACAAGAGGGTTTCATCTTTGCTCTATTTTGTAGGACATCATGATGCCCGTGCGAAGGAATACTATCCGGCTCAACTTTGTTCACCCACCTGATTTGCTTAAAGAATTGGTTGATAGGATTCCAAACACTACCTCCTTCATCCAGAGGCATGGTTCTCTTCTCGGTTTAGTCACTTCAAAGTGGGACCAACAGCTGATGAGTGTCCTGACCCAGTTTTATGATCCCCTATACCATTGCTTCACCTTTCAAGGCTTCCAGCTGGTCCCTACCCTAGAAGAATTCTCTGATTTGCTTGGTATCCCTGTTTTGGAGCAGACTCCATTCACTGGTTGGGAAAACACTCTTAGGCTTGAGGAGATTGTTGCAGCCCTTCCTTTGACCAACAAAGAGGTAATGGATAACTGGGAGACTAGAAGTGGAGTTAAGGGCTTTTTGGCTAAGTTTCTGATTGGTAAGGCTAATAGTTTCTGGAATGACTTAGACTTTAGGGCGTACGAAGACATTCTGGCTCTCTTAATCTACGGTCTGGTTTTGTTTCCAAATCTTGATACCTTTGTTAATGTCAATGCCATAAGGATCTTCATCTCTCGGAATCCTGTACCCACTCTCTTGGGTGATATCCTGCAACAGCTCTATGCTCGTACTGCCCGAAGACGGGGAAATTTATGGTGTTGTGCTCCTTTGTTAGTGAGGTGGTTTATTTCGCACCTCCCTAAGTTCGTGCTGAAGAACAAAGAAGGAAGGGGCTGGGCTCATAGGTTAATGTCTCTCACTGATAATGACATCATTTGGACTCTTAGAGGTTTGGATGAGGTAGCTGTTATTGATCGTTGCGGAGAGTATCCTAATGTTCCATTGATCGGTACCCAGGGAGGAATCACTTATAATCCATGTTTAGCTCTCCGTCAGCTCGAAAGAGCCAGAAGAGCAGGGCCTCATGAAAAGATGATACCTCACATCAGTTTTGAGTTTCAGGTAGACAGTGACGAGCTGCGTCGTAGATTCATCCGGGCTTGGGACAGAATTCACAAAGCTGACCCACATGAGTTGGGACCGAAGACTTCTCTACCAATGGAATCCTATTACAGATGGGTCCGCATCCGTGCTCAGAAGTTAGGTATGCCATACGAAGCTGTCAGGCCTATTATCCTTGAATTCCTGATAGAGACGGGGTTCCTCCAACTGTTCTCCATCCTCAGATACCCACTGATGTTGATACACTGAAGAGGTCTTGGGCACAACTGCAGGAAGAACGGGATTCTTATCGGGAAAGGTTCAATGAACAAGAACAGAAAATCCAGAAGCTGACTAAGCAACTGGAGAACGAACGAATCATGAATGACTATATCCATACTGAGCAGAGGAGGCCATGGGAGAATTGATGGACCCTGGATGTTTCTTTTACAACTTTTATTTCCTTTTCAGTATTTTTCATTCTTGTAATGCCTAAGGGCAATTTGTTGAACAATTTAAATTCTAAAGTTAAATCTAATGAAGTGTGTTTCCTTTTTTTCTACAAAGTTGAATCCCGATTGTCTTTGAAAACATAAATCATACACATTTCATGTCATCATATGCATAACAGGTACCTCTTTTTACAGGTCACTTATCTTCTTCGCTGTTTATTTCACGCAATCATCATGACTTCTGAACCTACTACTGAACAAGCTATTAAGGCCCTCCAGGCCCAGAATGCCCAGTTCCAGGAGTTGGTTATGAGCCTAGCCCAGGGTCAGCAGGAGTTGAAGACTCTGATTCTGAAGAAGAAGAAGAAGAGGACTGTGTTGTTCAACACTGGACGCAGATTCGGGAATGGACTACAAAATGAGGTTGATCTGACTACTTCCTCTGTAGGGAAAGACAGTCCCCAAGAGAGAAGGGTTCCTAGTCCCGTGGTCTCCGACAACGAGATGGATTACAATGATGAATAGTACCCTCCTGCTGAGGACAGGTACAAACAGTTGGACGACCGTTTAAGTGCTACGGAGATTCAACATGTGCCCGGGTTGGACTTCGGAGACCTAGCCTTATCCTCTGGGGTGGTGATCCCACATAAGTTCAAGGCACCTGCTTTTGCAAAGTACGACGGAGCTTCCTGTCCTAAGCTGCACCTCCGATCGTATGTCAGGAAGATCCAACCTTATACGGCTGACAAGAATTTGTGGATCCATTTCTTCCAGGATAGTCTTTCAGGGACTTAACTCGAATGGTTCTATCAGCTGGATGGAGCCAGTATTCGTAACTGGGAGGACTTGGCTACTGCGTTTTATAAGCAGTATCAGTATAATTCCGACCTCGCTCCTACGCGTACCCAACTTCAGGGTATGTCACTAGGGACGGGTGAAGGATTTAAGGAATATGCTCAAAAGTGGAGAGACCTGGCTGGAAGGGTGCAGCCACCTTTGACTGACCGTGAGCTTGTTAACATGTTCTTGGGGACCCTGTCTGGTCCATTCTTCAACCATCTGATTGGGAATTCTTCTGCCGGGTTTACAGACCTCATCTTGACTGGTGAGAGAATAGAAGCTGGTATCAAGTCTGGGAAGTTACAAAAGGGTGCCTCCTCGAGCACTTAAAAGAAGCCCTTCAAGAAGGAATCTAGTGATGTTTATGGTTCAAGGAGACAGAATAAACCGGAACGCCGCCAAGTTGTCAACGCGGTGGTAATTTCAAAGCCTGCTGCCGCTCCTCAGCAATATAACCAACCAAGGGGTGAGAGACCTAAAAGGCAGTTCACTCGGCTCAATATGACCTTGTCCCAGATATTGCCGCAGCTACTGACAACCAATCTAGTAACTATAAAAGAAGCTCCGAAGGTAGTGAACACCACATCCCCAAAGTACAATCCCAACGCCCGCTGCGCTTATCACTCTGACAGCCCGGGGCATACTACGGATGATTGTTGGGCTCTGAGGAATAAGGTTCAGGACCTTATTGATGCTAAAGAGATAGAGTTCGAGGCGCCAGAAAGGCCCAATGTTGTGACTGCTCCCATGCCCAAGCATGGAGTGAATACTGTAGAGGAAGACCTGTATGTAGCCTCTGTGGATGATATTGTTACTCCGTTGTTGACTGTCAAGAGAAACCTGTTACTAGCCGGTTTATTTCCGGGACATAGTAAAGGCTGCCATCTATGTTCTGTTTCACCTGCTGGTTGTCCTTTGTTGAGATCAGGCGTCCAAAACCTGATGGATAACAAAGAGATCTTGTTCGAGAAGATTGTTGTTCCTGCTATCCCTACTGAAGAAGTGTCCATTGTCACCATTTTCAATAATTCTCCCAAGGCTCCCTCAAAGAAGCCTGTCAAAATCATGCCTGCTCAGAAGATTGCTCCCATAATCATCACTGTTCCGGGGCCCATCCCCTATACATCTGACAAAGCTGTCCCTTGGCACTATGGGGCAGATGTTTATGTGCTTGGAGTAAAACAAGAGTTTGATACTAGTACCAGCGTCAGCAACATCATCGGGCCTTCCAAAGTCACTCGCAGTGGCAGACTTTTCTCACCAGATATTGCGCCACCAGCTATTCAGAGACCTATTGTCATCACACCTGCAAGTGTGCCTAGTTCCCTTCCTGACCAAGTTCCTATTTCTACCCCTATTGCCGAGTCATCTGACCCTCGGGGCAAAGGGATCGCTACTGATGCGCCTGCCTAAACGGAGGCACCAAAGACCACCACTGTTGAAGCTTCCAAGCAGGAGATGGAAGAGATTCTTAAGATTATCAAGAAGAGTGATTTTAATGTAGTTGAGCAGCTGGGGCACACCCCATCTAAAATTTATATGCTATCACTGTTGTTATGTTCAGAGGCCCATGCCAAGGCTCTGATTACCTTCCTGAAGACGGCCCACATGCCACAAGAGACGCCAGCTGATCAATTTACCGATTGTATGGCCAACTTAACTGCTGATAATGGTTTAGGTTTCTCCGATGTCGATCTGACTGCCAAAGGGAAGAATCATAACGATGCCCTGCATGTCTCCATTGAATGCAGGGGCACTACCCTTGCCCATGTGCTGGTTGACACTGGTTCCTCGTTGAATGTATTACCCAAGAAAGCTATAGACAGACAAGATTGCGAGGGTTTGGAGCTGAAGCCAAGTAACATTGTTGTCCGGGCCTTTGACGGGTCCAAAAGGATGGTGCATGGTGAGGTTGACATTCCAATCAGAGTTGGTTCTCAGGTCTTTGATTCTACATTCTATGTGATGGACATCAGACCATCCTACTCTTGTTTGTCGGGTCGTCCATGGATCCACAACGCTGGAGCTGTGACCTCCACACTACATCAGAAGCTAAAATACCCGGTCAGAGGGAAGATTGTGACAGTTCAGGGGGAGGAAGAATACATGGTCAGCCACCTCAACTCATTCCGGTACATAGAGATGGATGGGGAATTCATCGAGACTCCATTCCAGCACTTCGAAGAGGTTCCTCAGACGTTGGCATCGGCAGAAACTGTGATTGAAGATTTTCCTTTGAAGATGGCTTCCTTAAAGGATGCCCGGGATGTTATTGAGAAGGGTGAGTATGCAAACTGGGGCCGACTTCCTGATTTCACTCCGAAGACTGACAAGTTTGGTTTGGGTTTCACTGTAGAGGCTCGGAGAGGCAAGGATTGGAAGACCTCCTGTGTTCATCAGCAACTCGGGAGTAAATGCCATAGAAGAAGACGTGGAGGAATCTGAATTCGACAGCTTGATCTACCCAACGACCAACGGTTGACCAAACAACTGGACTGCGAAAGACTTCATACCTATTACTTTTGTCACTCAGTAATGAACTCCTTTGTTTTGAATTTGTAATAGACAATAATTTGAAACTTTATGGCCCGGTGTCTTACCCGGGGCACCGTGGCTTCATTTCTGAGGGCTTTTGTGTCATTTTCATATATCATTAATAAAAGCATTGGACGTTTTTTGCATTTCAAATCTTGCGCTCCTTGTCTTTCTTTATTATATATTGCAAAACAGTTATATTTACACACACTCACATATACAGGTCCCAATCCACTCTGGATCTCACTGGTAACGACTCTGCTACTGCCAGTCATGACTTCGAAAATACGATCAACTTAGCCGAAGACGAAGGTGAAGATGATTGTGAGGTGCCTGGTGATCTTGCAAGACTGTTACTCCAGGAAGAGAGGGCCATTCAGCCACAGGAAGAGCCAGTGGAAACGGTAAATCTGGGTACTGAGACAGACATAAAGGAGGTCAAGATTGGTGCCAACCTGGAGCTTAGTGTGAAACAACGGTTGATTCAGATGTTGCATGACTATGTGGAAATCTTTGCTTGGTCCTACGAAGATATGCCTGGGTTGGATACCGATATTGTGGTTCATCACTTGCCTACCAAGGAAGAATGCCCTCCGGTAAAATAGAAGGTCCGCCGTATGCATCCAGAGATGTCTGAGAAAATCAAAGCTGGGGTTATGAAACAATTCGATGCCGGTTTTCTAGCAGTAACTTCTTACCCTCAGTGGGTTGCTAATGTGGTTCCAATGCCGAAGAAAGATGGTAAGGTCAGAATGTGTGTTGATTACAAGGATTTGAACAGGGCGAGCCCTAAGGATGACTTCCCT
This sequence comes from Vicia faba, assembly GCA_948472305.1. Classification (NCBI taxonomy): domain Eukaryota; kingdom Viridiplantae; phylum Streptophyta; class Magnoliopsida; order Fabales; family Fabaceae; genus Vicia; species Vicia faba. Next base: position 798,451,627 of record OX451738.1, on the reverse strand, counting down.
CTGCCTCATATCGACGTTCTGGTTGACAATACTGCTCAGCATAAGGTATTCTCTTTCATGGACGGATTCTCCGGTTATAATCAGATCAAGATGGCTCCTAAAGACATGGAGAAGACCACTTTCGTCACTCAGTGGGGCACCTTCTGTTACAGGGTCATGCCTTTTGGGTTGAAAAATGCTGGGGCAACCTACCAACGTGCCATGGTTGCTTTATTTCATGACATGATCCATCATGAGATTGAAGTATACGTCGATGATATGATTGCAAGGTCCCAAAATGAGGACGAACACCTTGACCACCTACAAAAGCTGTTTGACCGGTTGAAGTTGTACAAGCTGTGGTTGAACCCGAACAAGTGCACTTTCGGGGTAAGGTCTGGAAAACTACTAGGTTTCGTCGTGAGCGATAAAGGTATTCAAGTGGACCCTACCAAAGTGAAAGCCATACAAGAGATTCCAGTTCCCAACACAGAGAAAGAAGTCAGAGGCTTTCTGGGACGGCTGAACTACATTTCTCGATTCATCTCACATCTAACTGCTACCTGTGAACCAATCTTCAAGCTACTGAAGAAAGATCAAGTAGTACGTTGGAACGATGAATGTCAGGCCGCTTTCGAAAGAATCAAAGAGTATCTCCAAGAGCCACCCATTCTTATTCCACCGGTAGAAGGGAGACCTCTAATCTTATACTTAACAGTACTTGACAACTCAATGGGGTGTGTGCTGGGGCAGCATGACGAGTCTGGCCGAAAAGAGCACGTTATTTATTACCTTAGCAAAAAGTTTACCAACTATGAGACCCGATACTCACTGCTCGAGAAAACTTGTTGCGCTTTGGTATGGGCTGCTCGCCGGCTGAGACAGTATATGTTGACTCACACTACTCTGTTGATTTCAAAAATTGACCCAATCAAGTACATCTTCGAAAAGTCTGCCTTGTCTGGAAGAATAGCAAGATGGCAGATGATCTTGAAAGAATACGACATCCAGTACACGAATCAAAAAGAAATCAAGGGAAGTGTATTGGCAGACCATTTGGCACACCAGGCAGTGGACGAAGACCAATCTATGAACTTTGAATTTCCAGACGAGAATATCATGGTAGTGACTGATTGTGAAGTACCTGGACCGGATGAAGGACCTGAGGAAGGATCCCGATGGTCTATGCACTTTGATGGAGCCTCAAACGCCTTGGGTAACGACATTGGCTCCGTGATCATATCTCCTAGAGGCACTCATACTCCACTTACCGCCCGGCTATGTTTCAACTGCACCAACAACATGGCGGAGTATGAAGCCTGCATCATGGGTCTTCGAGTTACAATTGACTTCAGGATCAAGTTTCTGAGTGTCTTCGGAGATTCTGCTCTCGTGATCAGTAAGATCAAAGGCGAGTGGGATACGAAACACCCAAATCTTATTCCCTACAAGGAGTATGTGTTGACGTTGATTCCCCATTTCGAGGAGATAACCTTTGAACACTTCCCAAGAGAGGAGAATCAGTTGGCGGATGCGTTAGCTACGATGTCTTCTATGTTCAAAGTAAAATGGGACAACGAGGCTCCCCGGATCATTATTTGGAAATTGGATAAACCTGCACATTGCTGTGATCTTGAGGCTGAAGAGGTAAATGAAAAACCTTGGTATCATGAAGTGAAGAGGTACCTTGAAGCTCAAGAATACCCCGAAGGCGCATCTGTTAATGAGAAGAAATTTCTGAGAAGGTTCGCGGCAAAGTTCTTCCTCAGCAATGACATTCTCTACAAGCGAAACCATGATTCAACTTTATTGCGTTGTGTGGATAAGACTGAAGCAGAAAGAATCATGGCAGAGCTGCATGAGGGTACCTTCGGAACCCATTCCAGTGGACATACCATGGCAAAGAAAATCCTTTGGGCAGGATATTACTGGTCCACAATGGAAGCCGACTGCTATCAACATTCTCGGACATGTCACAAATCCCAAATCTATGCAGATAAGGTGCACATTCCTCCAGTTCCTTTGAACGTCTTGACAGCACCTTGGCCTTTTGCAATGTGGGGCATTGATATGATCGGCGATATCATACCTACGGCATCCAACGGGCATCGCTTCATCCTAGTAGCAATTGATTACTTTACGAAGTGGGTTGAAGCAACTTCCTTTGCCACTGTAACCAAGAACGTAGTGGCACGGTTCATTCGGCATAACCTGATATGTCGATACGGTGTACCAGAGAGGATCATTACGGACAATGGTACCAATCTTAACAACAAGATGATCACTGAGCTCTGCGAGCAATTCAAAATACAGCATCACAACTCTTCTCCTTACCGGCCGAAGATGAATGGGGCTGTAGAAGCAGCAAACAAGAACATTAAGAAGATTGTGCAGAAGATGACAGTGACCTACAAAGATTTGCACGAGATGTTACCGTTTGCTCTTCATGGGTACCGTACCTCAGCAAGGACGTCAACAGGGACAACACCCTATTCCTTGGTATACGGCATGGAGGCAGTCCTGCCCATTAAAGTTCAGGTACCCTCTCTCCGGATAATGAAAGATGCCGGTTTGAGCGAAGATGACTCGATCCAGACTTGGCTTGATCAACTAAATTTAATTGACGAAAAGAGACTCACTGCTATTTGTCATGGTCAGACGTACCAAAAACGGATGATCAAGGCATTTAACAAGAAAGTCAGACGACAAGAGTATCAAGTTGAGGACCTAGTAATCAAACGCATCATTCTACCTCAAGGTGATCCCAGGGGAAAATGGACCCCTACGTACGAAGGGCCATTTGTGGTTATGAACATCTTCTCAGGAGGAGCAATGATTCTAACCACCATGGATGGTGACGACCTTCCTCACCCCGCCAATGCAGACGTAGTAAAAAAATACTACGCATGATTAAAGACCCGCTAGGTCGACTGGCCTAGGCAAAAACAAGGGCTTCCCGGCGAACCAAAAGGGTTCGGGCAAAAATAAGGGATGAAATGAAAAAAATCTGTACACCCGGCAAGTTAAAAACCTGAAAAGGCGGCTTGGGAAAAAATGGGTATCCCGGTGGACTGAAAACCCGAAAGGGCGGTCCAGGCAAAAGTTAGGGATAAGCGTAATACTATGTCTCATTGGATCACCTTGCATCCAGAATTCGGCATCAACTATCGGGCTCAGACGGTACCAATCAATCAGCTTCATCTTCAACTAAGCAGCAAAGTGATGAGACGCTTGAAGACATAAAGGCGATAGCAGAGTTGGAACCCAGTGGGATTTTTCACATAGCTGTTTTGTTTTCCTTTTTATAAATTGTATAAACTCTATCTTGTTCAGCGGCGTTCTCTTACTAGAACGTCAGCCTCTTGTACACAAAGCGCCTATTTATAGGCAAATTTCAAAATCAATACAAACTCACTTTTCACACAAATTGCCAATTGTTTTTCCTTTATCTGTTTGTTTTGCAAAGAACGTCCAATGTTCATTTTTGATATATGCATTTGACATTAATTGTTGTTCATAAATATTTGCATGCGAAACAAATGACTAATTACGGGTGATATCAGAAACAGGGGCAATAAGAATTGTCTAAGTGATCTAGTTGCTCTGTCCACCAAGGTACCAAGGTAGGTTCAGCTAAAGAATATGGCCAAGATACCTTCACTCCCCGCAGAGTAAGGCAAGATTCAACAATACTCTCCCCCGAGCAGAGTTGGTCTCCCATCAGTCCTAAAAAGGCACAGTATCTCCAGCAAGTCAGCAATACTCTCCCCTCAAGCAGAGTTGGTCTACCATCAGTCCTGGAAAAGTTGGGTACCCCCAGAAGATCTTAATATTACCTAGCAGAGTATATAGATATTCCCTAAGCAAGAATCCCCAGCAGTCTTAATATTCCTCGACGGAAATATAAGATTGTTCCCCGGCGGAATACAGACACCCCAGTGGAGCCATTTCCCCAGTACAGTCTAAAAAGTTTCCCCAGGAGAGTCGAATCATCTTACCCCAGTAGATTCTGGAAGCTTGTCCCCTGCGGAGTACAAACATCTCTCCCCAGCCATATTCAAAGGTTATCCCCCACCAGAGTCTAACTAGGTTATCCTCAGCAAATTACAACGGAAAGATCGTCCTCAGCGAAGTTCTTCCTATCCCCAGTGGAGTTCATCAAAATCCCCAACAGAGCTTATCAACGGAATCCCCAGCGGAGTTATCGTTAAAATCTCAGCGAAGCATCTCTTCCCACAGGGTAATTCCCCGCAGAGTAATCCCCTCGCCAGGTTTATTCCCCAACTGAGTCATCTTCTCCTACCGGTTTATTCTTGCAATCATCTTCGTTCATCATCCCTAGCGGAAACGAAGAACTCTACTCTTCAACGTCAGCCCAGGATTTAACGAACTTCCCGGCATTCGTCAAGGATTTATTTTCCCAGACAAAATACATTCATAAACATTTCATATTTCATATCTCCTATTGACATACATGATAAAGTGCATACAACACGATCTCGTTTTGAGAACATCATGAAATCATGCATTTCATACATCATGACATTGCATGCAACTAATGGTATGCCTTTTCAGGAAAAGGTCAATCCAAAGATGATTACCATCAACTTTTGAAGTTCCAGATTAATACCTGTATCTATCCAGGAAATATCTGTAAGCGCTTGATTGTAGATCTATACCTGTATCTAGCCAGGAAAGTATCTACATGAAGAGATTAAAGATCAACACCTGTAACAGGCGAGGAAGTTATCTTTCATTCTCAGGTCAGAGGTCTACACCTGTATCCAGCCAGGAAAGCTATCTCGACCAACCTCTTTGAGTTCCGGATTAACACCTGTATCCAGCCAGGAAATATTTGTGAGCGGTTGATTGTAGATTTATACCTGTATCTAGCCAGGAAAGTATCTGCATGAAGAGATTGAAGATCAATACCTGTATCTAGCCAGGAATTCATCTTTCTTTCTCAGGTCAGAGGTCTACACCTGTATCCAGCAAGGAAAGCTATCTCGACCAACCTTTTGAAGTTCCAGATTCGATACATGTATCTAGCCAGGGCATATCTGTGAGCGATTGAATGTAGATCTATACATGTAACTAGCCAGGAAAGTATCTGCATGAAGAGTTTGAAGATCAATACCTGTAGCAAGCCAGGAAACCATCTTTCTTTCTCAAGTATGCAAGTTCTCGCTAAGGAATCTCTTACGTGATCGACACCCCTGGATGGCATCTTTAAGCCCATCTCCACAAATATCCATTACATCTCCAAATGGAATCCATAAGCCCATTCCCGACAAGATTCTGTCACATCTCCAGATGGCATCTATAAGTCCATCCTCCTATCCATCATCTTTCCAAATGGCATCTGTAAGCCCATTCCCGACATCACAATGCTGATACTACACTATGCAAGTGCAAATTTCTGGGCACTTTAGTGTTCAATCATCTTCCACCTTCGGACCACGAAAGGCACGCAAGCCAATCTACATCCTCAGGTCTAAGAAGATTGAACAGGGGCAACTTTTGTACCCCAAAATTTTCCCTCCCATATTCTTCAAGGTTTTTCAAGAATCATCTTCAAATGGTTTAAGATTTCTCAAGGGTTGCACAGTCCAAATGCCTCCTAAGCCAGTCAAAATTAGAGTTTTGGTTCCTTCAATGAATTTTGGGTTTTCAATGGTCCAATCAAGTCCCATAGGCCTATATACATTGTCAAGCATTTACATGTCAAGTTTCAAGACTCACAATCCCAAGTTGCACAGTCAAAAGCCTCATTTGATCTATAGTCAACTGCAGGGGCAAAATGGTCATTTTGCAGTCAAAAGTCAGAATTTTTGGTCAACATCTTATTTTGAGCCCACAATCATAATTTGATCAAGTCTTGATCATGATTCCACAAGGATGGCTCAAAAATCATCAAGATGCAAGAAGTTACTATTTTTGGATAGTAGAAAAGTCAACTATATCTTGACCAGGGCATAACTTTTTCATGGTTCATCAGAAAAATCCCATCCAATGCTCATTTTGAAGGGGATGACATTTCCTATAATCCATCTTCACATTCCAAGTCCAAGAAATGCTCTCACAAAAAGTTATCAATTTCTACATTATAGGTCAAAATCAAAAGTCAACAAAAATGCACTTTAAGTCAAAGACCATAACATGATATTGGTAAATCCAAATGACATGGGACAAAAGGAATTGGTTAGAGGACTTCAAGACCTTTCCAAAATGTCCAAGAACATGTTCATATGATCAAAATTGAGCAAGATATGCATTGGAGAAGTTGGGAAATTTTTGTGAATTTGCAAAAGTCAACTTTGCTCAAAACACTTTGTTTTTGCTAATGGGCCTCAAATTTCTTCTTGAAACTTTATCCAAGGCCTATGCACGACCCATCAAGCTTAAATTGAATTATTTTCTTATTTTTTATTAATTAATTGGATTTTTAATCAATTTTAATTCATTTAATTAATTTAAATTGTAGGAAATACAAAGATTTGATTTTTCAATCTTTTTGTGAAGCAAAAGTGGTAAATATATGCTGGAAATTTCGTGTGCAAATCAAAGGGACAAGAATCTCCAAGTTTGGCAAGTTTTTCCAATCAAAATGATTCAAAAATATATGATTGCAAATCAAATATTCAAACCATTATTCAATGGATCTTTGCTCAAGGATTTGACCTAATTCTATTCTACTATAAGTACACAAGCCAACCCTAATGCCACATACGTGAATTTGCTGCAGAAAAAGCGATAATCACATTGAAAAATTCCAAGAAAACTCAAAACTGTTTTCTGCATTCTAGCACGATTCAAAGCAATTTGTGGATTCTAATACATTGCTGGAAGTGTGAGGGACGTGTAGGAATCAAAACCAAGCACTAAAGCTCAAGAAATCTCCAAGAACAGTTTCACGGTTTGCTTGTTATTTTGAAATCGAATAGCTTAATTCATGCATCATTAACCTGATTTATTGTTTGTTTTGCATTGCTTGAATCTGTATGAAGCTAATGGTACAGGTTAATTGAATTATGATGCACAAAATCAAGAGTTGCCATTGACAAATTCTTGGGTTCTTGAACTCTAAAATTGGGGATTTACAGTACAGAAAAAATTAAGCCTTGAGAGACCTATGGTTAAAATCGTTGAGACCAGACGAACACAGTGGCACCATCGCGAAATATTTATGTAAACTGTAGAGCTATTCGCTATTTTTCCTCATGATGTTTTGTGGGGGTTAAAAACCCCCGCTATCTAACATTACTTTTGCAGGTTCCGTGAACAAGACGAGGACGTGTTTGCTTCTGAGTGGTCAATTCAAACTACGCGCGTTTTTGTTTGTTTTTTAGCATATGCATTGATTTTGATATATTATAATTAATTGTTATTATATTAACAAAAGCAAGCAATTGGCGTAGTGGTTGGTGTGCTGGCTGGAAACCATTGGGACCTGGGTTCGAATCCCTGGTCCCCCAAATATTTGTTTCTATTTTTCTTAATGTGATTACATGCAGGCTTCAGGACATGCTCCACCATATACCTCCAGTGATCAGCGCGCCAAGTGGCCTTAAGCATTAATCCAATGGCCAAAGATGAGGGATCACCATACTCCCAGTCAACCATGCGCTTAGCCAATTACCAAAGTCAATGGACTGAGATTGTTAATGGGCCTGAGAATTGCTAACTTGCCTCCATATTGGGCCATCAACCCGCTTGGTTTATTATTCCTTTTTATTTTCTTTTCCTTTTATTTTCTTTTAATAATTATTATCATTATTATTAATTAATTAACTCATAAATTAACTATTTTCATAATAAATTCAGAAAACCTAAAAAACATAATAATTATTATTATTATTAATTTCACCTTTTATTTATTATTTTTGTAAAATAAATGTAATTAATTAATTTAGTTGTTTTAATTAGGTTAATTGTAATTATTTTCACAATAAATAAAATCCACATAGAATTAGGTTTTTTTGACAACTTTTAACCATGGTTCCCTTTTTTTATTTTATTTTCATTAAAAACATAAAAAACTTAAAAAATATTTCTTTTTTTAATTAATTAGAATTAGGTTTAATTTAATGCAAAATAACCAAAAATTCTTTCTTTCTCAAAAAGGGTCAAAACCCTAAGGACTTCTCCGATTCAATTTTCTCTCGCGCGTATGTTTGTTTTATTAATTTTTTGATCATTATTATGTAATTGCTCCGAGGATGTAATAATGTTAATTAGGACCTTTTATCGTTTTCTTTAAATTCCCGCAATTTACTTTTCAAGGGTTTGCTTTTGGCGATGTAAATACCTGACGCCTTGTAATAGCGTAGATTTACTTTCCGCAATTTACTTTCCGCATAATTATTAACTGCTATGCATGACAAGACTTGTTCTCAAATTAAAATTAACTCGTAGATCATTATAACTTGCGCAAAGATAACATAAACTGAATACTGACACACTCGCACATGCCACTCTTAGGGTACGCCTCACTTGGTTGCCTCGACGTGGTCATTAAGTATAGGGTGTTTTAGAGGTCGCCCTCCTGTCTAAAGATCCAAGTTGCCTCGAAACGGTTGCCTCAGATAAAAAGGATCTAGGACATTAGTGTTATCGCTAAGGCGTCCTACTATTGCTTTGGTGACCACATGTCCCTATAATCGAATTGACCCGAATAACTCCAACGACGATGCTACCTACTTCTCAATAGTGGGATAGTACTGTCTAAAGGACATTTACACAGCTTAATTTCTTTTGAGTAGGTAGAGGTTCTCAGGTACTTGCTCTTTCAAAACGAAAACAAATTTTCGCACCTACACTTTTCTGACAAAAGTTTTCAAACAAACACTTCATACACTCTTGAGGACTGATACAAGAGTCAAAACAATGTTTTCAAACAAACTTTTTTCAAAACCCACAAACACAAGAAAAGCAAACATTTTTGAAAACATAGTGAGCAAGTACCTAAGAGCCCGTGGATAACCACGGATAGAAAGGGTGCTAACACCTTCCCTTTCTATAATCTACCTCCCGAACCCGAGAAACATCTCCAAAAGGAATTTTTCTGTGCTTTTGTCCTTTCCTTGTTGGGGAAAATAAAAGACGGTGGCGACTCTTGCTTACCGCGACATTTCACGAACCAGCATTCCAAAACAGTCAGTTCTATTCCCACCAATCACAGTATGCTTAACGAAGAAGAAGTGAAAGACGTCTTTGTTGAATCTAGGGTTTCAAACCCCTTTTCTCTTGGTTGACTTAGTCAACGTGTTCAACAAGATAAAAATAATATAATAAATTTAATAATATTATGATAACAATTATATTTAAAATAATTAACATATTTAGTAGTAATAACAATGACAATAATAATAATAATAGTTAAAGTAAAATAAAAATTATTTGAATGAGTGCTGACTTCAGTCAACAAAACCTAACAAGATGGGCTTCAAAAATAAAATATGAGCCTGCAATTTAAACAAAAAAAAAAATACACCCCTTTTCTTTACAAACTATAAAGGCCCCCTAATAAAATGGGTCATTAGACTTGGACAAATACACCCCTCATGCAACAAATACACTCTTCTTATTTTAAAATGGGAAAACGTTAATGGACCATCAGACTTTGATGTCCTATTTGTAAGAATACACCCTCTTGTAAATTTTAATACCACTATAAAAATAACATTCAAAACAGACAAATCTGAACAAGATGACTAGATTTTAGAAACATAATAATATATATCTGATAAATTTGATAGGGAAAATTTGGTGTATGACACTTGCTTGAGCAAAAGTTGGTCAATTTAAGAAATATGTTAGCTCCTCCAGAGAGGCTTCCAGCCAACTATGATACTAATTCTAGATGTGAATTTCATTTTGGTTGCATAGGCCATGATATTGAGAACTCATATGCATTGAAGTGAAAGATACAAGATTTGTTGGACGTTAAATTATTTAGTTTACCCCCAATAATGTTATCCAATATCCTGTGTCGCCTCATTGAGGCACATCTGTTAATGGTGATATTGATGAGGGCGATGTTTTGAACTTGGTTATGGATGTGGATTTGTTGACTACCTCGTTGTCATTTGTTAAAATATACTTGATTGATAATGGTATCTTCCCAGGATTTGTTCTTGATTGCTGCAAGTGTAGAGATCATCCAGAAAGTTTCGTTGATTTGAAAGCTCGTATTCAAGATTTGATTAATGATGGTTCTTTACAGATCGAAAAAATATTGAGATACAAAAAGTTTATCGAGGAAGACGTTGCAGTGATTTATATTCCCTACACTTCAAGGATCATTCCTGCTCCTCCCAAAACAGTTCCTCTAATGATTACTTTACCTGATCAGATACTTTATACCAGTGAAAAAGTTGTTCCATGTTGTTATGGTTTTGATGTCTATTACAAGGGGGTAAAGAAGGTGGAGGGTACTTCAGAAGAAGAACCTACAAAGGATAACAATGTGAATGTTGACAACTTTTCTGGTATTGGTCGTATGACAAGGCTTGGAAGAGTGTTTGGTCCTCATAATGTCCAAGATGCAGTTGATTCCTTGGCGAGAACTAAGGGAAAATAAGGTATGATTGGTAACTAGAAACCTATGCATATTAGTGCGCCTAAATTGATTGTTCTTCCTGGGACTTCTTTAGCTCCCAACAAAGTTAAATAGTTAATGAGAATCATAAGAAAGAGCGATTAAAACATTATAGAGAAGCTGCATCAGACACCTTCCAAGATATTTATCTTATCTATGTTGATATATTTTGAGGCTCACAAGAATGCCTTGATGAAGCTTTTGAAAAATGATTTTGTACTGCAAGAAATAACAATTGGCCATTTTGAAAAATTTTGTGCCAATATATCTGTCGAGAATGGTTTGGGCTTCACTGACTTTGATCTTCCTCTTGAGGAGCACAACCATACAAAGCATTACACATATCTATGGATTGCAAGGGTACGACTTTATCACGTGTGTTGGTGGACACCATGTCTTCATTGAATGTATTTCCAAAGTCTTCACTAATGAAGATTGACTACTCTAGTTTGGAAATGTGTCCTACTGATTTAGTGGTGAAATATTTTGATGGATCCAAGTGATCAGTATTTGGTGAAGTGGACTTACCTATCAAGGTTGGCCCTTGTATTTTTACTGCTACATTTTATGTAATGGACATACAGTCAGTAAACTATTTCTTGTTGGGGCGTACATGGATTCACAATGCAGAGGCAGTTACCTCTACCCTTCATCAGAAGCTCAAGTATCCTCTGGATGGTAAGACAATCACTATTTGTGGTGAAGAAGAGTACATTGTGAGTCATCTGAATTAATTCCGTTACGTAGATGTTGAATCAGAAGTACATGAAACTCCTTTATAAGAGATAGAAATAGTACACACGGTCAATATAGCTCCATTTGGGAAGAGGAAGAAACCCGAGACTTATATGTCTTCTTTCAAGGATGCTAGAGTAGTGGTCGAGGCTGGTCACCCTGAAGGTTGGGGTCATGTTGTGCATGTTATTCCTAAATTCAACAAGTTTGGCTTGGGTTTCAATCTCGGAAAGCATAGTGTAGCTCCTAGAGCTCCGAGTTTGTCTACTCTAGTGAAGTTTTCCAGTTTGGGTTTTGCCCAAGATGGTTTCACCAATGCAATTGGTGATGATGGATACAGCGACTACAACATGGATGATTGGATCCTCCCAAGTGTTTCGGTCCAAGAGATTAACAATTGGACTTTTGTGGATGTCATCTAAGTTACAACTGCTCAGGAGTAATTTTCTTGTTTTCTTTTTTATCATGTCATAATTCCTACGTTCTGCCCAAGGCGTAGTGAATCTTTGTGTAGGGCCACCATGTTTGCTTTTCCAAAAGTTTATCATTAAATAAAGGACACTTTTGCATGCAAATATTGTGTTCCTTTTATTTTTGTTTTTATTTTTTCCTTTAAATGGAAATGTTTTATTTTTCATACACTATCACTAAAACATAAAAAATATCACGCATGCAGATGCACATCCACCCCGGATTCCATTAATAACGATTCTACTATCGCTCACTATGACTTTGATAATCCGATTTATCAAGCCGAAGAAGAAGGTGAGGAAGATTGTGAACTCCTATAAGAGTTAGAAAGATTGTTAAAGCAAGAGGAAAAGGTCATCCAGTCGCACTAAGAATCTCTGGAGGTGATTGATTTAGGCACTTAAGGTATAAAGAAAGAGGTCGAGATATGGGCTGATTTAGAGAATAGTGTGAAGGAAATACTAGTTTAAATGCTTTGTGAGTGTGTTGATATCTTCGCCTGGTCCTATGAAGACATGCCTGGTCTGGACACATATATTGTTGTGCACAAGTTACCTCTATGAGAAGACTATCCTCCAATTAAACAGGAGCTTCGAAGAACTCATCCCGAGATGTCTAAGAAGATTAAAGAGGAGGTTTAAAAGTAGTTTTATGCGGGTTTCTTAAAGGTTATCTCTTATCCACCATGGATGGCAAATATCGTGCCAGTACTAAAGAAGGATGGCAATGTCAGAATGTGTGTTGATTATAGGGACTTGAACAGAGCAAGCCCTAAGGATAATTTTCCACTTCTGCATATTGATATTTTGGTGGATAATACTGCTCAATCAAAAGTGTTTTCCTTCATGAATGGATTCTCTTGTTACAATCAGATAAAGATGGCACCAGAAGACATGGAGAAAACAATTGTTATCACACCATAGGGAACTTTCTTCTATAAAGTCATGCCCTTTGTTTTGAAGAATGTAAGGGCACATATCACTGTTCTATGGTCATTCTCTTTCATGAAATGATGCATAAAGATATTGAAGTATATGAGAATGATATGATTGCCAAATCTCAGACAGAGGAAGAACATCTGGGGAATTTGCAGAAATTGTTTGAGAGACTGAGAAAGTTCAGACTGAGGTTGAATCTGAACAAGTGCACCTTCGGGGTGAGATTTATTAAAAAATTGGGCTTTATCATTAGCAAAAAAGGTATCGAGGTTGATCCTGCCAAGGTACAAGAAATTCAAGAAATGCCTGAATCAAGAATAGAAAAAGAAGTATGTGGATTCTTTGGGAGATTAAACTACATTTCTAAATTTATTTCTTATCTCACAACCACGTGTGAACCATTGTTTAAACTTCTAAAGAAAGATCAAGCGGTCAGGTGGAATGACAATTATCAAAGAGCATTCGACAGAGTAAAATAATATTTGCAGGAACCTCTGATCCTTACACCTCCAATGGAGGGAAATCCGTTAATCATGTATCTAACAATTCGGGAAAATTCCATGGGTTGTGTGCTCGATCAACATGACGAAACGAGAAAGAAAGAACAGACCATTTATTACTTAAGCAAGAAGTTTACCGAGTGTGAGTCAAGGTACTCTTTGCTTAAAAAGACGTGTTGTGCACTTGCATGGGATGTCAAACGCGTGAGACAATATATGTTGACACATATAACCTACTTGATATCCACGATGGATTCCATCAAGTACATATTTGAGAAGCCAATTCTCACAGGTAGGGTAGTCTGTTGGCAGATGATTTTGATTGAATATGATATTCAGTATACTACTTAGAAAGACATCAAGGGTAGTGTATTGGTAAACTATCTTTCTTACCAACCCGTAGATTGTTATCAGCTAATGAAGTTTGAATTCCCAGATGAAGACATCATGTATATCAGGGATTATGATGGACACTCATGTTCGACGATGCCTTAAATGCTATGGGAAATGGTGAAAGAGATGTCATTACTTCTCCTGCAGGCTTTCATATACCTTTCTCAGCCAGAATCTGTTTTGATTGCACTATGGCAGAATTTGAAGCTTGTATCTATGGGATTGAAGTTGCAATTCATTGGAGAATCAAGTTTTTGAAATTTTATGGAGACTCGGCTCTTGTGATTATCTAGATTAATGGAGATTAGGAGACTCATCATCCAAATATGATTCCTTATAGAGAGCATGTTATGATGTTGATTCCGTACTTCGAGGAGATCAAATTTGAACACATCTCGAGGGAAGAAAACAATCTTGTAGATGCTTTGGCTACTCTATCATCCATGTTTAAAGTAAAGTGGGACAATGATGCCCATTTTATCACTATTATGAGATAGGATAAGCCAACATTTTGCTTTGAAGATGAAGTAGAATTGGATGGTAATCCATGGTTTCATGATATCAATAGGTACCTTGAGACTCAAGAGTATCCTGAAGAGGTGTCGATCATAAACAAAGAGTTTTTGAGAAGGATCTCAGCCAAGTTTTTCCTTAGTAATGGTATGTTGTACAAAATAAATCATCATGGTATGTTGCTCAGATGTGTAGACAAGAATGAAGCAGCGAAAATTATTGAAGAAATGCATGAGGGTGCCTTTAGGGCTCACCCAATTGACATACCATTTCCAAAAAGATTTTGCGAGCTGGTTACTATTGGTCCATCATGGAAAATGATTGCTACAACCATGCCAGGATTTGCTACAAATTCTAAGTCTATGCTGACAAAGTGCATGTTCCTCTTGTTGCTTTAAACATCTTGACCTCTCCGTGGACATTTGCAATGTGGGGGTATCGAAATGATTGGAAATATTGAGCCAACTGCTTCCAATGGTCATCATTTTATTCTGGTTGCCATAGATTACTTCACCAAGTGGATCTAAGTTGCGTCTTACGCAAATGTTACCATGTATGTGGTTTCACGTTTTATCAAGCACAACTTAATATGCGTTATGGGATTCCCTAAAAGGTCATTATTAAAAATGGATCTAATATCAATAACAAGATGATGAAAGATCTCAGTGAGACATTTATGATCAAGCATCACAATTCTTCTCTGTATCGTCCGAAGATGAATGGCGATATTGAGGCGGCCAATAAAAATATCATGAAGATTGTGAAAAAGATGATGGTAACCTATAAAGATTGGAATGGGATGTTGCCTTTTGCTTTACATGGCTATCGTACTTCAGTACGTACTTTGACTGGGGAAACCATGTTCTCACTTATTTAAGGAATGGAAGCATCTTTTCAGGTGGAAGTAGAGATTCTTTCTCTGAGGATTATAAAAGATGTTGAGCTTGATGAATCTGAATGGGCACAAAGTCGTTTGGATCAGTTGAACCTCATCAATGAAAAGAGATTGACGGCTGTGTTTCATGGACAGGTGTACCAGAAGAAGATAAAAAGGTAATTTGAAAAGAGGGTGCATCCTCAAAGCTATGAAGTTGGTGACCTTGTTCTGAAAAGAATTATTCTTCCTCAAGGAGATCCTAGGGGCAGGTGGACTTCGACTTATGAAGGACCATTTGTTGTAAAGAAAGTATCCTCTAGAGGAGCCATGATGCTTACAAATATGGATAGTGAAGACTTCCTACTCCCTGTGAACATAAATGTAATCCAAAAATACTTCGCATAAATAGACCCGCTGATTCGACGGCTCGGGCAAAAAAGGGCATCCCAAAACCATAAAAAATTGATAAAAAGGTTCAAGAAAAAATTAGGGATAAAAAATAAGAAGTGAAAAGAATGAAAAAGAATACTAAGTACACCAGCTAATTTGAAAACCCGAAAGGTCGGCTTAGGCAGAAAAAGGTATCCTGGTGGATTGAAAACCTGAAAGGGCGATCCAGGAAAAAGTTAGGGATTTAAAGTAAATGACTACATCTAGCGTCAGATCTTTGATTTCATCTACTACTACTACAATTGGTCACCTAGAAGGGTAGGAATCAATCCATTCATCTTCTTCAGAAATCAAAGTGATGAGAGCTTCAAAGTCATAAGAGTTATAGCAGATTCGGAACCTGATGGATATCTGTTTTTCAAATTTCCATTTTTGTAATACTCTTTTGTTTTGATTTTGCAGTGACCTCTTTCTAGGAATTGCTTCCTGATGTAAATGCCTATTTACAAGTCAATTTCAATAAATAAAAGACTTCTTTTTATCAAAAAAAGGTTGCTTTGTTTTAGTTTACTATTTTGTTTGCAAAAATGTCAGATATCTTTTTGATAAACATTTGCATTTGAAAAATTTGATTGTTTTGCACAACATGATAAATAAATTACAAATATTAATATTAAGTTGTTTGTAGCTTGGTTAGTAGACAAAGTCATCATGCTATACCTGGGGCATGTTTGGTGTGATTTGTTTTGTAGGAATCGTCATTCACTCACATATGTGTAATTTTCCAATTCCAGAATAACATCTTTCAAGATGACTACAGTATCCCCGACTTGGGTCATTTCCCCAGCAGCACTAAAGTTTCCACTTTTTCCTAGTGAGTCTCCCTAAGTAGAGAGTGTGACTAATTTTGAAATTCATGGATAATATTTCCCAGTGTTTGAAGTTTTTCTTCTCCCTAGCATCACCAAGTAGAGAATCCTTGTCTGATAGTTTGTAATTAATGAGATTTCTTGGTAAAGAATTTATATCCCCAAAAAAATGTGATGTTTTGTGCTCATTAAAGAATGTTTATTCCCCTAAGAAGAGTTCCTCATTCCCCAGCTGAGGGTACCAGTTGAAAATTTTCTTATTCCCCAACAAGTCGCTTCACCAAGATCTCTTATTCAAGAATTCTCTTATCTCCTCAGGGGAAGCTTATTTTGAGACTCCTTATGATGAGAACTTTTTCTCATCCACGAGCAAAGTCTGTTTGAGAATTGTTCATTTTTCCCAGTTGAGTCATGTTAAGGATTATCTCACTCCCTAGAAAATGCTACTTTTTGAGATCTTTTGCTCAGGATCTCTTATCTCCCTAGCTAAAGTTTCCATATTTGAGATCTCTTATTCAGGGGTGTTCATTTCCCCAGCTGAGTCGTTTTATTTAAAATTCTTATTCAAGGATTCGCCCTTTTCCCTAGTAGAGTTTGATCTTGGAGGTTGATAAGGTTCATATCCCCAGTAGTACGCCATTGCAGCTTCTTACCTGAGGTTTCTCATAACCCCGGCAGGCTCATTCTTATTGAAGATCATTCATAAATCCCTAGTGGAGTTTCTTACACAAAGATTACCTCCTCTCTAGAAAGAGTTTTGTGCAGAACTTCTCTCATCTCTAGCTTGGGTCCTCATATCCCCAACGGTATAAGTTTATTTCACCCTTAGGTGAGAGGTTGACAATTTATTCCCCAAATAGTTAGAGGTCAATTTTGATTCCCTGCAGGCCCTATATTATTGGTGTCTTCTCCAGCAACATCCAATTTCATTGGCGTACCTTATCAAAGTTTAAAGTTTTGATTTGATTTTCTTCTACAGAGTTTGAATATTATTTTTGCAACTCCCCTTAGAGTTTGTAGCCCTTATTTAACAGTTACTCATTTTGTTACTCCCCACAGAGTTTCAACTTTTCAAGGGCTTCTCTCCAGCAGTTCCTTGTATCTTATTTTCTCCAGCAAAATCATGCATCATTGTATTGCATCCTCAAAGTGTATTGCTTTCATTCCTTTTTGGAATATTACTCCATGAAAAAATTAATAATTCAAACATACATTGAAACATAAGCCTTTAGTATTCCTATTTTTTCCAGTGGATTTGCTAAACTTTGGATTATATCCCTAGCAAGATCGTTCTATCCTCAATATTCTTGTTTTCACTCATACAATTATCCTTATGATGTTACCATTTAAGTGGTTAAGTGTCTACTCACTATTTTGGTAATGGTCTAGTTTTTCCCTGGCATAATTTTCTTAGGTTTTTACTACCCTTGACAGTGCATTTCAATGTCTATTGATATACCTTTTGAATACCAGTCTTACCATAGTACTCATTTTAGCCTAGTATTATCTAGTTGCTCTTAGGTTGAGTTTTACCTCGTTACCTGTGCGTGCAATCCAGTTTTGTCATAGTACTCATCTTTGGACTATCTTTTACCGCCAGTCTTCTTGAGTCGAGTATGCTACTCATTGTTAAGTCTCATCTTTGGACTAGTATTATCTAGTCTTCTTGACCTGAGTTTTTACTCATTATTTGTCTCTTTTATTCCTTGGGTTCATTCAGCATTTTCTACTATCTACCCTCATTTGAGACCAGTAGGTGTCTTGAGAAATACACGCATTCTCCATCACCTTGCTATAGGTCCCAATTTCTTCTATTTTCCAATTGAGTAATTTTTTAGAATCTAGTTTTTATCTCGTTACATTTTCTGCACACCAGATTCTACCTGGCGCATTCTTTATAGTAATCCCCGAGGCTGAGACCAGTTTATTT
Source organism: Vicia faba (assembly GCA_948472305.1). Taxonomy (NCBI): domain Eukaryota; kingdom Viridiplantae; phylum Streptophyta; class Magnoliopsida; order Fabales; family Fabaceae; genus Vicia; species Vicia faba. Next base: position 798,433,432 of record OX451738.1, on the reverse strand, counting down.
CTGGTATACCCATTTGGATCCGATATCTATTCGTATCTTTAGAATCTAGTATTATCTAGTCTTCTTGGGTTGAGTTTTATCTCATTTTTGTGGTCTGTGGTCCAGTTTTACTTGGCATATCCTTCTAGAGTCTAGCATCCACTAGTGCTCTTCGCGTAAGTCCAATCTCCACTTGGCTTAATTTTCAAGTCCAATCTCTACTTGGTTACTGTTCAAGTCCAATCTCTACTTAGATTACTTTTCAAGTACAATTTTTACTTGTCCTACTTTTCAAGTCCAATCTCTTCTTGGCTCGTCGTTCAAATCCAATTTTTGCTTGGAATATCTCTTGAGTCCAATATTATCTGACACTCTTCGAAAAGATTTAGTATTGACTAGTTTTCCCCTTGTTCACACAGTTTTCTTGGTATCATCCTTATAAAGATACAATTACTCTTGTTGTTTTACTCTCTTATTCAAAAGCATATATTTTTAAGTTCTTTTAGTATTCAATCCTTTTCCACCTCGAACGTTCGAAAGTTGTCGCTTTTACTCATTTATCAGGTTTATGAAGATTGAATAGGGGCAGCTGTTGCACCCCGAAATTTACCCTCTTGCTTTCTTAGAAATTTAAAGGCTTATGTTTCATCATATGCATTCATACATTGTGATAGGATCAAGGTATCTCTGGTTCACACGATTTTCTATAAGCTATGGAAGTTGATTATATTGTCAAGCAGTGCAAAGTTGGGTCTCATGCCCTGATTTTTTTTAGTCACTCGCGCTACAAGGGTTTCTCATACATAAAGACATCTCAATTGTCTTATTGATTCATCAGAAGTGTGAAATTGGAAAAGTATTGAGGTGAATCATTGTTCTCCTAATCATATCTTGAGATTAGGGTTTTGGCCAGATGAAGTGTTTTATGCTTGTGTGGAACAAATTTATGAAGCAATATCCTCTCATTGTCATATGAGGCATCTTTGTTCAAATAATTTCTAATCATGTTCCTTGGAATTAGGGTTTTGAAGCTTTATCATCACCTCCTAGCACAAGGGACCTAAATTAGGTTTTTGGATTTAATAAGGAAATCTCTGACTTTTTGAGAAAGACTTAATTCCATGCTTCTCTACATGTCCATGAGCACCTATGGTTGAGAGATTGTTCATCCATTTTGATTGGAAGAAGATCAATTGCACAAATGAATTCAAAACTGAAGAATGGGAAAACACAATAAGGGAGGGTTTGAATTGGGGTTTTCAAAAAATAAAGCAATAGACACGTTGGTTATCCTGGTTTGTTTAAACTCAAACTACTCCAGTCCACCCGCCAAGGTGATTCCGCCTCTCTCAAAAGAGGTCTTAATCCACTAATCAAAACTTGATTACACAGATACAATGACTATTGTCAAGGTCTTCTTGAGTTTAAACCACAACTTTGTTTTCTCAAGGTATTACAAAATACAACAATCAAAGGTGTGTGCAAAAATGTTCTCTAAACAAAACTATATCACATCAGTGATTTATACACAATTTCAAAGCACAATATAAAATGGGGTTAATGATGATTTTTCTATTTTAGTGCGCAGTAGTGTGTAATATGATTTCTTCTTCAAGTCTGATTTATATAGGCGATGCATGAGAGACATGAGAATATTCTTTTGGAAGGTTGATAATATGTATTTAATGTTTTTTCCAAAAATAGAGATCTTATCTTGGTTCAGTCATTACTTTTTGATTTGTAATGAATGATTTAGTAACGCTTCAGAACATTGTTTCTTTGAATCATATCAGAAGATGAATGTTACCGTTTGAGATTTCTTTTTATTCTTCTAGCACTTTACTTTATCAGAATATCAGAGTTTGTCTCGCAGCATTGGTGCAATAAAAAGATGTAGCTTTAGAACTTCTACATTTTTAGCGTCTTACACAAAATTTTTTTTCTAAGTGTGATGTGCTATAACAGTGCTTCAGAAGCGTAACTCTCTTATCTTCTATGCTTTTTTCATCAGAATTTTTTTCCTGCATATTAAAATACTTTATTAGAGAGCATATTTGTTCTTTATATATAACATGTGTTTGCTATCATCAAAACACTTATAAGAATGTAGAACCAATCTATGTTCTAACAATATCCCCCTTTTTTATGATGACAAAAACTTGTATATTTTGATATAATTCCTAAGAACATAAAGAATAAACGTCTCCCCTTGAGTTGGATACTCAGATAAAGAAAAAAATACTTCACTGAAGATGTTCTGATCAGAGCTTTGAGATGGAGGTTTTTGATGCGTCCATAACAAAAGTTACTTTCAGAGGATGCTTTTCAATGGATTTTTCCCATTTTTTTTCAGAGTATAAAAATAGAAGTTATGACATTCAATATGTTCGAGACTGAGTCTCGGTTACTGTTATATTCAAAATATCTTACGTTCTCCCCCTTTTTGTCAAGAATCAAAAAGCAATAAAAGTACAAAAATATAATAGAATACATTTTGTATTAAAAAATGATTAAGATAGACAAAAGATGGAAATGGGTAACAAATAGCAGAAACAAAACAAATTTTAAGAGCTAAGTTTGAGGATGCGGAAGTCGAGTGAACAAGGCTTCCAATAAACTCTTGATTTGATTGTTCGATTCCTCTTGTTTCCCAAGCATCCCTTAATTCCCTTGCTAGTTTTATCCTGGTTGTCTAACCTTTCTTTAAACACAACATTTTCTTTATTTAACTCCTCCATAGTATTTAGCACAAGAGAAGATGAGGTATTTCAGCAGAAGACACCACATTATCAGAACTTACTGCATCTGATTTTTGCTTAGGAATTTCTACGACTACATTGCCTTTGTCTTGAAACATGACTAGAGGAATAGGTTCAGGAGATGGTTCATTAAACTCTGATGTTTGAGAGGCTTCCCAAGGGGTGTTGTCCAGCAGAAAGAGGGGTTTCTTTTCCCAGTGTCGCAGAACATGATCCTTGAAAGTATTCAGGCAATTGCAGAAGTTCTGTTGAGTTATTTCATAGCTGAGCTCCTTTAGCTTCAAAGATTCAAAGTTAAACGATTTTCTGAACACATTCCAGTGAGAATCAGAAGAAGGTGGATTGAGATACTCCATGCAAGCTAGATTTAGGGAGTTAACCCATTCATGTATTTGTGTTTCAAAAATCAACAAGGATTTGCCAACATCTGCTTTGGATATTTTTTGCGTTTGTTTAGGAACGACAATTTTATGAGATCTTATGACAAGATTGTCCCATTCTTCTAAATCAATTATTGATCTGAGGGTATCTTCTGGGTGGTTATTTGGAGAGGGAGAACCTAAAAGAATTATGGGTGAGTTGGGTGGTGTTGAAAGATAGGGAGATGGAGAAGGTTTGTGATGTAGTTGTGGGGATTATTGGTGGTTGAGAGATAGAGAGAGGGAAAGTGATGCTCGGGATGGATGTTGTGGTGGTATCAGAGTCAAGATTTGGATTTTCAGTTTGGGGAGCTTTAAACAGTGGATCAAATTGATCAATATCAGAGAGAACTTGTGCAAGTTATGGCTGAGGCTGATCAAAAGGGGTAGAAGGTGGATTGTTCAGAGGATTATTTAGAGGTATAGAAGTTCCAATATCTAGGTCAAAATCATAAAAGGCTTGAGGAGATGGATCTTCTGTGGGCTTTGGAGATGAGGGGTTTTTAGATGTTGATAAAAATACTAATTCAATGACAAAAACAAAAGACGAGTTACCTTTCTTTTTGGCAGCTTTGGGAGTTTTCTAAGAAGTTCCTTCTTCAGCAGCTTTCCTTTTTCTTGATTTTCTGGGAGCATGTTCCAGAGGTTGTTTCCTGAGATCCAGAATTTTCACATCAGGAATTGTAACATAACTTTTTTCTAGGTTCCAGATACTTGAGAATAATTTCTGGAGAAGCGTCTGCTCGAGTGAAGAGAGTAAAATCCTTCAGAGGAACTCTTCGGGTTGTGATGACTTCCTTTGTAGTGATTGTTGGGTCCTTCTTGAGGGTGTCAATAATCTTCATCTTCTTCAAATTCTTCGTGTTTAGGGGATTTTCAGCACAAGCTTCCAAAACTTGAGCTTTTTGAGCCTCAGTCAGATGTTCTATCAGTCTGTTTTCTGTTAGAATATATGAAATGAGTCTTCCCAGAGGGATCCAGTCTCTCTTTGTTCTTTATTCTTCTCTTGTTTCTTTTATACTGGTTTTCAAATGGTTGAACAGAAGATGTGAAAGATGAAATTTTTCTTTGGTGGCGATGAAGTACATAAGGTACTGCTGATCAATGTTGATATAGTCTAGTGAGCTAGTGGGTTTCCTATGATTGATGCATCTCAGAATCATTTTGGACCAAATTCTGAGGTAATCCTTCAAATCTTTGATTTTGTTGGATGGTTGACCAGAAGTGAAAATTTCCTTTGACACAATGGTTAGGTCAAAGACTTTGTCTTCCATATCACTACATCTAATATCTCCAGCATCGTGACCTATGATTTACCCAATGAGATCTTCAGTGATGATGATCTTCTTACCCATAATGAAGGATGGTTCCTGATGATTTGAGGTTGTGGCATGGATCCAGAATTCTTTCACAAGTTTTGGAAAAACTGGACCTATGAGGCGATCAAAATACTTCTTCCAACCTTGGAACTCAACATCAAGGATTAAATCATACCCATTTTCTTTCATGCTTATGAAATCAACAATAAGTTCACATAGAACTTCCAGAGAATCAATGGGTGTGAGTAGAGTTCTTGATGGTTCAATGTACCTTTCTTCATTTGAGGAGAAAGAACCATGGATGATTTGAGAAACTTGAGGAATTTGTTGAGAGGAAGCCATTTGTTCGCAGACTCTTTTAGGGTTTTTGAAAAATGATCAGATAAAGAGAGAAAAGTGAATGAGAGTGAATATGTGATAGTGTTGGTGAAGGAGTAAAGTATAAATAGCTAACGGAAGAGAAAAAAAGATTTAGTTTTAATAAAAATAATTATTACGTGCATTTAATGATTCTTGAAAAGAGGGATAGCGTGCATTTAACTTGGTAGTCAACATCTGAAGCCTTGACTAAAGCTTTGAAGCAAAGTCAAGTTAGGTTTATGTATCACTCAAAGCTGTGAAGCAAGAGTGTTTGTGTTGCTTGATTAAAAAGCTGTGAAGCATAATCAAGTGTATGTTTTGAAGAGTGTCTTCATCAATTCATTAGTCAAATTGTTTTAAGTATCACTGCTGTGATTGAGGGGGAGTGAGTAGGAACTCAGGTTTAAGTTGTACTTAGATTAAAGTTGCATTAGGTAGGTCTTAAGTGAAGGAGATAAACTGGTTGGTTTATTCCTGAATTAATATCTCTTATAGTGGATTTCCTCCCTGGCTTGGTAGCCCCCAGAGTAGGTGTTGTTGCACACTGAACTGGGTAAACAATTGACTGTGTTCTTTACTGTTTTTGTATTTACTGTCTTATAGAAAGTCAGATACGGTGTCATAACATTGAACGTGACATTGAGTATTTGCAGCCAGAATTTCAATTGGCATCAGAGCAGGCACCCTGCCTGTATTACTGGGTGAGATCTAGGGATATCACTTTCTGGCACTATGGACAAAGAAGGAGTTTTTGGAAATAGACCACCCATTCTGGATGGAACAAATTATGACTACTGGAAACCTCGTATGATTGCCTTCTTAAAATCTCTAGACAAAAAGGCTTGAAGAGCTGCTGACAAAGGATGGATCCATCCCACCATAACTGAGAAAGATGGGACAATTAGTTTGAAGCCTGAGGAAGATTGGAGTAAAGAAGAAGATGATTTAGCCCTGGGAAATTCCAAAGCTTTAAATGCCTTGTTCAATGAAATTGATAGAAACATTTTCAGACTAGTACATCAATATGAATTGGCCAAGGAAGTTTGGGACACTCTCAAAACTACTCATGAGGGCACTTCCAAAGTGAAAATGTCAAGGCTTCAGATGTTGACTACCAAGTTTGAGAATCTAAAAATGGTGGAAGATGAAACCATTCATGAGTTTCATATGAACATCTTGGAGATTGCCAACACCTCAGGAGCACTGGGAGAAAAGATGTCAGAAGAAAAATTGGTGAGAAAGATTCTCAGATCCTTGCCTAAAAGATTTGCTATGAAGGTAACTGCCATAGAGGAAGCCCAGGACATCAGCAAGTTGAAAGTGGATGAACTAATTGGGTCTCTTCAGACTTTTGAGATGGGGATCACTGAAAATGGTGACAATAAGAACAAGAGCATAGCACTTGTATCCAACACTGATGTTGAAAACAAGGAGGATGAAGAAGAAAATATTTCAGAATCTATAGCCATGCTTGGAAGACAGTTTAACAAACTCATCAAAAGAATATATCCAAAGTCAAGGTCAAATGTTCATAACATTCCCTCTGACATTGACAGTTCCAGCAGAAGACCAAGGTCAGAAGAGAAGGGAAATCAAGGCAGAGGAATTCAATGTCATGGCTGTGAAGGATATGGGCATATTCGAGTTGAATGTCCTACCTTTCTTAAGAAACAAAAGAAAGGAATGACTGTTACTTGGTCTGACTGTGATTCAGAAAGTAATTCTGAAGAAGAATCTTCTCTAACTGGTGTCTGTACCTCTGAAAGTGACACTAGTGATGAAGAAGTGACATTTGAAGAACTGGCTGATACTTACAAGAAATTGTGTATCAGAAGTACTGAAGTCTGTGTGCAGAATGAGAAACAATCAAAACTCATCATAAAGCTTGAGGCTGAAAAAAGGGTAAACCTTGAAACTATGAGTCATCTAGAAGGGGAAGTTCAATTGCTGAACTCACAACTGAATCAAATGACCAAATCTGTCAAGATGCTGACTAATGGAACAGACAAATTGGAAGAGATCCTTCAGGTTGGACAAAATGTGGGAAATAAATCTGGACTAAGATTTATGGAAGCAAAGAAATCTGGTACAGATAAGAAGACCGGGCCTGATAAGCAAATGTCAAAACAGATGTCTCAACACAACTCTCAACATCAGGAACAGAGACATATGAAGAAAAGGTACCAAAGATGGAGATGTCATCATTGTGGGAGATATGGCCACATAAAACCTTTCTGCTTCAGATTGCATGGATACCCTAATCAGAACTCAGGTGTCAAACCTAAGTCTAAAAAGGTACCACATGCTCCTAAATGGAAGAAAAAGGCTACTGCCCTGATAGCCCACACTTCCCTGAGGGTCTCTGCAAAGGAAGACTGGTACTTTGACAGTGGGTGTTCCAGACACATGACTGGAATCAAGAACCTCCTCAATAATGTTAAACCTCACACCACCAATTTTGTGACCTTTGGAGATGGTGCTAAAGGTGAAATCAAAGGAGTTGGTAATTTGGACTGCCCTGGAGTTCCAAGTCTTAATGAAGTACTGCTGGTAAAAGGGCTGACTGCTAATCTCATTAGTATCAGTCAATTGTGTGATCTAGGATTCAAGGTCAATTTCTCAAAATCTGAATGTCTTGTAATTAATGAAAAACAAGAAATTATCATGAAAGGAGTCAGATCTAAAGCCAACTGTTACTTATGGGAGCCTGAGAACACTAATCTCTCCTCTGTGTGTTCCATTGCAAAAGAAGAAAAAGAGGTGAAACTGTGGCACCAAAAACTTGGCCATCTTCATCTAAGAGGTATGAAAAGGATTATCTCCATGGAGGCAGTCAGAGGGATTCCAAGACTGCAAATTGATGAAGGAAGTGTTTGTGGTGAATGTTAGGTTGGTAAGTAGACTAGGATGTCACATCCAAAGTCAAGACATCTGACCACCTCTAAGGTTCTAGAACTTCTTCATATGGATCTGATGGGACCAATGCAAGTGAAGAGTCTTGGTGGAAAAAGATATGCCTATGTGGTTGTGGATGATTTTTCCAGATTCACCTGGATTAACTTCATTAGGGAAAAATCTGATGTATTTGAAGTTTTTAAAGAATTGTGCAAAAGAATTCAAAGAGAAAAGGAATGGTGTATTGTCAGAATCAGAAGTGATCATGGCAAGGAATTTGAAAACAACAAGTTTGATGATTTCTGTTCCTCAGAAGGAATTAGTCATGAATTTTCTTCTCCTATAACTCCTCAGCAAAATGGAGTTGTGGAAAGAAAAAACAGGACCATACAGGAATCTGCCAGAGCAATGATACATGCCAAAAGACTTCCTATGTATTTTTAGGCTGAAGCTATGAATACAGCCTGCTATGTCCATAACAGGGTCACCTTGAGAAAGGGAACCTCATCCACCATATATGAACTCTGGAAAGGAAGAAAACCAACTGTGAAGTACTTCCATGTGTTTGGCAGCAAATGCTATATTCTGGCAGATCGCGAACAAAGAAGAAAACTGGACCCTAAAAGTGATGAAGGCATATTTCTAGGATACTCCTCACACAGCAGAGCTTATAGAGTATTCAATTCCAGGACCAAAGCCATGATGGAATCAATAAATGTTATAATTGATGATTATCATGAAGAAGTAGATGTCCCTTATAATGTTGAGACATTCTTTGAGACTTCAACCCAACATAATGATCTACCCAACACCTCCACAACAGAATCTGAATCAAAGGAAGCTAGCAAAATCCCTTCCATCAGAATTCAGAAGGATCATCCAAAAGAGCTCATCATAGGAGATCTCAACAGTGGAGTCATTACAAGATCTATAGAAATCATCTCAAACTCTTGTTTTGTGTCCAAAATGGAACCAAGAAATGTCAAAGAAGCTTTAACTGATGAATACTGGATTGGAGCAATGCAAGATGAACTGAACCAATTCAAGCAACATGAAGTTTGGGAACTGGTTCCTAGACCTGAAGGAACTAACATCATTGGCACAAAATGGATTTTCAAGAACAAATCAGATGCTGAAGGAGTTGTCACCAGGAATAAGGCAAGACTTGTTGCTCAAGGATACACTTAGGTTGAAGGGGTTGATTTTGATGAAACCTTTGCACCTGTAGCCAGGATGGAATCAATTAGACTCCTATTGTCAATTGCTTGTCTTCTGAAGTTCAAGTTATTTCAGATGGATCTGAAAAGTGCCTTTCTAAATGGGTACTTGAATGAGGAAGCTTATGTGGAACAGCCTAAAGGCTTTGTGGATCCAAATCACCCTGATCATGTCTACAAATTGAGAAAAGCTCTATATGGCCTGAAACAAGCTCCTAGAGCATGGTATGACAGGTTAACAAAGTTTTTCTCAGACAAAGGATACAGAAAAGGAGGCTTGGACAAAATACTCGTTGTCAAAACTGAAGGAGGGAAGTTGATGGTTGCCCAAATATATGTTGATGACATAGTGTTTGGAGGAATGTCAGAACCTATGGTTAAACATTTTGCTGACCAGATGCAGGCTGAATTCGAAATGAGTCTCATGGGAGAAGTAACTTATTTTCTTGGACTGCAAGTCTCACAGATGGAGGACTCAATCTTCTTATCTCAAAGCAAGTATGCTAAGAACATTGTAAAGAAGTTTGGTATGGAGAATGCCATTCACAGAAGGACTCCTGCTCCTACTCATTTAAAGCTTTCCAAAGATTCAAGTGGGGTTAAGGTGGATCAAAGTCTGTACAGAAGCATGATAGGAAGCTTGTTGTACTTAATAGCCAGCAGACCTGATATTGCTTTTGCAGTTGGAGTTTGTGCAAGATACCAAGCTGATCCCAAAGTCAGTCATATCTATCAAGTGAAGAGAATTTTGAAGTATGTGAGTGGAACTTACAACTATGGGTTGCTATATTCTCATGGCTGTGAACCAACTCTGACTGGTTACTGTGATGCTGATTGGGCTGGTAGTGCTGATGATAGAAAAAGCACCTCTGGAGGATGTTTCTTCTTGGGAAATAATCTGGTTTCCTGGTTCAGCAAGAAACAGAATTGTGTGTCTCTCTCTACTGCTGAAGCTGAATACATTGCAGCTGGTAGTAGCTGCTCTCAAATGATCTGGATGAAACAAATGCTTACTGAGTATAATGTCACACAAGATGTTATGACATTGTACTGTGACAATCTGAGTACAATCAACATTTCCAAGAATCCCATTCAGCATAGTAGGACCAAACATATTGACATAAGACATCACTTTATCAGAGACCTTGTAGAAGAGAAGACAATCAAATTGGAACATGTTGCCACTGAGCTACAGCTGGCTGACATTTTTACCAAGGCTCTTGATGCAAATCAATTTGAAAACTTGAGGGGTAAGTTGGGTATTTGCCAACATGAGGAATTGTAGCAATTAATTTTGCTTAAAACAAGGGTTAAAGGAGTTATGCTTGTTCTGATTGGGTTAAAATTATATTTTCCCATTTCCTTCAATTCTTTTAAGAAGTTGAATAGACACTCCTTTTCTTCCTTCCCCTCTCGTCTCCTCATCAAAATCCAGTCTCTCAATCAGAATTTTCTCTTCAGTTGCTGTTGGTCCTCTAAGACTGTCAAAATGTCTCAAACACCATCATCATCCAATACAACTATTTCAACCTCTTCCTCTGATCAAGATTCTAGGACAATCTCTTCTTGTCTGGACTCTGAAGTCCTGGAGATCTCTTCTCTTATAAAAGTGGAAACTAACCCCACCAAGGTCAAAGAGCTGAGAACAAGACATGCAGGAAGGTCCCAAGCTTCTGCCTCTGGTAATTCATCTCATCCTTCTTCTTCAGTTCCCCCTGAAATTGCAAATAGGGAAGGGTCAGCCTATGTTCGTCAAGCAATAGCTAAAGTTGTTTCAAGAATTCTGAACGAGAACCACTTAGTTCCTGGCATTTCTGTTCCTTTAAATCAAGAAAGTTCAAATGCTGAAACAAATCCAGATGTCTCTAAGGATGTTGAGACATCAGACAAAGAGAAGAATGCTGACATTGCTCACAAGAAAAGGAAGAAGCCCGAATCCTCTGAGTCTGATGATGACAGTGCTTAAAGGTTGGTGGAGTTGCTGGTTGGTGGTGTTGCTGGTCCCTGGTGGAGTTTGCAAAGTGTGTTCAGTTTTTGTCTTGTTGTGTTACTTTTTCTGGATGACTGTATAAATTTTAAGAACATGTATCTTTGGCCCATTTGTGGCTAAAGAGGGGGAGATATATTTTGGTAGACTTTATTTGACATTCCATTTTTCTGCAGTCATATTTATTCTGCTGCTATCTATCTCTGATTGCTTAGGGGCTTTAGCCAAAAATCTGCCAAAGGGGGAGTTTGTAGTTGTTTAGGTATTGGCATGCATTTTTGGTAAAACCAGGTGTGTGAATGTCATGACTGATGTCATAACATTCTAGTTTAGTTTGTACTGATTCATTAGGTACCTTTGTAGAAAAATATTGTCATACAGGTGCTGCTGTTTATAAGTGTGTATCTGAGCATTTTGCAAAAAGATCACATTTACCTAAATCAGTAGACAGGTTCTCAGATGTCATAACAAATGTTAAGACATCTTGTTCTAAACTAACAGTTATGCAGTTTGGGTAATTCTGAGTTTTTTCAGGATTATGACTCAGTCATTCCAGAACAGAAAATGTCGTGGACTTAGGGTTAACCTAGCTCAACCCTAACCTGGTTGATAAAGTGTTTTGACCTAGTCTTAAGGTCAAACGGAATTAACCCTAGCTTTTTATGGAAACCCTAACTGAAGGTGCACCTGCTATATATTCAACAGGGCTGCTGTTTTGAATGTATCCCTTTTTGACAGAAGATCATTTAGAAGCTGTATAGTTTTAACTATTGTAATCCAAGCAATTATCATTGTGATAAGTGACTTGGAATAGGTTTTAATTGTAAGGGTTGTGTATCACTCAAAGCTTTGAAGCAAGAGTGTTTGTATGTCTCTTGACTAAAGCTTTGAAGCAAAGTCAAGTTAGGTTTATGTATCACTCAAAGCTGTGAAGCAAGAGTGTTTGTGTTGCTTGATTAAAAAGCTGTGAAGCATAATCAAGTGTATGTTTTGAAGAGTGTCTTCATCAATTCATTAGTCAAATTGTTTTAAGTATCACTGCTGTGATTGGGGGGGAGTGAGTAGGAACTCAGGTTTAAGTTGTACTTCGATTGAAGTTGCATTTGGTAGGTCTTAAGTGAAGGAGATAAACTGGTTGGTTTATTCCTGAATTAATATCTCTTATAGTGGATTTCCTCCCTGGATTGGTAGCCCCCAGAGTAGGTGTTGTTGCACACTGAACTGGGTAAACAATTGATTGTGTTCTTTACCGTTTTTGTATTTACTGTCTTATAGAAAGTCAGATACGGTGTCATAACATTGAACGTGACATTGAGTATCTGCAGCCAGAATTTCACAGGCTATTGATAGTCTGTGTCTATAAATTTTAAAGAAAGAATTCCTTTCTGAATGTAGTCCCTAATAAAATGATGTTTAATTTCATATGTTTATCCCTAGAATGTAAAATAGGATTTTTTTGAAAGACAAATAACAAAAGTATTATTAAAGAGAATAAGAATATTACTCTCATATATGTTAAAGCCTTCAAGCTAACACTTCATCCAGAGCCTTTATATGCTGCATCCAGCTGCTGCTATATATTCAGCTTCATCGGTTGATAGTGCAATGGTGGATTTTCTCTTGCTAGACCACGAGATTAGATTGTCTCCCAGAAATTGGCAGCTTCCAGAAGTACTTTTTCATTCTATTTTGTATCCGGCAAAGTGTACGTTACAACACCCTACTAATTTATATTCTATGTATTTTCTATATCAAAGACCAATATTAGTAGTACCTTTCAGATACTTGAAAATTCGCTTAACTACTATTAATTGAGATTCTCTAGGATCTGATTGGAATCTAGCACAAAGACAGATGCTATACAGAATATCAAGTCTTGAATCTGTTAAATATAAAAGAGAACCAATCATACCTCTTTAGAGATTCTGTTTTACATTCTTACTTACCTTTTACCTTTCCAGAATACATGTGGGATGCATAGGAGTTTTGGATGACTTACATTTTGACAGGTCAAATTTCTTCAGAAGTTTTTTGACATATTTGCTTTAACGAATGTAAGTTCCTTCTGGAATTTGATTGATTTGGATACCCAGAAAGAACTTGAGTTCACCCATCAGGCTCATTTCAAACTTTTCCTGCATAGACTTAGCAAATTCTTTTCCCAAAGAGGCTTTAGTAGATCCAAAAATTATGTCATCTACGTAAATTTGACAAGCGAAAATTTCATTTTTAAACAGTTTACATAATAAGGTTGTGTCCGCCTTCCCTCTGGTAAAATTATTTTCTAACACAAAATTACTTACTCTTTAAAACCAAGCTCTGGGAGCTTGTTTTAGACCATATAATGATTTTTTAAGTTTATAAACATATTCTGGATGTTTTGTATTTTCAAAGCCAAAGGGTTGGTGCACATAAACTTCTTCATCAATGTAACCATTTAAAAAACACTTTTAACATCCATCTGATAAAGAGTGATGCAATTATTTACAACAAAAGAAATTAAAAAGTATGATAGTTTCTAACCTGGTGACTGGATCAAAGGTTTCTATATATTTTATCCCTTCTTGCTGACTATAACCTAGTGCCACCAGCCGTGCTTTATTTCTGAAGACTTCTCCTTGTTCATATAGCTTGTTTCTGAAGACCCATTTGGTCCCAATGATGTTAAATCCTTTTGGTTTAGGAACTAGATCCAACAGATCATTTCTGGTAAAATGATTTAGTTCTTCATGCATTTTAAGGATCTAGTCATTGTCTAGAAGAGCTTTGTCAATGTATGTTGGCTCAATCAGAGATACAAATCCCATGAGTGATTCTTCAGAATTTATGAATGTAGATCTTGTTCTTATTGGGTTATCTTTCTTTCCGAGAATTGTGTTTTCGGTATGAGCTAGGCCACTTCAAGATTTTCTTTTCTGTATGGGGTCTTCAGATGTTTCTATAATATTTGAGACATCCTCTCTTGTATTTGGTTGTGATCCTTTTTTAAGAACTTCTGACGCTCTGTCTTCGGTACCTGTAAGTTGAACTTTTATATCTGCAAAACTTTACCATACTTTGACTTTTGAGAGCCAAGCTTATCATCAAATCTAACACTGATAGATTCTTCCACAATTCTTGTTTATGTGTTATACACTCTAACCTTTTAAGTGTTCAGAGTATCCTAACATGATACACTTTTGTACTTTGGAATCAAACTTGTTCAGATGTTCTTTAGTGTTTAGTATAAAACAAGTACATCCAAATGAATGGAAATAAGAGATGTTGGGCTTTCTATTCTTCCAGAGTTCATATTGAGTCTTATCCATAATAGGTCTTATTGAGATTCTATTCTGAATATAACACATTGTGTTAATTGCTTTTACCCAAAAGTTTTTAGCAATGTTAGTCTCGTATATCATGGTTCTGGATATTTCTTGTAAAGTTCTATTCTTTCATTCTACAACTCCATTTTGTTGAGGAGTTCTAGGACAATAGAAATCATGAGAGATTCCATTCTCATTAAAAAAATTCAAATATTTTATTTTTAAATTCCCCACCATGATCACTTCAAACTTTAACAATTCTAAAATCCTTTTCATTTTGAACTTGGTTATAGAAGGTAGAGAACACAGAGTATGAGTCGTCCTTGTGTCTTAATAACTTTACCCATGTCCATCTTCTATAGTCATCTACAATCAATAACCCATACTTCTTGCCACTGGTGGATGGAGTTTTCTCTAGTCCAAACAGATCTATATGCAGAAGTTCTAATGGTCTAGAGGTAGAAACAATATTTTTTGATTTAAAAGAAGGTTTTGCAAACTTGCCTTTTTGACATGCCTCACACAGAGCATCTGAGCTGAACTTTAGGTTAGAAAATCCTCTGACCAGATTAAGTTTGTTAATCTAAGATATTCTTCTCATACTAACATGCCTCAATCTTCTGTGTCAGACCCATTGCTTGTTGTTAATAGACATTAGGCATTTTACATTCTGACTTTTTAGTTCACAAAGTTTTATTTTGTAAATGTTGTTCTTTCTCTTTCAATTAAAAAGGATAGACCCATCTTTTTTACAAACTGCTTTAGAAGACTTTTGATTAAAGATTATATCATAATCATTATCACTTAATTTACTTATGGATAACAGGTTACGCATTAATCCATCTACTAACAAATTATTAGTTATAGAAGGAAGTGTAGCATTACCAATAGTTCTAGATCCAATAATCTTTCCTTTCTGATTGCCTCTGAAACCTACAGAGCCTCCAGATTTAAGCTCCATACTTTGGAACATATGCTTTCTTCCCGTCATGTGTCAAGAGCATCTAGAGTCCAGGTATTAAGATTGGGGTTTCAACTTTGCTGTTAAAGACACCTACAACATAGATAATTTTATCCTTAGGTACCCATATCTTTTTGGGTCCTTGTTTATTAGAGTTACCATATTATGTCATGTGTATGTCCATATGTAAAGTGTGAATAGATAGGTGTGTGTTTTACGACTATATCATCAACTTTCTTTGGTTGAGTTTCTTTTCCCTTTGGTTTCACATATCATATACCTTTTCTGTCATTTCTTCTAACTCCATAGATCATTGAAGCCATCCTTCTCCTATCTATGTTTTTAGCTAGAAATTTTTGAAAGCTATTATCATATTCTTTTATGATTCTATCAGAACTATTAGAAACTTCTGAAATAGTTTCTTTCTGAGCTTTTTGTAATTCATTTTCAAAAACATAGTTTTCATTTTCAAGTTTAGAAATGGTTTCTTTTAGCTCAGAGTTTTATGTTTTTATTTTCTTAGTTACTTTAGAGTCCGATACTAGATCCTTTTTCAGATTCTTGTTTTTTACTCGAAGTTGCTCATATCTTTCAAGAATTTCTGACAGACTTTCTTCTAATTGAGATCTAGAGAAGTTAAATGATACCTTTTATGCTTCTGAGTTCTGACTCTACTTCAGATGATCTAGTATCATATGATACCATAGCCATTAAGGCTATATTGGCTCATTCATCTTCTGATTATGTTTTAGCTTTAGA
The DNA here is from genome assembly GCA_948472305.1 of Vicia faba. Lineage (NCBI taxonomy): Eukaryota > Viridiplantae > Streptophyta > Magnoliopsida > Fabales > Fabaceae > Vicia > Vicia faba. Next base: position 798,417,472 of record OX451738.1, on the reverse strand, counting down.
AGATTCTGAGTCATCCCGTGTTGCTATATGACTTTTCTTCTTTTCTCTGGATAATTTCTTTTTAGGCTTTTGTTTTTATGATTTGGACATTCGTTTTTGCAGTGACCTGGTTTGTTGCATTTGTAGCATACAATGTCTCTGTTGCTAGGTTTTCTATATCCAGAAGATGATTCAGAGTGATTTCATGTTCTTCTGGGATTTCTAAACTTCATCTGTTTGTGCTTTCATAGCTAATTGACTCCTCTGGAGAGAAGAGATAGTTCATCTTCTTCTGACGAGGATCCACCAGAGTTTTCTTCTTTTGCCTGAAAAACTTTAGGTTCATTTTTTTAATTAGATTTAAGAGAAAGAGACTTACCTTGCTTTTGGGGCTCATCTTCTTCTAGTTCTATTTCATGACTTCTGATGGAGCTGATAAGTTCTTCAAGAGATATTTTGTTCAGATCTTTGGCTAGTTTTAAGGTTGTGACCATGGCTCTCCATTTATTGGTTAAGCTTCTGATAATTTTCTTTACATGATCTGCTATTGAGTACCCTTTGTCTAGAACTTTCAGCCCAACAACCAGAATTTTAAACCTTGAGAACATTGTTTCAACTATTTCATCTTCTTCCATTTTGAAGACCTCATACTTATGAATGAGTGCAAGAGCTTTGGTTTCTTTGAATTGATTGTTGCCTTCATGCGTCATTCTCAAGGAGTCAAACATTTTTTTAGTTGATTCTATGTTCGTGGTCTTCTCATACTCTGTGTACAAGATAACACTTAAGAGTATTGCTTTGGCTTTATGATGATTTATGAATTCTTTCTTTTGTTGATCTGTCATTCTCTTCCTGTCGATCTTCCGACCACTTTCGTCAACCGGATGAATATATCCATCAGTTACTATGTCCCAGAGATTAGCGTCATGAGCCAGAAAGAAACTTTCAATTTTGTCTTTCCAGTAGTCGACGTTCCCACCATCAAATATTGGAGGTTTGCGCTTGATTCTGTCTTTTTCATCATGATTATCATTGCTAATGATCTGACTAGGTCCCACCATAGTGTTTTTCTTGCGAGGATATTTTTCTGACACACTTAAGTGTTTGAACCCAGAACCAGGCTCTCTGAAGCCAATTGAAGAATGGAAAAACACAAGAAGAGGGGTTTGAATTGCGGTTTTAAAAACATAAAGTAATAGACATGTTGGTTATCCTGGTTCATTTGAACTCAAACTACTCCAGTCCACCCGGCAAGGTGATTTTGCCTCTCTCAAATGTGGTCTTAATACACTAATCAAAACTTGATTACACAGATACAATGACTACTATCAATGTCTTCTTGAGTTTAAAACACAACTTGGTTTTCTCAAAGTATTACAAAATACAACAATTGAAGGTGTGTACAAAAATGTTTTCTAAACAAAACTATACCACAACAGTGATTTATACATAGTTAAAAAGCACTATATAAAATGGGGTAATGATGATTTTTCTCGTTCAGTGCGCATTAGTGTGTAGTATGATTTCTTCTTTAAGCCTGGTTTATATAGGCGATGCATGAGAGACATGAGAAGATGCTTTTAAAAGGTTGATAATGTGTAGTTAATAGAGATCTTGTCTTGGTTCAGCCGTTACTTTTTGATTTGTAATTAATGATTTAGTAAAGCTTCAGAACATTATTTTATTTGAATCATATTAGAAGATGAATGTTACTGTTTGAGATTTCTTTTTGTTCTTCCAGCACTTTACTTTATTAGAATATCAGAGTTTGCCTCACAACGTTGGTGCAATCAGAAGTTGTAGCTTTAGAATTTCTTCATTTTAAGCGTGTTACATAGATTTGCTTCTAAGTGTGATGTGCTATAACAGAGCTTCAGAAGCGTAACTCTCTCATCTTCTATGCTTTTTTCATCAGAGTTTACTGCCTATTAAAATACTTTACTAGAGCACATATTTGTTCTTTATATATAACATATGTTTGTTATCATCAAAACTCTTATAAGAATGTAGAACCAATCTATGTTCTAACAAAAATAATTAATTGGTGAAAAGTCAATTGTATAGTCAAAAAAGTAAATTCCTAACCTTTTAAGGTCAACATGGTGTTCAATAAGCCAAACATGTTCAATGGGTTAGATTTGTCCAAGTGGAATCTCAAAAATCAAGAAATCAAGAATGTTGACTTTTGTTAACTTTTGGACACTTAAAATTGTTTTCTAAGTTTTTGAGATTCTTGTGTTCATCCTCCACTTTTTAAAAAGAAATAACTTCATTTTTGTCCCTAAGGTTTTATCTCCAAAAGGTCTTTGTATTTCAAGATATTTGAGCAAGAAAAGGTGCACTCATTTAGAGTTAATGTTTGGGAATTAGAGAATTTTTATGCCTTGTATTAAGTTCCAACCTCCGGAATTTCAAGCCATTTTTCTTCATGATTCATGCTTTAATTCAATTTACCTCTAACATCAAAGATATTAATTGTCTCAAAACCTTTCCAAGCATATAAGGAACTCCTCAATTGGTTTAGAATTGATCAAGTTATGGTTGGAAAAAGTTGGATCATTCCTATGATTTTAACTTTCAAATGCCAGGCATTTTACTCTGGACTTTCTTCAAACAACTTCCAGGCACTTGTTCATGATCATTTTTCTCTTTAAGTCATTCATTAGTTGGATAGGTGATCAACATCATAATTGAAGTTTGAAGCTTCCCCTTAAACTTTGATTCAAACTTTATTGCATTTGGTGCATCATAGAGAGAGATATCATGTTTTGGTTTCAAGGGCTCAAGTTGCTAAGTTGGCTAGCATGACTGTTGTACCCCAAAATTTTCCCTCTCATTTCATCAACATTTTCTCATCACAAGACCCTTGGAACTCAAGATCAGGCTAGGGTTTGCTCTGCTCAAGACACCTCCTTGCACTGTTGACCTAAGTTAGGGTTTGAGTTTGCACAAGGATGTTTTGACCTACAATGCCCAAAGTGACTTTCATACTTCATGTTGGGTTCATAAGTTTTCCCATGTCAAGTTTCAAGCCTTGATTCAAATCTTTTCCCAGTCAATTGGACAGTTGACCTAAAAATCAGCTGTGTTGGGGAAAAAATCAACTGTGGCCAATTGACAGTAAAACCTCATGAAATTTGACCCAGCAAAATGGTCATTTTTTTTTTTTTTTTTTTTTTTTTTTTTTTTTTTTTTTTTTTTTTTTTTTTTTTATTTTTTTTTTTTTTTTTTTTTTTTTTTTTTTTAGGGTTTTGACTGCACAAAGGCAATTTTTTACTGTTTGACCTAACCATTGGCAAACCAAGCTCACATATGGATTCAAGAACTCAATGATATTGTCTTGACCCATTCAACAAGTTCAAAAGATCTCAAATGCATAGGGTTGACAGATGAATTTTTTAGTCAACCGATCAAAATTTGACTGTATACTGAAAAGTCAAACTTTGACTTTTTGGTCAAAGTCAAGTGCCAAGAGTTATTTTTCATCAAAACATGTCAAATTATGAAACTTGTTCATCAAGAAACCCAAAAATGCAAATTAGGGTTTAAAATGAAAAAATTTCATAACTTAGAAATTTTCTAAGTTATGAAATTTTATTATTTTTTTCCTAACTTTGTCCCATTTTTTCATCAAGATGCAATTGGATTCAAACAAATCTTGAAACATGAAAGTTGTAGTCCATTACAAAGTCTACAACTTTTATACACAAAGTTTTCTCAAAGGAAGCTTGTATCTCAGGTTATGATTTTTGGAACAAGGGTACCTAAAACTTTTAACTTAGAGAAAATTTGCCCTAATCTAGGTAGGATTTTGACCCATCTTCTTGGCCATTTTTCACATAGTTCCACTTGTAGTTTCAAGTTGCATTACAAAGATGGATTGTAGTAAATGTTCCAAGCTTTCCAAATTGTCTAAGAATTCCTCAAACACCCTTGTGGTTAGAGAGAATCGAATTCTTAAAGTTGGCAAAAACTCACTTTTGTTCATGGCCAATACATGTTCATAGCAACTTGCATTTTCAAATCAGCATGTTTGGTGCTAGCTTGCAAGCCTCAAAACCAACTTACACTTCATAATTTAATGCTTAACCATTGAATTAAGGTGTTATCTTGGCCATTTGGACATTACATGCAAGTTTAAGCCTTAAGTAGAAAAAGGCAAATTGCCATTTTTGCCTAATGTCACTTTATGTCAAAAACTAAATCCTTGAGCATTGGTCCAAGATTTCTTGCAACAAAACAAATCCACAAATTAGAGGGGCCTAGATCAATGTATGCAAACATGTTTGACAGCATATAGAGGCCTGTAACTTCACTTTCACAAGGGGGGCATCAAGTAGAGAAAACTTGCAAAACACAACCGACTTCACATATCTGTTAACACAAGCTAAAGCAAACTTTGTGAACCAGTTCCATACATCAAAACAAGCCTGAAGCACGACCCTTCTACCCCTGAAACCTTCTCATACTCAAAATCCCTGTTTTGCTGCAAAACAGGGCAAGTTCTGCAAACTTCAATCCATAACCAATTCATATCGTGCGTTTTGTCCAAAAGAGTTTCAAACACCTTCTAATCAATCCACCTGAGCTATCCAGATCATCCATTGCAAGCTGTAACACCTCTAACACACTTTTCCATTTTCATTTCAAAGCTCTGCAGGTTGAGTTCTACAACACGATTCAAGGTGTTTCAAAGCAAGCCAAGCATTGGAGAAGCTTCCTTGGACCTCAGGCAAGCTCAACAGAAGCTCAAACACCATTGAAGGTTGCTGCATTGCCCTACTCGAATCCAACTAAAATAGGTTTTTTATCACTTCATATCTCTCTATTTAGGAACATTTAGCTTTAGGATTGTGAATGAAAAATGTAGTATTCAATGTCATGAAGCCATACATATGCTCAACTTTCATTTATATTAAGTGTGCTAGGAGAATTTCATCCATGAACATGTGAAAAAAGCTAGGTCAGGTTTTAGGGCCAGAGAAATTCTCTCTGGTCTTTGAGAGTTAGATTTAATGCTTTATATGGTTGGATTCGTGTTTAAATTCTCTACAAGTTTGATGTTGTAAGTTTTGCCAAAAAGTCACGTTTCCAGGATGTAGCATTTGAACCAGGCGCGCGCATATTTTGTTCAGAGGTTGAAGAAGAAGCTGGCTTGGGCTGGGCCTGTACAGGCTTGCTTCTGACACCCCCTATATTCAGTCTACACCCCCCTGGCCCATTTATTTGATATTTATCATTTTTTGACATTTTCATTTTTATTCTGCCTTTATTATTTTTATATGAAATATGAAAAATGCCAAAAAATAATTTTCTATATTTTTCATATTTATTTGATATTTATTTTATTTTATTAAGTACATATATATAAATAGACTATTTTCTTTTTAAAACAAAACTAAAAAAAAATAATACAAAAGATATATTTATTTTCATTCATTTCATATATTTATATTTAAAAACATTTTCTTGAATATACACTTTTTTTGTAAATAATTAATTTTATTTTTATATATACTTGATATGTTTAATATATATATATATATATATATATATATATATATATATATATATATATATATATATATATATATATATATATATATATATATATATATATATATATATATATATATATATATATATATATATATATATATATATATATATATATATATATATATATATATATATATATATATATATATATATATATATATTTTATTAGATAATTAGGACAAAAAAATACAAAAATAATACATTTTTATTTTTATTAATATTTGACACTAAAAATAATTTTTTTTTTACAATATACCTTTATTTTTGTATAAATTAATATATTATTGTATATAATTAATAAATATTGCTATTTATTTGAAAATTAGGGTTTTTCCCTAAATAACCAAAATAATTAAAATTTGACTTTTTTTATTTGTTTATATTTCATATTAAAAAATACCTTTTTCACATACATAAAAAATCTTTTTTGGCATAATGCATTTTATTTGATATTTATTTAATTATATTTATTTAAATGTTAAATGTTGCCTTGTATATTCGATATGGTTGTAATAACTTAGAATTTATTTCCTTGTCAAGTATCCCCAATTCAAATTTGTACCCCCTCCCTATATCATGTTGTAATAGTGTAGCATTTAAATTCTCGCACTTTTAAAAGCTTTCAATTATACCATGCCTAGACCTACGGTTTGTATGCAAAATAAAACCAACAAGTAGTTTGACCTAATCCAAAAATAAACATGCATGAAAAACAAACACAATGCACACTTGCACCCCTAGGGTTTCATCCACTTGTTGCCTTCAAATAATGGGCCATGGTTGAATGTCAAGTACTTTGGCAAAACAAAAACAAACAAAAAGATCATAGTCCCTCGATGACGCTATCTGAGTTGCCTAAACAAAAATGATCAAGTCCCTCAAGGAAATTGCCAAAGATACTTGACACTATTGCTATCATGGTCTATACGGTGACCCGCGCCTGTCCTGTTAACATCCTAACACAAGGTCGTTCACCAAATACAATGGTGAAGCAACACTGTTAAAAGGGTTAAAAACATAAGAAAGATCTTTGAGTAAAAAAGGGTAGATAGTTCTTAGTTACTTGATCAAGCTTGCAAAAACATCCTTGCTATTTTTTTAAATACACTTCACAACACAATTTCAAAACCCTACTTTCAAACATTGAAAACTTTTCAAAAGACAAAAACACCTTTGTATACATTCAAACAGGAATCATTACAAAGGTTGCCACAACGATGGCCTCTTTTCAAAACATTTTCCAAAATCACACACAAAGCACCATTTCAAACAATTGAAAAGCACCATTTCAAACAATTGAAAAGCAAAGCAAGTGATCTATGCAAGTAACTAAGAGCCCATGGATAACCATGGATAAAAAGGGTGATAATACCTTCCCTTTCTATAATCTACTCCCCTACCCCAAGAAAACATCTCAAAGGTCTTTCCTGTGCTTTTCGACCTTTCCTTAGGATAAAATAAAAAGTCGGTGGCGACTCTTGCTAAACCGAAACATTTGCGAACACGAACGCAAAATCCCAAGTCAGTTCTCCCATTGTATCACAGAACTGGCGAATCTGCTGGGGATAAATTGAAAGTGGAGTAACCTTAGGGCTTAGATCACCCTTTGCATGATTATTGTTTGCTTTGATTGTTTTACATTTTGGTTCTCTTGTTTGGGCTTGAAATCCTCCACCTGGATTTAGGAAACATTCATAGATAACAATACATTGTGGAAACTGTACGGGGTATTCCGACACGGTTGAAGCAATAGCTATATTAGTGCGAAATATTTGTGAGTACCAGTAGCCTTTGAGTCCATCAAAGAGAATACGGGGCCACTGAGTGATGTCATTAAGCACTGATGAACTAGAACCTTACTTGACCATCTTGGCCTTTTATTAGGGGTAGTGAGATGACCGGCTTTGGTGCAGTCCGAAGTTGGTAGATACTCGATACTACATCCATTGAGGGTTGTTTTCTTGGAATATTTTGGTCGCTAGTTAAGTGGCTAAACTAAAACAATGAACATAGAAAACAATCCAATGATATTGAGCTCCTTAGAACCCGGTTACTATTTATAGGACAGGTTTTGAGCCAACTAAACTCAAGAGGGTACTTACCTATGAAACCTCATGCAAGCCTGAAACTAGGGTTTTGTGTGACTTGCTTGTACATGTGTTTGTGCATACATCATGAACATCATAAAGCATCATATGCATCCACTAACTATTTCAAGGGTTTGGATCTTCATCTTTGTTTTTGTTTTGTAGGTCATGGAATCTCTTCGCAGGAAAACAATTCAAGTTAACCTTGTGAGGATCCCTCCTCAACTCAAAGAGCTTACTTCCAGGATTCCAGAGAATTCTCTCTTCAGTGAAAGACAGGGCAGACTCCTCAACTTAGTCAACACCAGCATTGAAGAAGACATGGTGAAAGTAATTTTCCAGTTCTTTGACCCCCTACATCACTGTTTCACATTCCCTGATTATCAATTGGTGCCTACTTTGGAGGAATTTTCTCAACTCTTGAGAATTCCTATTCTTAATCAACTACCCTACAAAGGTACGGAAAAATAAGCAAAGCCTGCAGATGTTTCTCAAGCATTACACTTGCAACCATCTGACATCAAGGGGCATTGGGAAACCAGAAGTGGTGTCAAGGGCTTCTTGGCAAAATTCTTGTTTGAGAAGGCACAAGACTGCTGGAATTCTCTTGATCTACAAGCCTTTGAAGAGATTGTGGCACTCCTCATTTATGGGTTGGTCTTGTTCCCAAACCCTTATCAACTTATAGATGTGAATGTTGTCAAGATTTTCATGTCCAAGAATCCCATACCTACATTTCTTGGGGACATCCTACACTCATTTTACACACGAACAATGAGGAAAAGAGGTGTTCTCATGTTCTGTACTCCTCTCCTAGCAAGGTGGTTTATTTCTCACCTTCCACAATCAGTCTTGAAGAATGAGCAGGGTTTAAGGTGGTCACAACGGTTGATGACCCTCACACATTCTAATGTACATTGGTGTTCTCGGTCCAGAGAAAATGTCATCATCATTGATCGTTGTGGTGAATTCCCTAATGTCCCATTACTTGGCATTAGGGGAGGCATTACCTACAACCCCTGTCTAGCTTTGAGACAATTTGGATATGCCCGGAGGGACGGCCCTCATGACATGCTGATTCCTGACCTAGTTTTTGACTTCGACAACGATGCGCAAGAACTTCGACAAAGGTTCATCAGAGCTTGGAGGATGCCTAACAAGGTGGATAGTAAGACACTGGGGCACACGAATTCCATCCCCTTTGGGCCTTACCTCAAGTGGGTACGAACCCGCTCCCAGAATCTTATGATGCCATATCCTCACATTCTCCCCTTGATTAAAGAGCCTGTTATGGAAGGAGAGGTTCCATACACCATCCTACATCCTGACATGCCAACATCCTAGGAGGAAATGCAAAAAAGTTGGATCCAACTCAAAGAAGAACGGGATACTTTTGAAGACAGCTTTTATGCCAGAGAGAAGAAGGTTTTAGAGCTCACCCGCCGCCTTCACGAGGAGGAAACTCTCAACACCTACATCGCACCAAAGAGGATGCGCAACGTCTTCTTCCATTAAGAATTTTGTAATATTTCGCCCATGGGGAACTTTTGTAATAACAAGTTCTTCTTAATATGACGTGTGTTCTTTTTGTTTATAACAAATTTGAATTTTTGAACCCTTGAATGCATTACATGAATAACATATCATTCATCATATGCATAAGCAGGTCATCAAGCCATGTTTCCTTATCTTTCTGCTGTTTATTTCAGCAAGATGGATTTGGAGCAAACAGTGAAGGACCTACAAGCACAAAATTCACAATTTCAGCAACTCCTCATGACCTTGGAAAAGGGTCAAGAGGATCTCAAAGTTCTGCTAGAGAAGAATAAAGAGAATAAAAAGAAAAAGAGACCGGGGGTAGCTACTTTCGGAAGAAGATTTGAGGGTGATGCTAGAAGAACTCTTGAGTTTCCTTCAACGTCTGACGAAGGGATTGGCAAGGGGAAAGGAGTTATTGTACCTTCTGAGTCTGAGATAGAAGAGGAGGAAGAGGAAGCAGACGAAGACTATTCAGAACAACAGTATCCACCAGCGGATGACAAATATAAGAACCTTGAAGACAGATTGGCAGCTATGGAGTTGCAGAGGGTGCCCGGTTTGTATTTTGAAGAACTGGGGTTGGTATCCGGGATTGTAATCCCTCCCAAGTTCAAGGTGCCGACATTTGCCAAGTACGACGGTTTGTCTTACCCTAAGATGCACTTGAGGTCGTATGGTAGAAAGATCCAACCACATTCATCCGATAAAGACCTATGGGTGCACTTTTTCTAAGACAACTTATATGGCACTCAACTAGATTGGTTTTATCAGCTCAAGAGATTAGAGGTCCACAATTGGGAAGACTTGGCAGCTGCTTTCTATCATCAGTATCAGTACAATGCTGATTTGGCGCCTACCCGTACTCAGCTACAAAGTATGGGGATGACTTCAAATGAAGGATTTAAGGAGTACGCCCAGAAGTGGCGCGACCTGGCTAAAAGGGTGCAGCCACCACTATCAGATAGGGAATTAGTTGACATGTTTTTGGGGACCCTATCTGGACCTTTCTTCAACCATCTAATCGAAAGCTCTTATGCGGGATTTACTGAGTTGATTTTGACCGGCGAGAGGGTGGAAGCCGATATCAAAAGTGGAAAGATTCAAAAGGATGCTTCCGCATCCACAGCTGCTAGAAAACCTTTCCCCGCCAAGAAGGAAGCATCTGTTGTATACACCCAGAAAAATCGGGAAAGAGAGGAACGTCGGCCAAAAGTGGGGGCCGTATTAATACAGAAGTCTGCATCAGACCAGCTTAGAAACAGTCAACCGAGGAATGATCAGCCCAGAACTTATCAGCAAAGGCCACCACGGCAGTTTACCCCAGTAAACATGACCCCTGTTCAAATCCTTCCACATCTCCTGAAGTTGAATCTTGCTAATTTAAAAGAGGCGCCAAAAAATGTAAATACCACCTCTCCATCCTACAACTCAAAAGCCAAGTGCGCTTACCATTCCGACAGTATTGGGCACGATACCAATAATTGTTGGGCACTCAAGAACAAAATTCAGGATATAATTAACGCCAAAGAGGTTGAATTTGACGCTCCGGAAAAGCCCAATGTTATATCCGCGCCGATGCCCAAGCACGGCCACAATGTGCATGCTGTTTTGGAAAGCCTCCATGTTACTGATGTTGCCGATCTGTTGACTCCATTGTTAGTGATAAAAGAAAATTTGTTGAGAGCCGGGATCTTTCCTGGTTGTGATGAACACTACTATTTTTGTTTGAACATTCAAAATGATTGTCAAATGTTGAAGTCGGGTGTCCAACGTCTGATGGATACTCAAGAAATACTTTTCCAGAAAACCCCTGTTAACACTTTAAATTCAATTACTCCTGATATTTGTGATACCTCAACCAATGATATTGCCATCATAACCATTTCCGACAATCCTCCCAAGGCTTGCAAAAGGCCTGTCAGGATTACACCAAACTCTGAATGTGTACCTCTAAAGATCACCATGCCGGGACCTGTCCCGTACCAATCAAGCAAAATGATACCGTGGAACTATGGGGGAGAAATCTTCTACCATGGCGTCAAAAAAATCAAAACAGTCCAAGAAATATCTGAAGAAGACCCTGATATAGGAAACATCGCGGGTACAAGCAAGATAACCCGCAGTGGCCGAATCTTTTCTCCAGAGATTGCTCCTCCCCGAGCAGTCTTCGGACCCTTAAAAGCCTTTGGACCTATTGGACCCTCTGTGCAAGGCCCAATGATTGAAGAGTTAAACACTCCTGAAGAAAGATCATATGCTGATAATACCGACAAGGGTAAGGGGATACTAGAGATGCCTGTCAGGACGAAGGCTCATGTTGTGGTTATCCCCGAAACCACTCAGAAGGAGATGGATGAAATCCTAAAAATATTCAAAAAAAGTGACTACGACGTTGTGGAACAATTAGGGCAAACCCCTTCTAAAATTTCAATGTTAGCTCTCCTGCTCTGTTTAGAGGCCCATGCCAAGGCCCTGATTAAATTCTCGAAGACGGCACATGTACCCCAAGAGTCTTCGGCTGGCCAATTTCAGGATTGTGTGGCCAGTCTTACTGCTGACAATGGCCTGGGCTTTTCCGATGCTGACCTAACTCCTAAAGGAAGGAAGCACAATGATGCGTTACATGTTTCAGTTGAGTGCCGAGGAACCACCCTCGCCCATGTCTTGGTGGATACTGGTTCTTCCCTGAATGTGCTGCCAAAGAAGGCCTTAGATCATTAGGATTGCGAAGGTTTGACCCTCAAACCTAGTAACATAGTCGTTAGAGCTTTCGATGGTTCCAAAAGAATGGTTCATGGAGAGGTTGATATTCCTATCAAGGTAGGCACCGAAGTGTTCAACTCCATCTTCTACATGATAGAAATTCGTCCGTCATACTCATGTTTGCTAGGAAGACCGTGGATCCATTATGCCGGGGCAGTTACATCCTCTTTGCACCAGATGCTGAAATATCCTGTTAAGGGTAAAATCATAATTGTGCATGGCGAGGAAGAGTACATGATTAGTCATCTCAATTCCTTTCGATATGTGGAGTTAGACGGCGAGTTCATCGAAACACCTTTTCAACATTTCAAGGAAGTTTCTCCCGAGGTAGCAGTTGCGAAGACAACAGTTGAGGTACCTATCATTCCCAAGCATGTGGCTAAGATGGCATCTCTCAAGGATGCGGAGGCTGTGATTAAGGAGGGGAAGAGCACAGTATGGGGACAATTGCCTGACTTTCCCCATAAGACGGACAAGTTTGGTTTAGGGTTTACTGCTGCAGGACAAAAGGCTATGCGCCGCTCTAAGATTGGAAGACAACCCGTCAAGATCTCACACCACGGAATCAATGTTGTAGAAGATGAAGAAGAGGAGAGCCACTTTGAAGACTGGATCTTTCCGACTGTCGAAGGGGGTTTGAGCAATTGGGAAGCAAAGGATTTTTTTCCTATCACCTTTATCAACCAGTAATTTTATCTTTGAACAATTTCCCATTTTTATGGTCTGTAATAACTAAAACAAATCGCACACTATTTTCACCTCATGCCTTGCCCGGGGCATGTAGGTCCATTTGTAAGGGCTTGATTTTCTTCATAATCATATGCCATGTTTTAATGAGTCATTGGACGTTTTTCATCTATAAAATGTTGTGTTCATTTCTATTTCCTTTTGCATTTTGTTTGTTTAAGGATGGCTATCCCTTACACGCACCCATACTCACAAATGCAGGTACCCATCCACTCCGGATTCCATGGATGACTATTCTGTTTTAGCCTTCGATAACTCTGAAGATTTGGTCAATCATGCTGAGTACGAAGTTGACGAAGATTGTGAAGTGTCGGGAGAGTTAGCCAGACTTCTACAATAGGAAGAGAGGGTCATTCTGCCTCATGAAGAGTTGGTAGAAACCATCAACTTAGGGACAGAGGAAGACAGGAAAGAAGTGAAAGTGGGTGCCAACCTAGAACCGAGTATCAAGGAGCTCTTAGTGCAGTTGTTAAACGGATATGTTGAAATCTTTGCTTAGTCTTATGAAGACATGCCAGGACTAGACACCGATATCGTGGTCCACTGTCTCCCTACTAGAGAAGATTGTCCACCGATCAAGCAAAAGGTTCGTCGAATGAGACCTGACATGTCCAAGAAGATTAAGGCTGAAGTAATGAAGCAATTCAACACTGGCTTTATGGCTGTTACCTCCTATCCACAATGGGTTGCTAACATCATGCCCGTACCCAAAAAGGATGGCAAAGTCAGAATGTGTGTAGACTATCGGGATTTGAACAAGGCTAGCCCTAAAGATGATTTTCCGCTGCCACATATCGACATCCTGGTTGACAACACAGCTCAACACAAGGTTTTTTCTTTCATGGATGGATTCTCGGGATACAACCAAATCAAAATGGCCCCTGAGGACATGGAGAAAACAACCTTTGTTACACAATGGGGTACCTTCTGCTACAAAGTGATGTCGTTCGGACTAAAGAATGCAGGGGCAACCTATCAACGCGCCATGGTAGCTTTGTTTCATGATATGATACATCATGAGATCGAGGTTTATGTAGACGACATGATAGCTCGATCACAGATAGAAGAAGAACACCTTGAACATTTGCAAAAGTTGTTTTCCAGGTTGAAGGAGTACAAGATCATACTGAACCCAAGAAAGTGCACTTTTGGAGTTAGGTCTGGTAAACTTCTGGGATTTATTGTCAGCAACAAGGGCATTAAGGTTGATCGAGCCAAAGTAAAAGCTATACAAGAAATGCCTGCCCCTCGCACTGAAAAGGAGGTTAGAGGATTCTTGGGATGCTTGAACTATATTGCAAGGTTCATCTCTCACCTGACATCTACCTGTGAGCCAATTTTCAAACTGTTGAAGAAAGATCAGGTAGTTGAATGGAACAATGATTGTCAAATTGCTTTTGATAATATCAAGGAGTATTTTCTAGAACCTCCTATTCTGATGCCACCCGTCGAAGGAAGGCCGTTGATCATGTATCTGACTGTTTTGGACAACTCAATGGGGTGCGTACTGGGCCAACATGACGAGTCTGGTCGAAAAGATCATGCCATTTATTACCTTAGCAAAAAGTTTACCGACTGTGAGACTCGCTACTCACTGCTCGAGAAAACTTGTTGCGCTTTGGTATGGGCTGCTCGCCGGCTAAGGCAGTATATGTTGACTCATACCACTTTGTTGATCTCCAAGATGGACCCGATCAAATATATCTTCGAGAATCCTGCTTTATCTGGAAGAATCGCTAGATGGAAGATGATCCTGACTGAGTATGACATCCAGTATACTACTCAAAAAACTATAAAAGGGAGTGTACTAGCTGACCATCTAGCTCATCAAGCTGTCGAAGATTATCAATCTATGAGATTCGACTTCCCTGACAAGGACATCATGACTTTGGACAACATTGAAAGTAACGGACTGTATGACGGACCTGAACAAGGATCCCGATGGACCCTATACTTTGATGGTGCTTCAAATTCACTTGGTAACGGTATCGGTGCGGTACTCATTTCCCCAGAAGGTTGCCATACATCTTTCACTGCCCGACTTTGCTTCAGCTGTACCAACAACATGGCTGAATATGAAGCTTGCATCTTTGGTCTCAAGGCTACTATAGACTTGGGAATCAAATCTATGGTCGTATTTGGGGACTCGGATTTGGTTATCAGTCAAGTCAAAGGAGAGTGGGACACCAAACATCCTAATCTTATCCCATACAAAGAACATGTCCTGACTTTGTTGCCTCATTTCGAGCAGATTACTTTCGAGCATTTCCCGCGAGAAGAAAATCAGCTAGCAGATGCTCTGGCTACAATGTCTTCCATGTTTAAACTCAACTGGGATAACGAGGCTCCCCAAATTACCATCGAGCGAATGGACGAACCTGCGCACTGTCATGAGATTAATACCGAAGAAGTAGTGGAACAACCCTGGTTTCATGAGATCAAAAGGTATCTCCAGACTAGAGAATACCCCGAAGGAGCTTCCGTCAATGACAAAAAGTTCTTAAGGAGATTTTCTGCAAAGTTCTTCCTAAGCAATGGCATCCTTTATAAACGCAGCCATGATTGTGTTTTACTTCGATGTGTGGACAAAGCTAAAGTAGAGTTGATCATGACTGAGATACACAGCGGCACATTTGGCACCCATTTAAGAGGACACACAATGGCAAAGAAGATTCTGAGGGCAGGCTACTACTGGTCTACCATGGAAGCTGATTGTCACCAATATTCCCGTACCTGCCATAAATGCCAAGTTTACGCCGATAAAGTACATATTCCTCCTGTTCCTCTCAACGTTCTGACAGCTCCTCGGTCGTTCGCAATGTGGGGGCATTGACATGATTGGAGAGATCAAGCCCACGGCATCCAATGGACATCGCTTCATCTTGGTCGCTATTGATTATTTTACCAAGTGGGTCGAAGCAGCTTCTTATGCCTCAGTTACAAAGAATGTGGTTGCCCGCTTCATCAAGCAGAATCTCATATGCTGGTATGGTGTCCATGACAGGATTATCACAGACAACGGTACAAATTTAAACAATACTATGATCACCGCGCTATGCGAACAATTCAAGATTTATCATCACAATTCATCCCCCTATCGACCGAAGATGAACGGTGTTGTTGAAGTCGCGAACAAAAATATCAAGAAGATCATTCAAAAAATGACAGTTACCTACAAGGACTGGCATGAGATGTTACTGTTTTCTCTGCATGGATATCGTACCACGACACGTACTTCAACAGGGGCAACCCCATTTTCTTTAGTATATGGCATGGAGGATGTTTTTCCCATGGAGGTTCAGATTCCTTCCTTAAGGATTATGAAGGATGCCGGTTTGAGTGAAGACGATTGGATTCAGACCCGGCTTGATCAACTTAATTTGATCGATGAGAAGTGACTTACTGCTGTTTGCCATGGTCAGACGTATCAAAAACGGATGATCATGGCTTTCAACAAGAAAGTCAGGCGTCAGATATATCAAGTCGGAGATCTTGTAATCAAGCGGATCATCTTGCCGCAAAGTGATCCTAGGGGAAAATGGACTCCTACTTACGAAGGACCATTTGTGATTAAGAGCATCTTTTCTGGTGGGGCAACGATTCTGACCACCATGGACGGCGACGATTTGCCACATCCTGCTAACACAGACATAGTCAAAAGATACTACGCATAAAACAACCCGACAAGTTGAAAACCCAAAAGGGCGACTTGGGCAAAAATGGGCATCCTCGTGAACCGAAAAACCCGAAAGGGCGGTTCAGGTAAAAATTAGGGATAGAACAAAAAATCTGTACACCCGCAAGTTGAAAACCCGGAAGAGCGACTTGGGCAAAAAAGGGTTTCCCGGTGGATCGAAAACCCGAAAGGGCGATTCAGGCAAAAGTTAGGGAATTAAGGCGTATGACTGTGTCTCGTCGGATCACTTCAAGAACAATCTCTTCATCAACAAGCTCTGAGATTCTGATCAACCTAGTCATCGGCGGACAAAGAAACGAATGGACAAGATATTCAGAGTTGTGAAGGCCATAACAGAATGGGAATCCCATGGAATTGTTACACATAGCCGTCTTTCTTTTGTATAAATTTTTTCAATTTTTATGACAACATTCTCTTACTAGGATGTCTGTCTCCTTTGTACAAAGATACTCACAAAAGTTAATACAAATACACTTCCAAGTGCAGAAATTTGCTTGCCGTTCTTTTTCTTTTTACACTTATGTTTTGTTTGAAAACGTCCAATGTTTTGTTAAATAGGCATATGCATTTGAACATAATCATTACTTACAGGTAAAACGAAATTGAAAAAGGATAGTTACTGATAGGTGGAAGGTGTAGGAAGATATCTTTATTCCATCTCAGGAAAAATCCCCTGCGATACATCATTCAGACCCTCAACAAGGCTAAATTTGGAGTATATTTCCCCAGCGGAGTTAAGCTTCAAGATCCTTAGCAGAGTCAGTGCATTCCAAAACTTGATTCCCCAGCTGAGCTAAGTTTCGAAATTACCATCAAAATTAAGCTTCAAGATCCCCAGTGGACCCCCAAAAATCCTGAAAATCCTATACCCAGCGGAACCAGAATAGTGAACATTCTCCCCACAGAGATATTTCCCAGCAGATTGAAGATTCTCAGTCTCATTTCTCCAGCAGAAATCTCCCAGGTTTTAACTTCCAGTAGAGATTTTCAAAGTTTTCCTTATTCCCCAAGCAGTCAGCAGTCAGCAATGATTTCTCATCTTCAGCAATCAAAGATGTTTGGAATCCCCAACTTTGAGAAGGTGAAAATAGTGTGCGATTTGTTTTAGTTATTACAGACCATAAAAATGGGAAATTGTTCAAAGATAAAATTATTGGTTGATAAAGGTGATAGGAACAAAATCCTTTGCTTCCCAATTGCTCAAACCCCCTTCGACAGTCGTAAAGATCCAGTCTTCAAAGTGGCTCTCCTCTTCTTCATCTTCTACATCATTGATTCCGTGGTGTGAGATCTTGACGGGTGGTCTTCCAATCTTAGAGCGGCGCATAGCCTTTTGTCCTGCAGCAGTAAACCCTAAACCAAACTTGTCCGTCTTATGGGGAAAGTCAGGCAATTGTCCCCATATTGTGCTCTTCCCCTCCTTAATCACAGCCTCCGCGTCCTTGAGATATGCCATCTTAGCCACATGCTTGGGAATGATAGGTACCTCAACTGTTGTCTTCGCAACTGCTACCTCGGGAGAAACTTCCTCGAAATGTTGAAAAGGTGTTTCGATGAACTCGCCGTCTAACTCCACATATCAAAAGGAATTGAGATGACTAATCATGTACTCTTCCTCGTCATGCACAGTTATGATTTTACCGTTAACAGGATATTTCAGCATCTGGTGCAAAGAGGATGTAACTATCCCGGCATAATGGATCCACAGTCTTCCTAGCAAACATGAGTATGAAGGACGGATGTCCATCACGTAGAAGGTGGAGTTGAACACTTCGGTGCCTACCTTGATAGGAATACCAACCTCTCCATGAACCATTATTTTGGAACCATCGAAAGCTCTGACGACTATGTTACTAGGTTTGAGGTTCAAACCTTCACAATCCAAACGATCTAAGGCCTTCTTTGGCAGCACATTCAGGGAAGAACCAGTATCCACCAAGACATGGGCGAGGGTGGTTCCTCGGCACTCAACTGAAACATGTAACGCATCATTGTGCTTCCTTCCTTTAGGAGTTAGGTCAGCGTCGGAAAAGCCAAGGCCATTGTCAGCAGTAAGACTGGCCACACAATCCTTAAATTGGTCAGCCGAAGTCTCTTGGGGTACATGTGTCGTCTTCAAGAATTTAATCAGGGCCTTGGCATGGGCCTCTAAAAAGAGTAGGAGGGCTAACATTGAAATTTTAGAAGGGGTTTGCCCTAATTGTTCCACAACGTCGTAGTCACTTTTTATGATTATTTTTAGGATTTCATCCATCTCCTTATGAGTGGTTTCAGGGATAACCACAGTATGAGCCTTCGTCCTGACAGGCATCTCCAGTATCCCCTTACCCTTGTCGGTATTATCAGCAGATGATCTTTCTTCAGGAGTGTTTAACTTTTCAATCATTGGGCCTTGCACAGAGGGTCCAACAAGTGCAGAGGCTTTTAAGGGTCCGAAGACTGCTCAGGGAGGAGCAATCTTTGGAGAAAAGATCCGGCCACTGTGGGTTATCTTGCTTGTACCCGCGATGTTTCCTATATCAGGGTCTTCTTCAGATATTTCTTGGACTGTTTTGATTTGTTTGATGCCATGGTAGAAGATTTCTCCCCCATAGTTCCACGGTATCATTTTGCTTGATTGGTAAGGGACATGTCCCGGCATGGTGATCTTTAGAGATACACATTCAGAGTTGGGTGTAATCCTGACAGGCCTTTTGCAAGCCTTGGGAGGATTGTCAGAAATGGTTATGATGGCAATATCATTGGTTGAGGTATCGCAAATATCAGGAGTAATTGAATTGAAAGTGTTAACAGGGGTTTTCTGGAAAAGTATTTCTTGAGTATCCATCAGACGTTGGACACCCGACTTCAACATTGGACAATCATTTTGAATGTTCAAACAAAAATAGCAGTCTTCATCACAACCAGGAAAGATCCCGGCTCTCAACGAATTTTCTTTTATCACTAACAATGGAGTCAACTGTTCGGCAACATCAGTAACATGGAGGCTTTCCAAAACATCATGCACATTGTGGCCGTGCTTGGGCATCGGCGCGGATATAACATTGGGCTTTTCCGGAGCGTCAAATTCAACCTCTTTGGCGTCAATTAAGTCCTGAATTTTGTTCTTGAGTGCCCAACAATTATTGGTATCGTACCCAATACTGTCGGAATGGTAAGCGCACTTGGCTTTTGAGTTGTAGGATGGAGAGGTGGTATTTACATTTTTTGGCGCCTCTTTTAAATTAGCAAGATTCAACTTCAGGAGATGTGGAAGGATTTGAACAGGCGTCATGTTTACTGGGGTAAACTGCCGTGGTGGCCTTTGCTGATAAGTTCTGGGCTGATCATTCCTCGGTTGACTGTTTCTAAGCTGGTCTGATGCGGACTTCTATATTAATACGGCCCCCACTGTTGGCCGACGTTCCTCTCTTTCCCGATTTTTCTGGGTGTATACAGCAGATGCTTCCTTCTTGGCGGGGAAAGGTTTTCTAGCAGTTGTGGATGCGGAAGCATCCTTTTGAATCTTTCCACTTTTGATATCGGCTTCCACCCTCTCGCTGGTCAAAATCAACTCAGTAAATCCCGCAGAAGAGCTTCTGATTAGATGGTTGAAGAAAGGGCCAGATAGGGTCCCCAAAAACATGTCAACTAATTCCCTATCTGATAGTTATGGCTGCACCCTTCAGGCCAGGTCGCGGCACTTCTGGGCGTACTTCTTAAACCCTTCATTTGAAGCCATCTCCATACTTTGTAGCTGAGTACGGGTAGGCGCCAAATCAGCGTTGTACTGATACTGACGATAGAAAGCGGCTGCCAATTCTTCCCAATTGTGGACCTCTAATCTCTCGAGCTGATAAAACCAATCTAGCTGAGTGCCAGACAAGCTGTCTTGGAAAAAGTGCACCCATAGGTCTTTATCAGATGAATGTGGTTGGATCTTTCTAACATACGACCTCAAGTGAATCTTAGGGCAATACAGACCGTCATACTTGGCAAATGTCGGCACCTTGAACTTGGGAGGGATACAATCCCGGCTATCAACCCCAGTTCTTCATAATCCAATTCGGGCACCCTCTGCAACGCCATAGCTGCCAATCTGTCTTCAAGGTTCTTATATTTGTCATCCGCTGGTGGATATGGTTGTTCTGAATAGTCTTCGTCTGCTTCCTCTTCCTCCTCTTCTATCTCAGACTCAGAAGGTACAGTAACTCCTTTCCCCTTGCTAATCCCTTCGTCAGACGTTGAAGGAAACTCAAGAGTTCTTCTAGCATCGCCCTCAAATCTTCTTCCGAAAGTAGCTACCCCCGGTCTCTTTTTCTTTTTCTTCTCTTTATTCTTCTCTAGAAGAACTTTGAGATCCTCTTGACCCTTTGCCAAGGTCCTGAGGAGTTGCTGAAATTGTGAATTTTGTGCTTGTAGGTCCTTCATTGTTTGCTCCAAATCCATCTTGCTGAAATAAACAGCAGAAAGATAAGGAAACCTGGCTTGATGACCTGCTTATGCATATGATGAATGATATGTTATTCATGTAATGCATTCAAGGGTTCAAAAATTCAAATTTGTTATAAACAAAAAGAACACACGTCATATTAAGAAGAACTTGTTATTACAAAAGTGCCCTATGGGCGAAATATCACAAAATTCTTAATGTAAGAAGATGTTGCGCATCCTCTTTGGTGCGATGTAGGTGTTGAGAGTTTCCTCCTCGTGAAGGCGGCGGGTGAGCTCTAAAACCTTCTTCTCACTGGAATAGAAGCTGGCTTCAAAAGTATCCCGTTCTTCTTTGAGTTGGATCCAACTCTTTTGCATTTCCTCCCAGGATGTTGGCATGTCAGGATGTAGGATGGTGTATGGAACCTCTCCTTCCATAACAGGCTCTTTAATCAAGGGGAGAATGTGAGGATATGGCATCATAAGATTCTGGGAGAGGGTTCGTACCCACTTGAGGTAAGGCTCAAGGGGGATGGAATTCGTGTGCCCCAGTGTCTTACTATCCACCTTGTTAGGCATCCTCCAAGCTCTGATGAACCTTTGTCGATGTCCTTGCGCATCATTGTCGATGTCAAAAACTAGGTCAGGAATCAGCATGTCATGAGGGCCGTCCCTCCGGGCATATCCAAATTGTCTCAAAGCTAGACATGGGTTGTAGGTAATGCCTCCCCTAATGCCAAGTAATGGGACATTAGGGAATTCACCACAACAATCAATGATGATGACATTTTCTCTAGACTGAGAACACCAATGTACATTAGAATGTGTGAGGGTCATCAACCGTTGTGACCACCTTAAACCATGCTCATTCTTCAAGACTGATTGTGGAAGGTGAGAAATAAACCACCTTGTTAGGAGAGGAGTACAGAATATGAGAACACCTCTTTTCCTCATTGTTCGTGTGTAAAATGAGTGTAGGATGTCCCCAAGCAATGTAGGTATGGGATTCTTGGACATGAAAATCTTGACAGCATTCACATATATAATTTGATCAAGGTTTGGGAACAAGACCAACCCATAGATGAGGAGTGCCACAATCTCTTCAAAGGCTTGTAGATCAAGAGAATTCCAGCAGTCTTGTGCCTTCTCAAACAAGAATTTTGCCAAGAAGCCCTTGACACCACTTCTGGTTTCCCAATGCCCCTTGATGTCAGATGGTTGCAAGTGTAATGCTTGAGCAACATCTTCAGGCTTTGGTTCTTTTTATGTACCGTTGTAGGGTAGTTGATTAAGAATAGGAATTCTTAGGAGTTGAGAAAATTCCTCCAAAGTAGGCACCAATTGATAATCAGGGAATGTGAAACAGTGGTGTAGGGGGTCAAAGAACTGGAAAAGTACTTTCACCATGTCTTCTTCAATGCTGGTGTTGACTAAGTTGAGGAGTCTACCATGTCTTTCACTGAAGAGAGAATTCTCTGGAATCCTGGAAGAAAGCTCTTTGAGTTGAGGAGGGATCCTCACAAGGTTGACTTGAATTGTTTTCCTGCGAAGAGATTCCATGACCTACAAAACAAAAACAAAGATGAAGATCCAAACCCTTGAAATGGTTAGTGGATGCATATGATGCTTTATGATGTTCATGATGTATGCACAAACACATGTACAGGAAAGTCACATAAAACCCTAGTTTCAGGCTTGCATGAGGTTTCATAGGTAAGTACCCTCTTGAGTTTAGTTGGCTCAAAAGCTGTCCTATAAATAGTAACCGGGTTCTAAGGAGCTCATTATCATTGGATTGTTTTCTATGTTCATTGTTTTGGTTTAGCCACTTAACTAGCGACTAAAATATTCCAAGAAAATAACCCTCAATGAGTATAGTATCGAGTATCTACCAACTTCGGACTGCACCAAAGCCCGTCATCTCACTACCCCTAATAAAAGGACAAGATGGTCAAGTAAGGTTCTAGTTCATCAGTGCTTAATGACATCACTCAGCGGACCCGTATTCTCTTTGATTGACTCAAAGGCTACCGATACTCACAAATATGTCACACTAATATAGCTATTGCTTCAACCGTGTCGATATACCCCGCACAGTTTCCACAATGTATTGCTATCTATGAATGTTTCCCAAATCCGGGTGGAGGATTTCAAGCCCAAACAAGAGAACCAAAATGTAAAACAATCAAAGCAAACAATAATCATGCAAAGGGTGATCTAAGCCCTAAGGTTACTCCACTTTCAATTTATCCCCAGCAGAGTCACCAGATCTGTGATACGGTGGGAGAACATACTTGGGATTTTGCGTTCGTGTTCGCAAATGTTTCGGTTTAGCAATAGTCGCCACCGACTTTTTATTTTATCCTAAGGAAAGGTCGAAAAGCACAGGAAAGACCTTTGAGATGTTTTCTTGGGGTCGGGGAGTAAATTATAGAAAGGGAAGGTATTAGCACCCTTTCTATCCATGGTTATCCATGGGCTCTTAGTTACTTGCTTAGATCACTTGCTTTGCTTTTCAATTGTTTGAAATGGTGCTTTTCAATTGTTTGAAATTGTGCTTTGTGTGTGATTTTGGAAAATATTTTGAAAAGAGGCCATCGTTGTGGCAACCTTTGTAATGATTCCTGTTTGAATGTATACAAAGGTTTTTTTGTCTTTTGAAAAGTTTTCAATGTTTGAAAGTAGGGTTTTGAAATTGTGTTGTGAAGTGTATTTAAAAAAATAACAAGGATGTTTTTGCAAGCTTGATCAAGTAACTAAGAGCTATATACCCTTTTTTACTCAAAGATCTTTCTTATGTTTTTAACCCTTTTAACAGTGTTGTTTCACCATTGTATTTGGTGAACAACCTTGTGTTAGGATGTTAACAGGACAGGCGCGGGTCATCGTATAGACCATGATAGCAATAGTGTCAAGTATCTTTGGCAATTTCCTTGAGGGACTTGATCATTTTTGTTTAGGCAACTCAGATAGCGTCATCGAGGGACTGTGATCTTTTTGTTTGTTTTTGTTTTGCCAAAGTACTTGACATTCAACCATGGCCCATTATTTGAAGGCAACAAGTGGATGAAACCCTAGGGGTGCAAGTCTGCATTGTGTTTGTTTTTCATGCATGTTTATTTTTGGATTAGGTCAAACTACTTGTTGGTTTTATTTTGCATACAAACCCTAGGTCTAGGCATGGTATAATTGAAAGCTTTTAAATGTGCGAGAATTTAAATGCTACACTATTACAACATGATATAAGGAGGGGGGTACAAATTTGAATTAGGGATACTTGACAAGAAAATAAATTCTAAGTTATTACAACCATATCGAATGTACAAGGCAACATTTAACATTTAAATAAATACAATTAAATAAATATCAAATAAAATGCATTATGCCAAAAAAGATTTTTTATGTATGTGAAAAAGGTATTTTTTAATATGAAATATAAACAAATAAAAAAAGTCAAATTTTAATTAGTTTGGTTATTTAGGGCAAAACCCTAATTTCCAAATAAATAGCAATATTTATTAATTATATACAATAATATATTAATTTATACAAAAATAAAGGTATATTGTAAAAAAAAAGTATTTTTAGTGTCAAATATTAATAAAAATAAAAATGTATTATTTTTGTATTTTTTTGTCCTAATTATCTAATAAAATAAAGTATATATATATATATATATATATATATATATATATATATATATATATATATATATATATATATATATATATATATATATATTAAACATATCAAGGATATATAAAAATAAAATTAATTATTTACAAAAAAAGTGTATATTCAAGAAAATGTTTTTAAATATAAATAAATGAAATGAATGAAAATAAATATATCTTTTGTATTATTTATTTTTTTGAGTTTTGTTTTAAAAATAAAATAGTCTATTTATATATATGTGTACTTAATAAAATAAAATAAATATCAAATAAATATGAAAAATATAGAAAATTATTTTTTGGCATTTTTCATATTTCATATAAAAATAATAAAGTCAGAATAAAAATGAAAATGTCAAAAAATGAAAAATATCAAATAAATGGGCCAGGGGGTGTAGACTGAATATAGGGGGTGCCATAAGCAAGCCTGTACAGGCCCAGCCCAAGCCAGCTTCTTCTTCAACCTCTGAATAAAATATGCGCGCGCCTGGTTCAAATGCTACATCCTGGAAACGTGACTTTTTGCCAAAACTTACAACATCAAATTTGTAGAGAATTTAAACATGAATCCAACCATATAAAGCATTAAATCTAACTCTCAAAGACCAGAGATAATTTCTCTGGCCCTAAAACCTGACCTAGCTTTTTTCACATGTTCATGGATGAAATTCTCCTAGCCCACTTAATACAAATGAAAGCTGAGCATATGTATGGCTTCATGACATTGAATACTACAATTTTCATTCACAAACCTAAAGCTAAATGTTCCTAAATAGAGAGATAGAAAGTGATAAAAAACCTGTTTTAGTTGGATTCGAGTAGGGCAATGCAGCAACCTTCAATGGTGTTTGAGCTTCTGTTGAGCTTGCCTGAGGTCTAAGGAAGCTTCTCCAATGCTTGGCTTGCTTTGAAACACCTTGAATCCTGCTGTAGAACTCAACCTGCAGAGCTTTGAAATGAAAATGGCAAAGTGTGTTAGAGGTGTTACAGCTTGCAATGGATGATCTAGATAGCTCAGGTGGATTGATTGGAAGGTGTTTGAAACTCTTTTAGACAAAACGCACGATAGGAATTGGTTATGGCTTGAAGTTTGCAGAACTTGCCCTGTTTTGCAGCAAAACAGGGATTCTGAGTATGAGAAGGTTTCAGGGGTAGAAGGGCCGTGCTTCAGGCTTGTTTTGATGTATGGAACTGGTTCACAAAGTTTGCTTTAGCTTGTGTTAACAGATATGTGAAGTTGGTTGTGTTTTGCAAGTGTTCTCTACTTGATGCCCCTCTTGTGAAAGTGAAGTTACAGGCCTCTATATGTTGTCAAACATGTTTTCATACATTGCTCTAGGCCCATCTGATTTGTGGATTGGTTTTGCTGCAAGAAATCTTGGACCAATGCTCAAGGATTTAGTTTTTGACATAAAGTGACATTAGGCAAAAAAGGCAATTTTCCTTTTTCTACTTAAGGCTTAAACTTGCATGTAATGTCTAAATGGCCAAGATAACACCTTAATTCAATGGTTAAGCATTAATTTATGAAGTGTAAGTTGGTTTTGAGGCCTGCAAGCTAGCACCAAACATGCTGATTTGAAAATGCAAGTTGCTATGAACATGTATTGGCCATGAACAAAAGTGAGTTTTTGCCAACTTTAAGAATTCGATTCTATCTAACCACAAGGGTGTTTGAGGAGTTCTTGGACAATTTTGAAAGCTTAGAACATGTACTACAATCCATCTTTGTAATGCAACTTGAAACTCCAAGTGTAACTATGTGAAAAATGGCCAAGAAGATGGGTCAAAATCCTGCCTAGATTAGGGCAAATTTTCTCTAAGTTAAAAGTTTTAGGTACCCTTGTTCCAAAAATCATAACTTGAGATACAAGCTTACTTTGAAAAAACTTTGTGAATCAAATTTGTAGACTTTGTAATGGACTACAACTTTCATGTTGCAAGCTTTGTTTGAATCCAATTGCATATTGATGAAAAAATGGGACAAAGTTAGGAAAAATAATAAAATTTCATAACTTAGAAAATTTCTAAGTTATGAAATTTTTTCATTTTAAACCCTAATTTGCATTTTTGGGTTTCTTGATGAACAAGTTTCATAATTTGACATGTTTTGATGAAAAATAACTCTTGGCACTTGACTTTAACCAAAAAGTCAAAGTTTGACTTTTCAGTATACAGTCAAATTTTGATCAATTGACTGAAAAATTCATCTGTCAACCCTATGCATTTGAGATCTTTTGAACTTGTTGAATGGGTCAAGACAATTTCATTGAGTTCTTGAATCCATATATGAGCTTGGTTTGCCATTGGTTAGGTCAAACAGTCAAAAATTGCCTTTGTGCAGTCAAAACCCTAAATATGACCATTTTTCCCTTTTGGTGATCTGATCAAATTTCTTGTGGAATGATGATCCAAACTTGATCAAATGGTTCATATGAGTTCATAATGTTGATGTGGGTCAAATTTCATGAGGTTTGACTGTTAATTGGCCACAGTTTATTTTTTCCCCAACATAGTTGATTTTTAGGTCAACTGTCCAATTGACTGGGCAAAGATTTGAATCAAGGCTTGAAACTTGACATGGGCAAACTTGTGAACCCAACATGAAGTATGAAAGTCACTTTGGGCATTTTAGGTCAAAAAATCCTTGTGCAAACTCAAACCCTAATTTAGGTTAACAGTGCAAGGAGGTGTCTTGAGCAGAGCAAACCCTAGCTTGATCTTGAGTTCCAAGGGTCTTGTGATGAGAAAATGTTGATGAAATGAGAGGGAAATTTTTGGGGTACAACAATGACCAACAAGACCACGCGCGCGAGAAGCTTTACTTTTCCTGGCCAGTCCAAATTTCATCATTTTCGTGCCAACTTTTCAATGCCTTGCAAACTTCATTTTCAATTTTCATCAACATCAATATTGGAGCTCATCATCTCAGCTTTCAAACGATACAAAATTTGTGAAAAACGCACGAGGGGTGAGGGATGTAATTGCTTTAGGCTAGAGCATTTCTTCACATGCACGATGGTGATGATAACAAGTCAAGCCATAATTAGAAGCTCCTTGCAAAAAGTACAAATCTGTTGCATGGTCCTTATTGTACACTTCATATGCATGCCTTTGATCTCATTATCTTTCCCTGAAAATCCAAACAAGATCTCATTATCTTTGCACAAAGCCAAAAATAATAAAACTTATTTAATAAAATAATATTGAAATGATTAATAAAAGTAAAATAATTGGTAAAATAAAAAAAATTATTACAAAAACAAATAAAAATTCTAAAAAAATATCTGAAGTCAATCATGAGTTCATAAGTATTGACAAAAGTTTTCAGAATTTTTTAAAGTCAAAAGTCTATTTTTAAAATTTAAAGAAATAAGAAAAATAAATCAAAATTTATGAAAAATAGTAAAATTAAAAATTAAAATAAAATGAGGTCACCAATATTTGTCAAGTGGCTATTGGATCCTTCCATAATTTTAAAGAAGTGAAAAACACAAGAAGGGGGGGTTGAATTGGAATCACGAAATACAATGTGTAACCCGGTGGGAGAACTAACTTGGTCGTTTTGTGTTTTATCGTAAATGTTACGGTTAGCAAGAGTCGCCACCGACTTTTATTTTATCCAAAATGAAAGGTTGAAAAGAACAGGAAAGACCTTTGAGATATTTTTTTGAGTTCGAGGGTAGATTATGAAAAGGGAAGGTATTAGCACCCTTTTCATCCGTAGTTATCTACAGGCTCTTAGTTGCTTGCTAGATCACTTGCTTTTGTTTGAAAATATGCTTTGTGTGGTTTTAGAAAGTATTTTGAAAAGGCGCCATCGTTTAGGAAAACTTTGTAATGATTCTCGTTCGTAAGAATGTATACAAAGTGTTGATCTTTTGAAAATGTTTCAAATTTGGAAGATGTTTTTTGAAAGTATTGGTGTTTATTTTGAAAGTAGCAAGGATGTTTTGGTTTGAAAATGAGCAAGCAACTAGGAGCATTCTAACTACTTAAAAGTCTTTCATGTTTATTTCCTCTTTCCTTTGACGTTGTTATCTTACCCTTGATTTGGTAATTAACCCTATCTTTGGATGTAAAAGGCACGGGCAAGGGTCATCGTATAGCCATGATTAGCAATGTTGTAAGATATCTTAACATTTCCTTTAAGGTACTAAGATCATTTTTGAAAGGCAACCTTGATAGCGTCATCGAGGGACTATGATCTTGTATTTTTGCTTGTTTTTGCTAAGATACCTCACATGTATAATATGGCTATTTGATAAGGCAACAAAGTGGATTTACCCTGAGGGTGCAAGTGTGCAAGTGTGTCTTTTTCATGATTGATTTGTCTTGATTAGGGTTTTCTATTTGTTGGTTTTAATCTTTCCATACAAACCCTAATTACTAGCATTTGTATATAAAGCATTAAATTGCATAAAATAAAAATACTAAGCTATTACATCATTAGGGGAGGGGTGTACAAATTACAAATAGGGAATTGCAAGAAATTAAAACCCTAATTATCTATTACAACCATATTGAATTTGAATAAATATACAAGAAATGAAATGAATATAATGTACAAATAGGAATGGATATGGAATGATTTTTTATTGTATTAAAGGTTTTGACCTAATTAAATTTAAGTGAGATAATTGACTAGAATAAGAAAATTAAAATTAAGTTAGTAAAAGAAATTAATTTATTAAAGAAAACAAGTTTTTAGGGGTTTTTGTGAATTTAATTAAATTAGTAAATAAAATTAATTAAATAAAAGTCATAAGTTCTAAATTGATTTAAATTTACAAGAAAATGATATAATATAATAATTAAACCTAAAATATTAATTACTAAGAAAGAAATTAATTTATTAAGAAATGTTTTTGTTCTTTTGATTTTAAAAAAAACAAAATAAATCAAATAAGTGTAAAAATAATAAATAAAATATTTTTGGATTTTTTATTAATAATAATAATAGTAATAAATAAAAATAATAAAAAAATAAAATATAATAAAATATAAAAGTCAAGGGGGGTTTGGAAATGGTTAAAGGGGTTAGAAAGTTAACAAAAAGAAACAAAGGCCCAATGTTTGGAGCCCAGGCGCTGCAAAAATAAAAAAAAGTGTAAAAAAGTGAAAAAAACAACAAAAGGAAGCGCGTTGGGTGTTGAACCCACGCCCTCTTGGCTACCAACGTGCTGCCTTACCACTGGGGTGGCTATACATTTGTTTATTAAAATGAAATGATAAATACATAATGTAACATGCTTCCAAGGCCTGTACTTCATCTTCAACCTTTAGCCAGCCAGAGCACCTGTAACTTCTTCATCTCTCAACAAAATTGGAAAGTACAAACATGAAAGATGTGGTATTTCTTCCCACGAATCCAACCATATAAATAACTCAAGCTAAAAGTCAAAGATGAGTGAGAATTTTTTTGGCCCTAACTTTAAACCTAAATATTTCAGAAACTTCAACTTTAAAATTCTCAAAGCTCAGGCCTTATAAAAGCAAACTATGGATATGTACAGCTTCGTGGCAATGGTATCTACATTTTATCTTTACGAATCAGAATAAAATGATGCTTTTATGAAAATATAGAAGTTTGAAAACTTACCTCTTGCAGCTGGAGTCGTGTATTGAGTTTGAGTAACCTTTGAGATGGCCTGATGATTTCTGTAGCTTTCCTAGACCTCCTTGAATGTGTTCTAACTCCTACTTTTCTTTGAGGATGGCTGAAACTCCCAACTCAAGTCCAGTTGCAAGCTTAAAATTTGGAAATGGTGGATAGTGATGGAGGAGTTACAGTCTTGAAACAGGGGTTTGGAGCACTTATATATGATATAAGTGAGGTGTCTGAATGGTTAAGAATCAAAACACACGAGTGGAAATGGAGATGGAGAGTTTTAGCTCAAACTGTCAAGTGAGACGGTTCTATGCAGCTAGGGTGTTTGGGAGAGTTCTTGGGGGCTTGAAATCGTGTGTTTTGAGGAAAACAACTTGTGCATAAGTAAGGAGAAGGTTAGCGTACTTGAGAGGGTCAGAAGCACAAGATATAGACTGATTGCTATGTTACTTGATTTTGAAGAAAAGTGGGAATATGGTTTCAAGGCATAGTACAAGCATGGGTTGACTTGTTAGAGGCTTGAGACAAGTTTCTTTGGGTTATAGGTTGTGCGTGATCAGAAGAAAACAATTGCAAAGCTCAGGAACTGATTTTGTGCATAAAGCTACTTTTCCAAAATGGCAATGTGCACTTTCTTCCCAAAATGGCATTAAGCACGGGAAATGCATTGAATGCTTGAGTTGAAACCTCTAACAGCTGTGCAAACATTTAATTATGGAGTTCCAAACAAGTTTGAGGCCTGCAAAGCAAATACTGTGCAGCCTAGCATGGATTTGAATTCATGTTCATGACCATGATTTCATGGATTAATAACATGAGATCCAAGAATTTTTAGGAGGAGTTGTGTAAAGAAATGTTTTAGATCTCATTGATATCTACAACTTTCATTTTGAAACTTCCTTTGAATCATCTTGCATTATGGTGAAAAATTAGCTCAAGGTTGTGACAAAATATGAAGTTTTCAACACTTAGAAAAATTTCAATGTTTGGAAACTTTGACTTTTCAAAATGAAATCTTGAATTTTTGATTTCTTGATGAACAAGTTTCATACTTTGACATGTTTTGATGAATTTTTGATCTTTGATACTTGATTTTGACTAAAAAGTCAAAGTTTGATTTTTCACTATATCAGTTCACTTTTGATCAGTTGACTGAAAATCAACTATCTATCAATTGATCTTGAGGGAAGTTTTGGGTCATACAATTAGGTCAAAATTATGCATTTGAAACCTTGAGATCATGTCTCTAACCAATTAATCATTTGCTAGGTCAAAAATCAAAAATTGCCTTTTCTAAGTCAAAACCCTAATTTTTACCATTTGCCCTTTTAATGATCTGATCAAATTTCTTTAGGAATTGTGATCCAAACTTGATCAAATGACATATATGAGTTCAAAATGTTGATATGGATAAAAAATTATGAAGTTTGACTGTAAATTGACCACAATTGACTTTTTCCCCAATACAACTGATTTTTAGGTCAACTGCTCAATTGATTGAGCAAAAATGTGATCCAAGACTTGAAACTTGACATGAGTAATATTGGGGGTCCATAATGATCCATGAAAGTCATATGAGGCATTAAAAGTTCAATTATCCTTGTGCAATCTCAAACCCTAATTTCAAGCATCAGTGCTTAAGGAGGTTCCTTGAGCTGGTCAACCCTTGTGTAGTCTTGAACCAAAAGAGATCTTGTGAGAAAATACTTGATAAATGAGAGGGAAAATTTTAGGGTACAACAGCTGCCCATGTTTAGTATTATTAAACCTAAAGAGTTAGATTGGCGGATCCTCCATTCGTGGCTTGAAATGTGGAAGATGATTGAACACTAGAGTGCCCAGAAATTTGCACTCGAAGATGAAATGTGAATGGGCTTATAGATTCCATTTGGAATAATGGGGGAGATTTTTCGGAGATGGGCTTGTAGATGCCATCCAAGGGTGACTGTTGACAGAAAATGGAATTGATTCTGAACTTGATTTTAACTGGAAAAGAATTAGAAAAAATCTTTGGAGCGACTTGTCTGAACCAGAAGAAGTCTTGTATACTGTTTGACTGGGAAGAATTAGAATAAATCTTGGAGCGATTTATCTGAACTAGGAGTGTTCCTTTGGAAATTATCAGGATAAACGATTGAGGGATTTAAACTGAACCAAAAGAGATCTTGAATATTCTTTAACTGGAAATAATTAGAGTAAATCTTTGAGCAATTTATCTGAACTAGAGAAAGTGTTTGCAGAAAGAATCAGAATAAATCATTGAGATATTTATCTGAACCCGAAGTGTTCCTTTCTATTTCTTAAGCCATTAGTGATTGTCTTTCTATTTTATGTTCCTCTTTTTTTTTTGTTCATTTGTAAACAATAGTCATGTTTAAATGCGTATGTTCAAAAATAATCATTGGACGTTTTCGCAAACAAAACACGAAAATAAAAGAAAAACAGATAGTTTTGCACAATGATTATTTTTATATTAATGAGACGAACATTCTAGTAAGAGAATGTCATCGTAGAAAATGAAGATTGGTACAGAGAAAATATAGCTATATGAAATAATCCCATGGGGTTCCGGTTTTGCTATAGCCTTCATGTCTCTGAGCATCTCATCCACTTGTTGCCTTGTTCAGAGTTGATTGGATTGATTAAACCAGATTGAGTTTGTCAGTTGATGCTAAAGGTTGTTCGTAAGGTGATCCAACGAGACATAGTCATACACTTTCAATCCCTAACTTTTGCTTGGACTGCCCTTTCGGGTTTTCAGTCCATCGGGATACCCTTTTTTTACCCAAGCCTCCCTTTCGAGTTTTCAGCTTGTCGGGTGTATAGATTTTTTTGTATTTTATACCTAATTTTTGCCTGAACCTTTTTGGTTCGCCGGGATGCCCTAATTTTTTCCTAGGCCAGTCGACCTAGCGGGTCTTTATTCACGCGTAGTATCTTTTGACTATGTCCACGTTTATAGGGTGTGGAAGGTCATCGCCATCCACAGTGTTTAAGATCATTTCTCCACCAGAGAATATGCTTTTGATCACAAACGGTCCTTCGTATATATGTGTCCAATGGCCCTTGGGATCAACTTGTGGAAAAATGATACGCTTGATTACCAAGTCACCAACCTGATATACCTGACGTCTGGCCTTCTTGTTAAAAGCCTTCATCATACGTTTTTGGTACATTTGGCCATGACAGACAGCCGTAAGCCTCTTTGAAGATGTGAAAAACACAAGAAGGGGGGTTGAATTGTAAAAGTTAAAATCAAATGCAGACAACACGTTATTTTTATCCCGGTTCGTTTGATCTCAAACTACTCCAGTCCATCCGTCAAGGTGATTTCGCCTCTCTCCAACGAGGTCTTAATCCACTATATTCAACTGAATACAACAACTACTTTAACAACTGTTAAAGCCTTCTTGAGTCTAACCACAGACCAATTTATCTCAAGGAATTTCTCTTACAGATAATTGAACAAACGTGTGTTTGATGTTTTCTAATAAAACTATATATCACAACTGTGATAATACACAATATTAAGCTTAGATTGAAAACTGAATTGCTAATGCTTTTGTAGTAGGCGTGGTATGAAGGCTTTAGCAAATTGTATGAATGAGAACATTTTCGTATGCGTGCATGCGTGTAGAGTATTAGCCATTTATTTTCTCACAGACTTGTTTAAATAGCCTAGGAAGAGATACGTTGCTGTCCATAAATTCATTTCAATGCAAATAACGTTCTTTCCTTTTTGAGAAGATCTTTGTCTTGGAATAAATCTGTTGGTAATAAATTTGTCTTGAATGCTTAGTAACGTTGACACTTCAAAGTCTTCTCTGCTTATGGTAATCAGAGTGTTATTTCCTTTATGCTAACGCTTCTGAGTGCTAATGACTTGGTTAGGATCTTGATCAGAGTCAGAGTATTTTATGCGCAGATTCTGTTCATCAGGCTTCAGCGTATAGCACATGTTATTTGATCTTCTGATGCTGATGTTGATACTGATATTCTGATGCTGATTCCATCAGAGTTTCTGTAAATACACAACATAATTTTAAGTAGCATATATGTCTTATATAAATCTCATAATTCATTTAATCTTGTATTTTGTTATCATCAAAACTCTAACTAAGGGTTGTAGAATAAAACTATGTTCTAACAATCTCCCCCTTTTTGATGATGACAAAAACCAGATTTTTTCAATTAAAATAAAATAATAAAAGGTATCGGAGATTAAGGATAGAGAGGAAAAGGTATCAGAGATAAACAAATAACGAATAAAAGGTATCAGAGATAATAATATAAGGAATAAAAGGTATCAGAGTAATGAAGAGAAAAACTCCCCCTGAGTTGATTACTTCCCTTTAATTCCATGAGACCTTGAGCATCAGAACTTTACTTTATCAGAGTTCATCAGATTCTTGTACCTGTAAGCTTTTCAGAAGAAAGAAATTCAAATATATCAGAATGTTAGAATGTTTGAGACTTATGTCTCAGTAATCCGTTATTGAAAAATATCATTCTTTCTCCCCCTTTTTGTCAGTTATCAAAAAGCACAAATAATCAGAGTTAAAGTGATCAGAGCTAAGAGAAACGTTTATATTAAAAACATAAGCAATGATTAGTTCAGAACACGTAAAATATTACAGACAAACATGTAAAGAAAACAAGGAAAACACAAGAAAATTCTAAGAGGAAGGTGGAAGACGTGTGAACAGGGCTTCCAACATGCTCTTGATTTGATTGCTGGTTTCCTGTTGCTGAGATACCATGTTTGCTATAGCATCAATCTTGGTGTCCTGCTTATCCATTCTTTCATTCATCAGCATATAAGATCTTTTCAAGTCCTCTAGAGTCTGCCTGTCAAGAGAGGAAGCTTGAGGATCTTCAGAAACAGGGTGCTTCTCAGAGCTTTCTTCAATATCTTCTTCTTGAACCTGTTCTTCAGCTGGAATCATATGTTCTTCTGCATGTTGAGCTTTGGATGCTGGACACTTTTCAGACCAAGGAGCAATGTCCAGATGGAGAATTTCTTCCTTAAGCAGCTTGCTCAGAATTGGACCTTCAATTTCCTTCAGTAGATTGCTGAAGTTCTGTTGAGCCTGTCCATAGCTCTGGTCTTGCAACTTAAAGGTTTCAGAGCATACCCATCTTCTGAATTTTGTCCAGAGGAGGTCTGATACAGCAGGATCCACCAGTTCTAGACTTGCTTGTTTCAAAGAAGTGATCCACTTCTGTATATCTGTTTCAAAGTTCAATATGTTGGAACCAACATCTGGATGTTTTGGTTTAGGGATAGCAGTTTTGTGGTTGATTGCAGCAAGGCGTTCAAAGACTGTGAGATCAATGACAGTCTTGCTTTGGTCTTCTGAATTGGCTTTTGGTGAGGGAGTGAGAGAGTCATGAATTACGATTGGACTTAATGGGGAATTTGGTGGAGTTATTTCTGGTGAAGAGGGAAGTTGAGGAATATTCACAGTGGTACCACAGGGAAATTGAATGGCCAAAGGTTGTGGTTCAGGGGATTCAGAGTGTTAAGCCTCAGAGGTTTGAGTCTCAGGTTATGGATATTGTTCATGTTGAGGAGAGGGTGGATTAATATCTGGTTGTGGAATTTCTGGTATTGGAGAGAGTGGAGTTTCTGGTATTGGTGAGAATGGAGTTTCTGTGTTTGGATTTGGATTTTCTGGTTCGGGAACGGAAGTGTGTTGGTCTATATCAGAAAGAACTTGTTCAAGTTCTTGTTCTGGTATGGTTTCAGTATTTGGATTTTGTGGTTGGGAGCGAGATCTTCTGAGGGTTAATGATTCAGAAGGGTCAAAGTCTAAGTCAAAATCATCGAAAGTTTGAGGAGTTGGGTTTTCAGATGGAGTTGGAATTGGAGTTGGAATAGGGATAGATGTGGAAACAGCAGTTGAATCTAAAACAGTTACAGAAGCAGGATTACCTGTTTTCTTGGGAGTCTGTTGAGATGATCCTTCTGCAGCTGCTTTTCTTTTCTTTGTCTTCTTCAGAACAACCTCTGGAGCCTTCTGCTGAAGATCTTGAATATTCAGGTTTAGTGTTGTACCATCAGCTTTACAAGCATCCAAATATCTCAGAATGATTTGAGGCTTAGAGTCAATTTTTGAGAACATAGGGAAGTCGTCCAGAGGGACTCTTCTGCTGGATATTTCAGCAAAAAGAGTGACGATGGGCTCCTTCTTAATGTTCTCTATCAGCTTCATTTTCTTCAGATTTTTGGCATTCAGCTGCTTGCCAACAGAAGGTTCCAGAGTGCTGATTTCTTGTGCCTCTTGCAGATGATCAATCAGCCTATTCTCTGTAAGAATATCTGATATCAGTATTCCCAAGGGTATCCAATCCCTTTTTGTACGTTCCTCTTCCCTTGTTTCTTTGACACTTGTTCTGAGATGGTTGAACAAAAGATGAGCTAGATTTATCTTGACCTTCTGAGAGATGAAATAGAGTAGAAACTGTTGATCAATGTTAATGTAATCAAGAGAGCTGGTAGGCTTCTTGTGGTTGAAACAACCCAGAATGATCTTGGCCCAAATTTTGTGCTTGTCCTTCAAATCCCTTATCTTGCTGGAGGGAATCCCCAGTGTGAAAATTTCCCTTGCAATTAGGGTAACATCTGCACACCTTTCTGCCATATCAATGCAACGAATACCACCACCATTGAACCCTATGAGTCTTGCAATCAGGTCTTCAGTGGTGACAATCTTCTTCCCCATGATGTAAGACGTAACTTGATGATTTGAAGAAGAAGCGTGAATCCAAAATACTTTTCCCAACCTTGAGCTTTAACCTCTTCAGATAAATCAAAGCCATTTTCTTTGAGACTGTTGAAATCCACTATCAGTTCAGACAGAACTTCAAGATTCTTGATTGGAGTGAGAAGCGTTCTGAATGGTACTTCATATTGTTCAGATGAAACAGTTTTCTGGGAACCTGAAGAAGGAATGCTAGAAGAAGCCATGTTCACACGAGGTTTTTGTGAAAAAGATTGAAAGGTTTTCTTGAGAAAGTAAGAATACTGAAATCAGAAATATTGAGAGAAAATGAAAGTGAAAGTAAAAAGAGTGAATGGTGTGAAGTGTTTAAATAGATTTTTAAAAAGTTTTTGAAAACATAAACGTTTAAGAGAGAGAAATAAATAATGATTATTAGCATTTAATGATAGCTGATTTTTAGGGGATTCAGAAAGATATTTCGAACGGTTACCCATGACACGTGTCTCAATGCATCCAATCAGCGCTTTTCCTTTTCAGAAACGTGAACGCGTGCTCAGCCTCAGAAAACAGCTGATGACTGGATGACACTTGTTTGCTTGAGTGAACAGCACTTCTATCCTTGAAATGAAGCGCTCAGATCTTCATGGATAGATTCTGATACAATCTGCATTTCTAAAGTTCTGAAAGAAGATTGATCAGTAGTTCACAGAAAATAAACACAATTCTGAAGGTTAATATATAAAATTAAAACAATTTTATTCTGGGCAGAGCTTCATGCTGAGATGTTTCAGAATGAAGTTGAACCTATCTTCAGAAAGTGGTTTTGTGAAAATATCGGCCCATTGATGGTCTGTGTTAATAAATTTAAAATTTAAAATCCCTTTCTGAATATAGTCCCTAATAAAATGATGTTTTATTTCTATATGCTTAGCCCTAGAATGAAAAATTGGATTTTTACTTAAGAAAATAGCAGAAGTGTTGTCACAGAGGATAGGAATGTTACTCTCAAATATCTGGAAGTCCTCAAGTTAACTTTTCATCCAGAGCATTTGTGTGCTGCATCCAGCTGCTGCTATGTATTCAGCTTCTGCTGTTGATAGAGAAATAGTGGATTTTCTTTTGCTGGACCATGAGATCAGATTTTCTCCCAAAAACTGGCAGCTTCCAGAAGTGCTTTTACGTTCAACTCTGTCTCCAGCAAAGTCAGCATCACAGTATCCTACTAAGCTGTAATCACTTGATTTTCTATAAAATAAACCCAGATTAGTAGTACCTTTCAGATACTTGAAAATTCGCTTAACTGCTGTTAAGTGAGATTCACTAGGATTTGATTGGAATCTTGCACAAATGCATACACTGAATAAAATATCAGGCCTTGATGCTGTCAGATAAAGAAGAGAACCAATCATACCTTTGTAGACCTTCTGTTCTACCTTTTTGCTTACCTCTTCTCTTTCCAGAATGCACGTGGGATGCATTGGAATCTTTGATTGCTTACATTCTGAGAGATCAAATTTCTTCAGAAGTTCTCTAACATATTTTCTCTGATGAATGTAAGTTCCTTCTGAGGTTTGATTGATCTGAATGCCCAGAAAGAATTTCAGTTCCCCCATTAGGCTCATCTCAAATTCTGCCTGCATACACTTAGCAAACTTTCTTCCCAGAGAAGGTTTAGTAGATCCAAAAATGATATTATCAACATAAATATGACATACTAAAATGTCATTCTTAACTGTCTTACAGAATAAGGTTGTGTCCACTTTCCCTCTGGTGAATTCCTTTTCTAACAGGAAGTTACTTAGTCTTTCATACCAAGCTCTGGGAGCTTGTTTCAGACCATACAGTGACTTCTTTAGTTTGAAAACATATTCTGGATTTTTTGAAATTTCAAAACCAGGGGGTTGGTGCACATATACCTCTTCTTCTATATAGCCATTTAAGAATGCACTCTTAACATCCATCTATAAAGAGTGATGCCTTTATTTACAGCAAATGAAATTAAAAGTCTGATAGATTCTAACCTGGCGACTGGAGTAAAGGTTTCTGTATAGTCTATCCCCTCTTGCTGACTATAACCTTGTGCTACCAATCGTGCCTTGTTTCTGATGACTTCACCTTGTTCATTCAGTTTGTTTCTGAACACCCATTTTGTTCCAATGACGTTGAATCCTTTCGGTTTAGGAACAAGATCCCATACGTCATTCCTTGTGAATTGATTCAGCTCCTCTTGCATTGCTAGAATCTAGTCATTGTCCAAAAGTGCTTCATTAATTGAAGATGGTTCAATCAGAGAAACAAGTCCCATGAGGGATTCTTCAGAGTTTCTGAAGCTAGATCTTGTTCTGATTGGATCTTCCTTTCTTCCTAAGATTGTTTCTTCTGGGTGATCCATGCTGCTTCTGGATGGTCTTTTCTGAAGTTGATCAACAGAAGGTGCTGGATTGCTTGTAGTGCCTCTTTCTGATGTTGAGGGAGTGTCTCTATTAAGAGCTTCTGATGACTTGTCTTCAGTACCTATGAATTCAACTTCCATACCTGCAAGTAATTCATTCTGCTTTGACTTTTGAGAGTCAAGCTTATCATCAAAACAAACACTGATTGATTCTTCAACAATCTGTGTTTCTGTATTGTATACTATGTACCCTCTTGAGCGTTCAGAGTATCCTAACATAATACACTTTTATGCTTTAGAGTCAAACTTGTTCAAATAATTTTTTGTATTTAAAATAAAACAAGTACATCCAAATGGATGAAAATATGAAATGTTGGGCTTTCTGTTCTTCCACAATTCATATGGAGTCTTTTCCAGAATATGTCTTATGGAGATTCTATTCTGAATGTAGCACGTTGTGTTTATTGCCTCTGCCCAGAAGATCTTAGCAACGTTTGTCTCGTTGATCATGGTTCTGGCCATTTCTTGCAATGCTCTGTTCTTTCGTTCTACAACTCCATTTTGCTGGGGAGTTCTAGGACAAGAGAAATCATGCAGAATGCCTTTGTCATTAAAGAATGACTCAAAATCTTTGTTTTCAAATTCTCCACCATGATCACTTCTGACTTTAACGATTCTAAGATCCTTTTCATTCCGAAATTGGTTGCAGAAGGTGACAAACACAGAGTGTGACTCGTCCTTGTGTCTTAAGAGGTTTACCCATGTTCATCTGCTATAGTCATCTACGATTACTAACCCATACTTCTTGCCACTGACTGAAGCAGTTTTAACTGGTCCAAATAAGTCAATGTGCAGAAGTTCTAATGGCTTAGAGGTGGAAACAACGTTTTTATATTTGAAGGCTGGTTTTGCAAACTTGCCTTTCTGACATGTTTCACACAGAGCATCTGAATTGAACTTCAGGTTAGGAAGTCCTCTGACCAGATTGAGTTTGTTAATTTGAGATATTCTTCTCATACTAACATGTCCCAATCTTCTATGCCAGATCCATTGCTCGTTGTTAACAGACAGAAGACACTTTACATTCTGACTTTTCAGTTCAGAAAGTTTTATTTTATAAATGTTGTTTCTCCTCTTTCCATTAAATAGGATAGTCCCATCTTTCTGACTAACAGCTTTGCATGAATTTTGATTAAAGATTATATCATAACTGTTATCACTTAATTGACTTATGGATAACAGGTTATGCATTAATCCATCTACTAATAAAACATTACTTATAGAGGGAAGATTTCCATTACCTGTTGTTCCAGAGCCAATGATCTTTCCCTTTTAATTTCCTCCAAAGCCTACGTGGCCTCCAGGCTTAAGTTCCAGGCTTTGGAACATATACTTTCTTCCCGTCATGTATCGTGAGCAGCCAGAGTCCAGGTACCATGATTGGTGTTTCTGCTTTGCTGCTAAAGATATCTGTAACATGTATTATTTTATCCTTAGGTACCCATATTTTCTTGTGTCCTGATTTGTTAGTTTTACCAAAACTCTGGTTTAATTTTGGTTTGATAGAATAATTACTACTAGTATATTTGATGTCATGTGTGTGCCCGTATACAAAGTGTGAATCAAGTGAGGT
This sequence comes from Vicia faba, assembly GCA_948472305.1. Lineage (NCBI taxonomy): Eukaryota > Viridiplantae > Streptophyta > Magnoliopsida > Fabales > Fabaceae > Vicia > Vicia faba. Next base: position 798,376,653 of record OX451738.1, on the reverse strand, counting down.
CCGTTTTATAACTAAATCCATGACATTCTTTAGTGTAGGTACCTTACCTTGGTATCCTATTCCTTTTCTGCCATTTTTTCTAACTCCATAGATCATTGAAGCCATTTTGCTTATATCTATGTTTTTAGCTAAAAACTTCTGAAAGCTGTGATCATACTCCTTGATGATCTCATCAGCACTACTGGGAGTTTCAGGAATTGTTTCCTTCTGAGAGTTTTGCAATAGATTTTCTAATTTTGAAATTTTATTTTTTAACTCAGAATTCTCCAATTTGAGACTCTCAGTCTTATCAGAGTCAGAAGCAAGATTCCTTTTCAGGTTTCTAAATTTGACTCTGATCTGTTGATATCTTTCCAGAATTTCATTAAGGCTTTCAGCTAGTTCAGCCTTAGTAAAGTTAATAGCAAAGTCAGGAAATACCTCTTCTGTATCTGATTTAGAGTCTGACTCAGAAGCTTCACTGTCTTCTGGTATGTTTGCCATAAGAGCAATGTTTGCTCTTTCATCATCTGATTCTGAGTCAGCTTCAGATGTGTCAGAGTCATCCCATGTAGCCATGAGACTTTTCTTCTTTTCCTTGCCAAACTTCTTTTTGGGCTTTTCCTTCTGAAGCTTTGGGAAATCACTCTTGTAGTGTCCTTACTCGTTACATTCATAGCAGATGATATCTTTGTTGTTTGGCTTTCTGCTTCCCGGAGAGCCTTCAGATCTTCTGTGTCCAGAGGAGGATTCTGACCTTCTGTATCTGGAGAAAGATTCATTATGATTCTCTGATCTTTTGGGATTCCTGAACTTCCTTTGCCTCTGCTTCCATAATTGGTTCACCATTCTGGAGAGGAGAGATATTTCATCTTCTTCTGATGAGGACCGATCAGAGGTTTCTTCAACAGCCTGCAAAACTTTGGAGTCAGATTTTCTGTTAGATTATAAAGCTAATGGCTTACCTTGCTTTTGAGGTTCATCTGCTTCTAGCTCTATCTCGTGACTTCTGAGGGAGCTGACAAGTTCCTCCAGAGAGATTTTGTTGAGATCCTTAGTTAGCTTCAGCACTGTCACCATTGGCCTCCACTGTTTTGGCAAGCTTCTGATGATCTTCTTAACATGATCAGCAGTTGAATACCCTTTGTCAAGAACTTTGAGACCAGCAACCAGAATTTGAAATCTTGAGAACATCGTTTCAATTGATTCACTTTCTTCCATCTTGAATGCCTCATACTTTTGAATGAGCGCAAGAGCTTTAGTTTCTTTGACTTGAATGTTGCCTTCATGCGTCATTCTCAGAGAGTCAAATATATTCTTTGCAGTGTCTCTGTTTGATATCTTTTCATATTCAGAGTAAGAGATGGCGCTGAGAAGAATTTTTATGGCCTTGTGATGATTTCTGAAATTACGCTTTTGTTGATCAGACATTGATTTATTGTCAATCTTCTGACCACTTGCATCCACTGGGTGCGTGTATCCATCAGTCACCATGTCCCACAGATCAGCATCATGGGCCAGAAAGAAGCTTTCAATTCTGTCTTTCCAGTAGTCAAAGTTCACTCCATCAAAGACTGGAGGTTTGCCACTGAATCTGTCTCTTTCTTCATTGTTGTCATTGCTGATGTTTTGATGTGGTCCTGCCATTGTGTTTTTCTGACGTTGGATCTTGTACTGACACGGTTAAGTGTTATAAGCTCAGAACCATGCGTTCTGATGCCAATTGAAGATGTGAAAAACACAAGAAGGGGGTTGAATTGTAAAAGTTAAAATCAAATGCAGACAACACGTTATTTTTATCCTGGTTCGTTTGATCTCAAACTACTCCAGTCCACCCGTCAAGGTGATTTCTCCTCTCTCCAACGAGGTCTTAATCCACTATATTCAATTGAATACAACTACTACTTTAACAATTGTTAAAGCCTTCTTGAGTCTAACCACATACCGGTTTATCTCAAGGAATTTCTCTTACAGATAATTGAACAAAAGTGTGTTTGATGTTTTCTAATAAAACTATATATCACAACTATGATAATACACAATATTAAGCTTAGATTGAAAACTGAATTGCTAATGCTTTTGCAGTAGGCGTGGTATGAAGGCTTTAGCAAATTGTATGAATGAGAACATTTTCGTATGCGTGCATGCGTGTAGAGTATTAGCCATTTCTTTTCTCACAAACTTGTTTAAATAGCCTAGGAAGAGATATGTTGCTGTCCATAAATCCATTTCAATGCAAATAACGTTCTTTCCTTTTTGAGAAGATCTTTGTCTTAGAATAAAGCCATTGGTAATAAATCTGTCTTGAATGCTTAGTAACATTGACACTTCAGAGTCTTCTCTGCTTATGGTAATCAGAGTGTTCTTTCCTTTATGCTGACGCTTCTGAGTGCTGATGACTTGGTTAGGATCTTGATCAGAGTCAGAGTATTTTATGCGCAGATTCTGTTCATCAGGCTTCAGCGTATAGCACATGTTATTTGATCTTCTGATGCTGACATATCTTCTGATGCTGATGTTGATACTGATATTCTAATGCTGATTCCATCAGAGTTTCTGTAAATACACAACATAATTTTAAGTAGCATATATGTCTTATATAAATCTCATAATTCATTTAATCTTGTATTTTGTTATCATCAAAACTCTAACTGAGGGTTGTAGAATCAAACTATGTTCTAACACTCTTCTCATCAATTAAGTTAAAATGGTCAAGTCGAGTTTGGATCCATTCATCTTCATTCAGCCATGCATCCTTTATGACTCTCAGAGAAGGTATTTGGACTTCAATTGGTAGAACGGCTTCCATTCCGTATACCAAGGATAAGGGAGTTGCCCATGTTGATGTGTGTGCCATGGTATGGTAACCGTGGAGAGAGAATGGTAGAATCTCATTCCATTCCTTGTATGTTAGTGTCATTTTTTTTATGATCTTCTTGATGTTCTTATTTGCGGCTTCGATAACGCCATTCATCTTTGGCAGGTAAGGGGAAGAATTATGGTGTTGGATCTTGAATTGCATGCATAGTGTAGTGATTAAAGTATTGTTGAGATTCGTAAAATTGTCTATGATGATTCTCTCTGGGGTACCGTACCGACAGATGAGATTATGTTTGATGAATCGGGCCATTACATTCTTGGTAACGGAAGCGAAAGAAGTTGCCTCGACCCACTTCGTGAAATAGTCAATGGCCACTAAGATGAAGCGATGTCCGTTAGAAGTTGTAGGTTTGACTTCCCCAATCATATTGATGCCCCATATCGCGAATGTCCAGGGAGTAGTCAGGACGTTTAAAGGAACTGGAGGTACATGCACTTTGTCAGCGTAGATCTGACACTTGTGGCAAGTTCGTGAATGCTGATAGAAATCGTTTTCCATGGTAGACCAGTAATACCCTGCCCGTAGGATCTTTTTAGCCATTGTGTGCCCACTGGAATAGGTGCCAAAAAGTGCCTTCATGTAGATCAGCCATGATCTTTTCTGCCTCAACCTTGTCTACGCAACGAAGAAAAACAGAGTCGTGGTTGTGCTTGTAGAGAATGCCATTACTGAGGAAGAACTTAGCAGAGAATATCCTCAATAACTTCTTATCATTGACTGAAGCTCCCTCCGGATACTCTTGGGCTTCGAGATACCTCTTAACTTCATGGAACCAAGGCTGGTCCACTACTTCTTCAGTATCGATCTCGTGACAGTAAGCTGGTTCATCCATCCGTTCAATGGTGATCTGGGGAGCCTCGTTACCCCACTTGAGTTTAAACATGGCTGACATAGTGGCCAGCGTGTCCGCTAGTTGATTTTCCTCTCGTGGGAAATGCTCCAAGGTAATCTCCTCAAAATATGGGATTAATGTCAACACGTGTTCTTTGTAGGGTATGAGATTAGGGTGCTTTGTGTCCCATTCTCCTTTGATATGACTGATGACTAAGGCTGAATCTCCTAATACACTTAAGGATTTGATTCCCAAATCTATGGCAGCTTTGAGACCAAAAATACACGCTTCATATTCTTCCATGTTATTGGTACAGTTGAAACAAAGTCTTGCGGTGAAGGGAGTATAACATCCTTCAGGGGATATGATTACAACACATATGCCATTCCGAGTGCGTTAGAGGCTCCGTCAAAAACCAAAGTCAATCGGGATCCTTGTTCAGGTCTGTCATATGGTCCGAGTTCTTCACAATTGTTTACCATCATGATGTCTTCATTTGGGAACTCGAATTTCATGGATTGATAGTCATCCACAGCCTAATGATCAAGGTGATCGGCTAGCACACTGGCCTTTATTACTTTTTGGGTAGTGTATTGAATGTTGTATTCAGTCAGGATCATCTGCCATCTTTCTATTCTCCCAGAGAGGGAAGGTTTTTTGAATATGTATTTAATTGGATCCATCTTAGATATCAATAAGGTATTATGGGTTAGCATATAATGTCTTATCCAGCGAGCATCCCATGCCAGAGCGCAGCAAGTTTTATCGAGCAGTGAATATCTTGTTTCACAGTCGGTAAACTTTTTGCTCAAGTAATAAATAGCATGCTCTTTTTGGCCAAACTCGTCATAATTCCCCAGCACACACCCCATTGAATTTTCCAAGACTGTTAGATACATGATGAAAGGTCTTCCCTTGACAGGCGGCATCAAAACAGGACACTCTTGTAATTTGAATATTGGTTCATAAGTAGCGGTTAAGGGAGAAATGAATCTGGCGATGTAGTTTACCCGTCCTAAGAATCCTATGACTTCCTTCTCGGTACGAGGAGCAGGAATTTCTTGTAATGCTTTCACCTTTGCATGGTCCACATCGATAACTTTACCGCTGATGATGAAGCCTAGGAGTTTACCGGACCTCACCCCAAATGTGAATTTATTCGAGATCAACCTTAGCTTGTATTTCTTTAGCCTTTCAAACAGTTTCTGCAAATGGTCAAGATGTTCCTCTTCAGTTTGAGATCTGGCTATCATGTCATCCACATAGACCTCTATTTCGTGATGGATCATTTCGTGAAATAGAGCTACAATGGCGCGCTGATAAGTTTCCCCAGTGTTCTTCAACCCGAATGGCATAACCTTGTAACAGAACGTGCCCCACTGTGTGACGAAGGTCGTTTTCTCCATGTCCTTCGATACCATTTTGATCTGGTTGTAGCCTGAGAAACCATCCATGAAGGAAAATACTTTATATTGTGCGGTGTTGTCAACCAGAATATCGATGTGGGGAAGCGGGAATTCATCCTTAGGGATTGCCCTATTCAAATCTCTGTAGTCCATGCACATGTGTACTTTACCGTCTTTTTTGGGGCACTAGAACAACATTGGCGACCCATTGTGGATAGGAGGTGACGACTAAGAACCCGGCGTTGAATTTTTTCATGACTTCAGTCTTGATCTTCTCTGACATGTCTGGCCGCATGCAATAGACCTTCTGTTTTACAGGAGGGCAGTCTTCTTTTGTCGGTAGATGATGGACCACAATATCAGCGTCAAGTCCTGGCATGTCTTTGTACGACCAAGCAAAAACCTTAACATAGTCATGTAGTAACTGAGTTAAGCGCTTCTTGACACTAGGTTTTAGATTGGCACCCACCTTGACTTCTTTCTTGTCCTCTTCGGTACCTAAGTTAATTGTGTCCACTGGTTATTCATGGGGTTGTATGGTCCTTTCTTCCTGTTGTAGTAACCTGGATAGTTCCCCTGGCACTTCACAATCTTCCTCACCTTCGTCTTCGACTTGGTAGATCAGATTTTCAAAGTCACAATAGGCCATAGCAGTATCGTTACCCATGGGATCCTGAGTGGATGTGGATCTCCATTTTGATATGTGAGTGTGTGTAAGAGCATAGTTATCATTGAAAAACAAAAATGTAGAAAAAGAAAAACAAAGAGTGTAAAGTTTGCATGCAAAAATGTCCATGATTCATTGGTGACATATGAAAGTGAAGTAACAACCCTTATAAATGGTCAGCCCAGCATCTGATGTAATGTAGAGGTGACAGAACCAGCATTGTGAATCCAAGGTCATCCCAGTAAACATCAATAGGAAGGGCGAATGTCCATCACGTAGAAAGTTGAATCAAAGGTTTGAGTTCCAACTTTAATGGGGCTATCCACCTCCCCATGCACCATTCTCTTCGAACCGTCGAAGGCCCTTACCACTATGTTGCTGGGTTTTAAGGTTAAACCTTCACAGTCTAGTCTATCCAGAGCTTTCTTAGGCAGCACATTCAAAGATGAACTAGTATCAACCAGGACATGGGCCAAAGTTGTGCCCCTGCATTCGACAGAGACATGCAACACCTCGTTATGTTTCCTCCCTCTAGGTGTAAGGTCAGCATCAGAAAAGCCCAAACAATTATCAGCGGTCTAACTGGCCACACAGTCTTGGAATTGGTCAGCAGAGGTTTCCTGTGGCACATGGGCAGTTTTAAGAAATTTCACCAAGGCCTTCGCATGAGCCTCAGAGAACAACAATAAAGCTAGCATAGAAATCTTTGACGGAGTTTGCCCTAGTTGTTCGACTATGTTGTAGTCGCTTCTCTTTATAATTTTCAGAATTTCTTCCATCTCCTTCTTGGAGGCTTCTGGGATAGATACTACTTTCACCTTCATCTGGACAGGCTCAACCAAAATGCCTTTGCCCCGAGTCTCGGTCGAATTGGCGGTAGGGGTGTCAGTAGGGGTATCCACAGGGATTATAGTAGTAGTGTCGACATGAAAAAAAGTAGAGATGATCACAAGACCGATAACTGTTTTCGGAGGAGCAATCTCAGGAGAGAATACTCTTCCACTTTGGGTTATTTTGCTGGTTCTCGCAATGTTGCTGATGTTAGGGTCAGCCTTCTCAAAAATCGAGTCTTCATCAGCCAGCTAATCCTGCTTGACACCGTGATAATAGACGTCACCCCCATAGTTCCAGGGGACGGTTTTATCTGAGGAGTAAGGGATCGGCCCTGTAATAGTAATTATCAGTGGAGTCACCTTAGGAACAGATGTAATCCTAACGGGTCTTTTAGTGGAGACCCTGGAAGGATTGGAGGAAATGGTTACTATTGAAGCATCCTTGTAAGAAATGGTTGGAACGGGAGTCTTTTCAAACAAAATCTTTGTGTCATCCATCAGGCGCTGGACACCTGCTTTCAATAAATGACAACCAGTTTGTAGGGATAAACAGAGGTGGCAGCCTTCGTCACAGCCCAGAAATAAATCGACCTTCAACAGGTTTCTCTTGACAGTCAGGAGAGGAGTAACAAGTTCATCAACAACAGTAACAAACACATCATCTTCAACAACGTTAACATCATGGCCATGCTTGCGAATAGGAGCGGTGATAACATTTGGGATCTCAGGAGCATCAAATTCAATTTCTTTTGCCTCAAGAAGGTCTTGCACCTTGTTTTTTAAAGCCCGGTAGTTGTTGGTATCATGGCCTGGACTTTCTGAATGGTAAGCACAACGAGCATTATGGTTGTAATAAGGAGAGGCGGTGTTGGGATTCTTCGGGGCTTCCTACAAAGTTTCCAGATTATATCTCAACAAATGTGGTAAGACTTGAGACAGTGTCATATTTATCCGGGTAAATCATCTTACTGGTATTTCCGTTCTAGGTTGGTTATTCCTTTGTTGAGTAGGTGCAGGCTTAGGGATCATGACGACCCTTACCGTTGGACGAAGTTCAGTTCTGTCCTGATTCCTTTGAGGGTAGAAAACACAAACTTCTTTCTTCCCAATGAATGGTTTTCTCATGGTACTGGTGGATGCGTCTTTTTGGATCTTCCCACTCTTAATCCCAACTTCAACTTTTTCCCCAGTCAAGATTAATTCAGTGAAGCCGGATAAGGAGCTTCCAATTAGATGATTAAAGAAAGGACCGGACAGGGTACCCAGAAACATGTCTACTAGCTCCCTGTCAGACAGGGGAGGCTGGACTCTTCCTGCTAAGTCCCTCCATTTCTGAGCATAGTCTTTGAAACCCTCGCTCGAACCCATAGCCAGACTTTGGAGTTGAGTACGGGTGGAGCAAGGTCTGCGTTGTATTGATATTGTTTATAAAAAGCAGCAGCCAGGTCTTCCAAATTATGGATATTGGCCCTCTCCAGTTGATAGAACCAATCTAGCTGAGTCCCAGATAGACTATCCTGAAAGAAGTGGACCCACAAATCTATGTCAGCAGTGTGAGGATGTATCTTCCTCATATAAGATCGGAGGTGTATCTTGGGACACAAAACCCCGTTGTACTTAGCAAACACTGCTGCCTTGAACTTTTGTGGAATAACAATCCCAGACACCAAACCTAGCTCTTCAAAGTCTAGCCCGAGAACTTTCTGAATCTCCATTGAACTTAGAAGTTCTTTCTGAATCTCCATTGAACTCAGCGGAGGATACTGCTCTTCATAGTAATCATCGTCTTTTTCCTCTTCAAATTCTGGACGGCCAGTCACTTCCTTGCTTTTCCCTTCTTGATTATCCTTTTCACCTGATGATGTTGCGAAGTCAAGGGTCCGTCTGGCTGGCCCGGGGAACCTTCTTCCTAGATTCAAAACACTGGTTGATTTCTTTGCTTTCTTCTTCTTTTCTTCGATCAGCAAAGTTTTTAAATCCTGTTGTCCTTTGGCCAGAGTCAAGAACATTTGTTGAAACTGAGCATTCTGCGCCTGGAGATCTTTTAATGTCTGCTCAAGATCCATCTTACTGAAATAAACAGTAGAAAGATAAGGAGACATGTTGTAAGAAACATGTTTGTGTTATGATGAATGAAGATGCATATACAATGATTTCAAGGAAATTAGAGATTTAAATTTGCTTTAGACAAAAAGGTACACATGTTATATTAATAAATCAAAGTTTGAGTACATCATGCCTATTTGGGCTTACAATGAAAGAAATAAAATACAAAATTCTAAGACAAAAAGGTTGAATGCACCCTCTTTGGTGCATTATAGGCATTTAGGCTTTGCTTTTCATGAAGCTGCCTGGTGAGTTCCAGAACCTTCTTCTCGCTGGCGTAGAATTGGGCCTCGAAAGTGTCTCGCTCCCCTTTAAGTTGTGTCTAATACATTTGCAAGTCTTCGAGAGAGGTGGGCATGTTGGGATGAAGGATAGTGTATGGGACATCTCCTTCCACAACAGGCTCTATGATAACTGGGAGAATGGAGGGGTAAGGCATCATAAGACTTTGAGCACGAGCTCGTACCCATTTGAGATAAGGCTCAAGAGGGATGGAATTCTTGTGACCCAGTGTCTTTCTATCAAATCTATGTACCATGCCCCAAGCTCGCATGAACCTTTTGTGGTAATCCTGAGCATCATTCTCGTAGTCAAAGACGATTCCTTGAATAAGTGCATTATGAGGACCATCCGTTCTTGCATATCCAAACTGTCATAGTGCCAAACAAGGATTTTAAGTGATTCCTCCCCTAATGCCTAATAGAGTAACATTAGGGAATTCTCCGCATCGATCAATGATGATAACATCCTCCGAGAATTGGGGACACCAATGAATGCCTGAATGTGTAAGAGTCATTAGCCTATGAGACAATCTAAAGCCCTGTTCATTCTTCATGACAGATCGGGGTAGGTGTGAAATAAACCACGTAGCCAAAAGAGATGTGCAATAGATAAGGGTTCATATCCTCTTTACAGTGCGAGTATGCAATGAGTGTAGGATATCTCCAAGCAGAGTAGGTACCAGATTACATGACAGGAAAATCTTAACTGCATTCACGTCTATGAGTTATTTCGGATTAGGAAACAGTACCAAACCATAGATGAGGAGCGCTAACACCTCTTCAAAAGCTTGTAAGTACAAGGTATCCCAAAAATGATGAGCTTTCTCGAACAAGAACTTAGCCAAAAAAACCTTGACACCTTTACAGGTTTCCCAATTTGCTACTACGTCAGACCGTTGTAAGGACAGAGCTTTGGAAATATCTTCAGGTTTAGGGTATCTTTCCATAACATTGAAAGGTACCTCACTAAGGATAGGCACCCCCAACAGTAGAGAAAACTCCTCCATAGTAGGCACTAACTGGTAATCTGGAAAAGTGAAGCAGTGATATAGAGGGTCAAAGAACTGAAAGAGCACTTTTAATATTTCTTCATCAGCGTTTGAAGTGACCAAGCTGAGAAGTCTACCATGTCTTTCAGTGAATGGAGAGCTTTCAGGAACCCTTGATACAAAATCCTTGACCTGGGGAGGTACTTTTACCAGACTAACTTGGATAGTGAATCTGCGGGCGAGAGCCATGTCCTACAAAACAAGACAAAAATAAACCCTAAGAATACTTGAAATGGTAAGTATGACATGATATGTTATGATTTCATGATTATGCTCAAATATAGCAAATATAGCAAGCACAAGAAAATCACACAGAGACCTTAAGTTTAAGGCTTGAATGGATTTTAAGGTGATACCCTCTTGAAGTTGGGTTGGCTCAACCTGTCCTAAATATAGTAACCGGGTTCTAAGGGATATCAATATCACCGATCTTTCCCCCAAATCTCGTTCTGATAGACAATTGACTTTCCACCAAACAAAACTCAAGGTTCAAACCTCAATGAGTGTAGCATCGAGTATCAACCGACTTTGGGATTACACCAAAGACGGCTATCTAACTACGTCCTAAAAGCCAATTTGGTCAATTAAGGTGCTAAGGTCAGTTGACGCTTTATGATACCACACAGTGGCCCCATATTCTCTTTGATTATTTAAGGGCTACCGGTACACACCAAAGTATTGCATCAACGTAGCTACTGTTTCAACCGTGTAGGTATACCCCACACAGCTCCCTCACAGTTTATTGCTACGTAGCTGAAAAAGGTGCCCTAAATCTTGGTGTAGGATCTTTAGTAAGCCCAAACAAGGAACCATAATGTAAATCATGCAAGTCAAACAAGGAAAGCAAGTAAAAGTTATCTAGCCCTAAGGTAACCCCACTTTTAAAAAAATTTCCCCAGCAGAGTCGCCAGTTCTGTAACGCGGTGGGAGAACTGACTTGGTCGTTTTGCGTTTTATCGCAAATGTTGCGGTTAGCAAGAGTCACCACCTACTTTTCTTTTATCCAAAAGGAAAGGTTGAAAAGAACAGGAAAGACCTTTGAGAAGTTTTCTTTAGTTCGGGGGATAGATTATGAAAAGGGAAGGTATTAGCACCCTTTTCATCTTTAGTTATCTTCGGGCTTTTAGTTGCTTGCTAGATCACTTGCTTTTGTTTGAAAATATGCTTTGTGTGTTTTTTGAAAGTATTTTGAAAAGGCGCCATCATTTAGGAAAACTTTGTAATGATTCTCATTTGTAAGAATGTATACAAAGTGTTGATCTTTTGAAAATGTTTCAAATTTGTAAGATGTTTTTTGAAAGTATTGGTGTTTGTTTTGAAAGTAGAAAGGATGTTTTGGTTTGAAAATGAGCAAGCAACTATAAATATTCTACCTACACAAAAGTCTTTCATGATTATTTCTTCTTTCCTTTGACATTGTTATCTTACCATTGATTTAGTAAGTAACCCTATCTTTGGATGTAAAAGGGACGGGCACGGTTCATCGTATAGCCATGATTAGAAAACTTGTAAGATATCTTAGCATTTTCTTTAAGGGACTAAGGTCATTTTTGAAATCCAACTTTGATAGCGTCATCGAGGGACTATGATCTTGTATTTTTTCTTGTTTTTGCTAAGATACCTCACATGCATAATATGGCTATTTTATAAGGCAACAAAGTCGATTTACCCTGAGGGTGCAAGTGTGCAAGTGTGTCTTTTTCATGCTTGATATGTCTTGATTAGGGTTTGCTATTTGTTGGTTTTAATATTTCCATACAAACCCTAATTACTAGCATTTGTATATAAAGTATTAAATTGCAGAAAATAAAAATACTAAGCTATTACATCATTAGGGGATGGGGTGTACAAAATACAAATGGAGAATTGCAAGAAATTAAAACCCTAATTATCTATTACAACCATATTGAATTTGAATAAATATACAAGAAATGAAATGAATATAATGTACAAATAGGAATGGATAAGGAATGATTTTTTCTTGTATTAAAGGTTTTGACCTAATTAAACCTAAAAATTTCAGAAACTTCAACTCTAAAATTCTCTAAGCTCATGTCATATAAATGAAAACTATGGATATGTACAGCTTCGTGGCAATTGTATCTATATTTTATCTTCACAAATCAGAATCAAATGATGCTTGTATGAAAAGATAGAAGTTTGAAAACTTACCTCTTGCAGCTGGAGTCGTGTATGGAGTTTGAGAAAACTTTGAGGCGGCCTGATGATTTTTGTAGCTTTCCTGGACCTCCTTGAATGTGTTCCAACTCTTACTTTGCTTTGAGGATAGATGAAACTCCCAACTCAAGTCAAGTTGCAAGCTTCAAATTTGGAAATGATGGATAGTGATGGAGGAGTTACAGTCTTGAAATAGGGGTTTTGATCACTTATATATGATGTAAGTAAGGTGTATGGATGGTTACGAATCAAAACGCACGAGTGGAAATGGAGATGGAGAGTTTTGGCTCAAAATTGTCAGGTGGGGCAGTTCTATGCAGCAAGTGTGTTTGGGTGAGTTCTTGGGGGCTTGAAATCATGTGTTTTGATGCAAACAACTTGTGCATAATTAAGGAGAAGGTTAGAGTACTTGAGAGGGTCAGAAGCACAAGATATAGACTGATTGCTATGTTACTTGATTTTGAAGAAAAGTGGGAATATGGTTTCAAGGCATAGTACAAGCATGGGCTGACTTGTTAGAGGCTTGAGACAAGTTTCTTTTGGGTTATAGGTTGTGCGTGATCAGAAGAAAACAATTGCAAAGCTCAAGAACTGATTTTGTGCATAAAGCTACTTTTCCAAAATGGCAATGTGCACTTTCTTCCCAAAATGGCATTAAGCATGGGCAATGCATTGAATGCTTGAGTTGAAGCCTCTAGCAGTTGTGCAAACATTTAATTATGGACTGCCAAACAAGTTTGAGGCCTGCAAAGCAAAGATTGTGCTACCTAGCATGGATTTGAATTCTTGTTCATCACAAAATTATGCCTTGTAAAACAACTTGAAACCCTAACTTCTTACCTTCGATTCTCCTTGCTCACAAATGATATCAAGGAGTTACTAGACTTTTTAGAATGCTTGTAATGTGCTCCACAACCCCTATTCGAATCACTTTTGAAAAATCCAAATGGAACTATGTGAAACTTGGCTCAGAAGTTAGGTCAAAATCCTGACAAAAATGGTCAAAATTTCACAAAGTGTTTTAGTTACATGACCATTATTTAATGGATTAATAACTTGAGTTTCAAGCATTTTTATGAGGAGTTGTGTAAAGAAATGTTTTAGATATCATTGAGATTTACAACTTTCATGTTGAAAGTTTCCTTTGAATCATCTTGCATCATGGTGAAAAATTAGCTCATAGTTGTGAAAAAATATGAAGTTTTCAACACTTAGAAAAATTTCTAAGTTAGGAAACTTTGACTTTTCAAAATAAAATCTTGACTTTTTGATTTCTTGATGAACAAAATTCATATTTTGACATGTTTTGATGAATTGTGATCTTTGACACTTGATTTTGACCAAAAAGTCAAAGTTTGACTTTTCAATGTATCAGTTGACTTTTGATCAATTGACTAAAAATCAACTATCAATCAATTGATCTTGAGGGAAGTTTCGGGTCATACCATTAGGTCAAAATGATTCATTTTAAACCTTGATATCATGTCTCAAACCAATTAACCATTTGCTAGGTCAAAAAGTCAAAAATTGCCTTTTCTCAATCAAAACCCTAATTTTGACCATTTTGCCCTTTTGATGATCTGATCAAATTTCTTGAGGGATTGTGATCCAAACTTGATCATATGACATATATGAGTTCACAATGTTGATATGGATAAAAAATTATGAAGTTTGACTGTAAATTGACCACATTTGACTTTTTCCTCAATACAGTTGATTTTTAGGTCAACTGCTCAATTGACTGAGCAAAAATGTGATCCGAGACTTTAAACTTGACATGAGAAATCTTGGGGGTCCATAATAATCCATGAAAGTCATATGAGACATTAAAAGTTCAATTATCCTTGTGCAATCTCAAACACTAATTTCAAGAATCAGTGCTTAAGGAGGTGCCTTGAGCTGGTCAACCCTTGTGTAGTCTTGAACCAAAAGAGATCTTGTGAGAAAATACTTGATAAATGAGAGGGAAATTTTTGGGTACAAAACAATGGAAAGAACACTTTGATTTGTATCCTGGTTCGTTTGAACTTAAACTACTTCAGTCCACCCGCTAGGGTGATTTCGCCTCTCTCCAACGAGGTCTTAATTCACTAATCAAACTTGATTACAGAACTACTTTGACTACTGCCAAAGTCTTCTTGAGTATAACCATAACCCGGTTTATCTCAAGGAAATGTCTAAACAGTTAATTAAATAAATGTGTACAATGGTGTTTATACTAAAACAGTATCACTAATAGTGATGTTTTACACAGTCTAAGTATGAGTGTTTACAGATGAAATATGATTGTTGCGTTGTTGTAGCTTCACGTGATTTCTTCTTTTTGTGCGTAGTAGTTCATAATTTGAAATCTTATTTTTGTCTGCTTTATATAGGCCATGCAATAGTGACATAAGAAGATACTTTTAGTATGTCGATAACACGAGTTAATGAACTTTCTAAACCAGAAGATCCTTGTCTGTTTGTAGTTGTTACTTATGATATTGCATTAATAGAATTGTAACGCTTCAGAGCTTCTCACATCAGAGAATGAATATTACCGTTGAGATTCCTTTACATCTTGTATAAGAACTTTTCAAATCATAGTATCATAGATCATGTTTCACAGCGCTGGTGCATTCAGAAGTTGTAACAAAACTTCTTCATATAAGTGAGTCACACAGATTTGATGCGTCTGAATCTGTCATGGTACTCTCTAATTCTATGCTCGCATAATCAGAACTTCTAGGGATGTTTTGGCAGAATTTTCAGTTGCATCAGAACATCTTTTTCACATCAGAACTTCCTGCATGTAAAGATACTTTTATTAGAGAGCATATTTGTTCATTATATTATGTGTTTGTTATCATCAAAACTCTAACTGGGATGTAGAACTAAATTATGTTCAAACAATCTCCCTTTTTTTGATGATGACAAAAACTAGTACATTTTGATGGAATATAAAGAACAAAAATTAAAAGGCTCCCCCTGAGTAGAATACTCAGCTAACAAGAAAATGAAATACTTCCCTTAAGATCTTATGATATGGATTCTGATAGTAGTCAAAATATTCTGCATTCTCCCCCTTTTTGTCAAGAATCAAAAAGTGGTAAAGACTCTATTTGGCTTGCTCTGAAAGAAGTTGCTTGAAAAGCTGTGACACCCTCTTCTGGATACATCTGAGATTCTTTAGAGAGCTTCTGATGCTGTATTTTCATTCTAGTTTCAAATAGTTTCAAAGCCAATAACCTATTGTTTCTGATTGCCTCTGAAACCTGCGAATCTTTTAAATTCCAAGCTTTGGAACATATGCTTTCTTTGCCTCATGTGTAGAGAGCACCCAGAGCCCAGGTGTTAATATTAGTGTTTCAAGCTTGATGTTAAAAATATCTACAACTAGATGATTTTTTCTTTTGGTACCCATATCTTTTTGGGTCCATGACAGTTAGAGTTTCTAGAATTCTGTTTGAATTTTGGTTTAGTAGAAAACGCCTTACCAGTATGTTTTATATCATGTGTTTTCCCAGTAGTGATGTGAGAATAAAGAGGAGTGTGTTTAATAACTAAGTGTGTGACTTTCTTAGGTTGGGATACTTTATCTATGTATCCTATACCTTTTCTACCATTTTTGCTAACTCCATAGATCATTGAAGCCATCTTGCTTAAATCTATGTTTTTAGCAAGGAACTTCTAAAAGCTATGATCATATTCCTTTATGATCTTATCAGAGTTACTGGGAACCTCAGAGATATTTTCCTTCTGAGTGTTTTGTAAATCGTTTTCATGTTTTGAAATTTTTTCTTTTAGCTCAGAATTTTCCAATCTCAGATTCTCAGTTTCTTCAGAGTCAGAAACTAGATCTTTTTTTAGGTTCTTGAATTTGACTCGAAGCTGCTGATATCTTTCAAGAATCTCACTCAGACTTTCTCCTAATTCAGCTTTAGTAAAGTTTACAGTAATGTCAGGAAATACCTCTTCAGTGTCTGATTTAATTCTGACCCTGATTCAGAGGATTCAGAGACATCTGATAAGTTGTCTATTTGAGCTATATTGGCTTGTTCTTCTTCTGATTTTGTTCCGTCTTCAAAAGATTCAGAGTCATCCCACGTTGCCATAAGACTTTTCTTCTTCTCCTTAACGAACTTCCTTTTAGGTTTCTCCTTCTGAAGCCTTGGACTGTCACTTTTTTAGTGACCTTGTTTATTGCATTCATAGCAGGTAATGTTTCTGTTATTGGATTTTTTGTATCCATAAGATTTTTCAGAGTCATTTCTTGTTCTTCTGGAGTTTCTGAAATTCTTTTGCATGTGCTTCTACAGCTGATTGATTCTTCTGGATAGAAAGAACAGTTTGTCTTCTTCTAACAAGGATTCTCTAGAGTTTTCTGCTTGTACTTTTGCTTGCAAAAATTTGGTTTCATATTTATTAGATTTCAGAGCGAGAGACTTACCTTGCTTCTGAGGATCATCATCGTCTAACTCAATCTCATGGCTTATGAGGGATCAGTAAGTTCTTCTAGAGATATTATGTTCAGATCTTTTGGCAGTTTGAGAGCGTGACCATGGGTCTCCATTTCTTTGGTAAACTTTTGATGATCTTCTTTACAAGATCAATAGTTGAGTACCCGTTGTCCAACACTTTTAGCCCAGCCACCAGAATTTGAAATCTAGAGAACATTGTTTCAATGGTTTCATCTTCTTCCATTTTGAAGGCTTCATACTTCTGAATGAGTGCAAGGGATTTGGTTTTTCTTTTACTTGTGCGTTGCCTTCATGCGTCATTCTCAGAGAATCAAACATGTTCTTAATTGTCTCTCTGTTTGTAATCTTCTCATACTCTTAATATGAGATGGCACTCAAGAGAATAGTTTTGGCCTTGTGATGATTTCTAAAGTCTTTCTTTTGATGATCTATCATCCTTTTATTATCAATCTTCTGACCGCTTTCATCAGCACAATGTATGTATCCATCAGTTACCATATCCCAGAGGACAACATCATAGGCTAGGAAGTAACTTATGATCATATCTTTCCAGTAGTCAAATTTTTCACCGTCAAATAATGGTGGGTTGCTGCTTATGTTCTGACTTGTTCCCATCATAGTGTTTTCTTCCTTGGATCTTTTTCTGACATGGTTATGTGTTTGCACCCAGATCTAGGTGCTCTGATACCAATTGAAAAAGTGAAAAACCCAAGAAGGGGGGTTGAATTGGAATCACGAAATACAATGGAAAGAACACTTTGATTTTTATCCTGGTTCGTTCGAACTCAAACTACTCAAGTCCACCCGCCAAGGTGATTTCTCATCTCTCCAACAAGGTCTTAACTCACTAATCAAACTTGATTACATAACTACTTTGACTACTGCCAAAGTCTTCTTGATTATAACCACAACCCGGTTTATCTCAAGGAAATGTCTAAACAGTTAATTAAATAAATGTGTACAATGGTGTTTCTACTAAAACAGTATCACTAATAGTGATGTTTTACACAGTTTAAGTATGAGTGTTTATGGATGAAATATGATTGCTGCGTTGTTGTAGCTTCACATGATTTCTTCTTTTTGTGCGCAGTAATTCATCATTTGAAATCTTCTTTTTGTCTGCTTTATATAGGCCATGCAATAGTGACATAAGAAGATACTTTTGGTATGTCCATAACACGAGTTAATGAAATTTTCAAACCAGGAGATCCTTGTTTGTTTGTAGCCGTTACTTATGATATTGCATTGATAGAATTATAACGCTTCAGAGCTTCTCACATCAGAGGATGAATATTACCGTTGAGAGTCCTTTACAGCTTGTATCAGAACTTTGCAAATCAGAGTATCAAAGGTCTTGTTTCACAGCGTTGGTGCATTCAGAAGTTGTAACAGAACTTCTTCATATAAGCGTGTCACACAGATTTAATGCGTCTGAATCTATCAAGGTACTCTCAACTTCTATGCTCGCATAATCAGAACTTCTTGTGATGTTTTGGCAGAACTTCCAGTTGCATCAGAACAACTTTTTCACATCATAACTTCCTGAATGTAAAGATAGTTTTATTAGCGAGCATATTTGTTCTTTATATCATGTGTTTGTTATCATCAAAACTCTAACTGGGATGTACAACTAAATTATGATCTAACAAATTTTTTCAGAATTTAAAAATCAAGAAAAGTATTTTTAAACAATTAAAACAAGTCAAATAAAGTGAAAAATCATAATAAAAAAATATTAAATCTCAAAATAAAATTGTGAAATAATAAAAATAAGAAAGAGAAAAATAAATAAAAAATTGATAATTTTTTCGTAGTTATAGAAGTTGAAATGAATTTTTAATGAATTTTTGAAGTTTAAAACAGTTAAAATATAAAATCAGAAAACAAAAATAAAGTAAAAAATTATAGACCATTGGATAAATGTTAAAACGCGTTAGTAAACTAATCCAAAGGATCAGACGCGTTATGCATGATATTGACATTAGTGAATAAACTACCAGATGATTTATTTTTAAAACATATTTGAAAAAACAAGTGGTGCCTTGTCATTGGTTGAGAGATGAAATGCTAGTCATCTTCAACCTCTGACAACACACGAGTTGTAGGTTCTACAATTTGTAAAAGTAGAAGCTCAGTCTGGTTCCATTCGCTTCATCTCTTCAAAACGAATCCAATGGTACCCTCGTGAAAAATTTATATAAACCACAGCTTAGTCGATTTGCGAAAAACCAGAAGAAAACAATTGAAAAAGGATTTGAAAATTCATGATCAAAACTCACTTCCAGTTAAAAACTAACGACGCAATCAGTATTAGAGTGATGAGAGCTACGTTGTAGCAACAACTTTGGAGATAATTGATGGATGAATCTACTTGTTGAAGCTCAACTTTAGAGCTCTAAAACATGACTTAGCTAGCACGATTTAGGACACCTCAGTGAAGTTCAAGGATGAAGAATAAGCCAAGAAATTGGATTGAAAAACAAGGGAAGAGTGAATTCGAAAACTCAGAATTGTGAGTTATGGAGAGAGTTTGGAAGGGTGATTTTGGCTATCCAAGCTTGTCAAAATGACTGGGATGTGTCCCTTATTTATAGTTTAGCATGATGGAAACAAAAAGTGGGAGAAGTTATCAAGTATGAGTGGAATTCGTGTGCACCGGCATCCTGAGCAAAGTATGACTTGTAATCCATCAAAAGTCACTCAATTATTGTGTTTTGATGCTTAAACAAGTTTGATTTAGTTTGTTAAACATGTTTAAGTGAAAAACACGCACAAAATTTGTGACTAGAATGCACATTATGGAAATCAAATCTGACTTCAAGCAAAAACTCAGTTTCATGGAAGCAACTTCAAGAGCATGAGGCACACAATGTAGGAGGCTTTATGATCTCATTATTTTTATAATGGAAAGATTTCAAAAAAAAATTTACAATGTCAAGAAAGGTAACATTTGTATGATTCAGCAAAAATTTATTCAAGTTTGAAATCAGAAAAAACATACAGGTACTTTGTACTTACAAAAATACTAAGTGTTGAGCTTTAAAATGACCTATAATGTTCTTCAAAATTATATGACCTTCTACTCAAAATTTGGTCTTGATATTTGAAGGAGAGATGAAGTAGAAATATTAAATTGAATTGTGGAATTGAGATCACTCAAGAGTCATAAAAATTGAAAGAGTTATGGTCTTTGGAAGATGATGAACAAATTTGGGAAAATTCACAAAAGACCTATAATCTTTTCAATTCTTTAACAACTTTCCAAGCATTTTCAGGTCTTTCACATTATAACAAAGTTGTAGTAGACATCCCAAATATTTTTATCGAAAAAGAATGGGCTCAAGGATATAAAAATTGACCAAGTTATGATCATTTGAAGTCAAACCATAAAATTCAAAGGCTTTTCTAAAAGACTTGTAATCTTTCTCAACCATTAGTGATCTTTCACTCAAAATTAGCCTTACATCCATGAAGAGAGCTTGTTAAGGACCCTTTAAATAGAATCATGGCCTTGGATTCAATCAAAAATATCAAAAATATAGGAAGATATCGTTCTTGGAAGTCAACAAACCCTAGCTCAGAGAGTGTCAAAATAACTTGGAACCCCCTTCAACTTTGGATGACTTTTCTTGCATAATTGGATCTTGTCATATGAATAGAGGTTGTTTTAGATGATGATAAGAATCTATAGAAAAAAGAACCAACTCAAAATGTTGAAAATTGAGAGAGTTATGAACTTGTGATCACTGAATCAAGCATTTTCTCTATTAGGTCAAACTTGTTGAACCAACCTTGAATCTTTTGATCTTTCTTGGAAAACTAAAGCATGGTAGATCATAATAGGCTTTTAAATGATGTTGTCTGGAATAACACTTAAAGATGGAGCTAAAGTCTCAATGAAACTTGTTGAATAAGGCATGGAAATAAATACATGAACCTATGGATCTTGTTGATGAATTCCACCACCAACTTTGAGGAAAGTTTAACCTAAATAAAGTGAGGGAACTCTTTGAACCACAAATCTTTGATATCATAGGAATATCCTTGAAGCTTGAACTCTTTCAATCCATTAGAGAAACATTTTATTGAGAATCACCCCTCAAACCCTAGGTTAGATGGTGAGTTGAAGGCAATTGCGATCACTTACAATATGAACATTCAAAGAAACATATATATATATATATATATATATATATATATATATATATATATATATATGTTGATTTTATTCTTAATAAAACATGTACAAGATACACAATTCAAGGTGCTTGGTGATCCCTCAAGAGAAAACTTAAAGATAGGATAAATTAGAAAGAAAGAACTAACCCTAATGTGTGATCTTGTTGTATTGGTAATATGAGATGATGAGGGATCTTATGGGCAAAAATAGGGGTATAAAAACTTGCACTTCTTCAAGTTTGATAGTGATATCTTCATCTATTATGTGATTTGCGTTCTAAATGATGTTTTATCACCCCTTAATTGATGTTTTATCATCCCTTGGTTGATATTTTATCATCTTTATCTAATGTTTTATCATCTCTCCTCTTATCTTTGCTTGCTTTCTTCTAAGTAGGTTTATAGGTATCCTTTCTAAGTATCTTATATTTTGATTAAGTTCCTACTTCTCATGTGTGATGAGTAATTGTCTAATTGTCATATTTTATATCTTTTCCATCCTACTTTAATGACTTTATATCATTGTTAGGAGTTGATATTTTATCATATCTTATCTCTTTTCCATCGGACATTGATGACATGATATCATTGTTAGGTGTTGATGTTTTATCATCTCTTATCTCTTTTGTATCCTACTTTGATTACTTCAATCATTGTTAGGTGTTGATGCTTTTCCATCTCTTCTTCTATTCTTGATTAGTGCTTAGGTTTCTACCTAATTGCATGTGTGTTTATGTGATACTTGTTTTCTCTCTTATCTAAGGGTGATTGCTTGTTTCTTCTTCCTCTTCTTCTCTTTTGTGAGATTTCCATGTTTTCCATAGGATATTTAGTTTATTCTTCTATAAGTTTTAACTAAATAGACATTAGATTTGTTATCCATGCATGACAATATTGGGTAGATTTCCCTATTATCCCAACTTTAGGTCCACAAGCATGCTAACTTATAGGATCGAGATCCCCTTTTGTTAGTCTTCTCTCTTTTTCATTTATGCAACTCACCAAAACTTTCAAGGTGAACTACGAGTGCCTTGATCCTCATTGCACAGTTAGTGGTACGTAGGCCCAAAGGTTCCCAACCGCGGCAGGCACAACTTAGAAAACCCTTCGTTTTGTATATACTTTGCATCCATGCGTTCCCTTTTAGAATTAAGCTTTAGACATAGATTTCATACACCCTTAGATTAGAACAAACTTGAGTGGATCATGTGGAGTACCACAGACTTGAGGGGTGTTAATACCTTCCCCTCGCATAACCGACTTCCTTACCCTTTTTTATCTTGGTCATGATGACCATGATCCTTTACTTCCCTCAGGTTTACTCAGTGTTTCTTTTCCCACTCTTGGGATAAATAACAATGATGGAGACCCTTCTGTCCTTCGCCTCCCTTCGTGCTTTGATGAAAATCCCAGACGCAACAATAAGTAGGAAATAATATTTTGTTTAAATATCATACAATTAAATAATGAACTTCAAAATAATTTTATTTGCTCTAAAAATTAATAAACACAACGTATGTTTTCTACATTTAGTAAAAATGAAATAATTATCTTGCTCAATATATAACTATCTGACTATAATATAACTAAAAGTTAATTTCTCATACTTTTAAATAATATTATTATTTTAAATACAAATTAAAATTAACCATGCTAATACCATAATATTTAAAAATATATGTAACTAAAAAACAAATAAAACAAATAATACCTAAACATAAATCTCAAAACTCATAACTCTGAATCCAAAACCCTAAATCTCGCTAAACTGAAAACACTATAATATTGCAATGGCGTCTCTTTCGCACACCGATAATCAAACTCTGAAAAGCAAATGCTTGTTAACTCTGGGAATGAAGAGGTTTGGCATACTTTGGGATTATGAGAATACCAGTTTTCCTAAAGAAGGTGTTAAGTTAGAATCTATGAAAACTATATTCACTAACTCGATTGCTCGTATAAATTATACTACCGATAATGTATTGTGTCAAATTTACAGAAATATGGAGGATGTGATGTCTAAAACCACCCAAGATATTCTGAGAAAATTTGATTTATTTAAAATTGTTGAGGTCGCGCAGACGCTAGCGATTTCAAAATAATCATAGGAATGTTTGAGTTAGCTCTAAATACCTCCACTTGTGTGTGACATGCTCATAAGTGTTTACCATGAATTTAGAAATCCCATCAACAGTCATTAATTGAAGCAGCTAACTTTGTATGGCGTTTCAAAGAGTTTTTCCAAGAAATGATTCCCTATAAGAAGCATCCAAAACATATTGAACCATTTGACAACTGGGTCTATAGAACACATATTTCATGGAAATATGTACACATTGTCATTATTACTTATTTGTTTTTATTATTATAATATTAATAATAATTATTATAATTATTATTATTATTGTTGTTGTTGTTATTATTGTTCTAGTTCTTAACATTTTTATTGTTGTTGATCTTCTTTTTGTTCTTGTTGCCCTTATTGTTGTTCTTAGTGTTGTTCTTGTTGTTTTTCTTTTTTTTTTATTATTGTTGTAATGAAATTCTAAAAAGCAAACAATTGTTAACTCTGGGAATGAAGAGGTTTGTCATATTTTGGAATTATGAGAATATCAGTCTTCCTAAAGAAGGTGTTAAGTTAGAATCTATGAAAACTATATTTAGTAACTTAGTTGCTCGTATAAATTATACTATTGATAACGTATTGTGTCAAATTTATGGAAATATGGAGGAGGTGATGTCTAAAACCACCCAAGATATTTTGAGAAAATTCAATTTATTTAAAATGGTTGAGGTCAGAAGAACGCTAGGGATTTAAAAATATTCATAGGAATGTTTGAGTTTGCTCTAAACAATCCTCCACTTGCGTGTTTCATGCTTATAAGTGTTGACCGTGACTTTAGCAGTACCCAAAATAGTTTGAGGCCATATGGATACACCATTTTCTTGGCTTTAGACAAAGCCAAACTAGCTCATCAGTCATTAATTGAAGCGACTAACTATGTATGGAGTTTCAAAGAGTTTTTGCAAGAAATGCTTCCTTGAAAGAAGAGTCCAAAACATATTGAGTCATTTGACAAATCCTTTAACCCCGCCATTGACAAGTCAAAACATCTTTCGCAACCACGCGATATCAATTCGGGTGGAATGTGCTTTGGCCAAAAAAAATATAACTAGGTTTGTAGAATACATATTTCATGGCAATATGTACTTATTTCCATTATTATTATTATTATTAATATTATTAATATTATTATTATTATTAGTGTTGTTATTCGTATTATTTTTTATCTTGTTATTGTTCTTGTTTCCCTAAGTGTTGTTCTTGTTGTTTTATTATTGTTCTTATTGGTGTTCTTATTATTGTTGTTATTTTTCTTGTTGTTCTTTGCTCTTGTTCGTGTTCATTTCTTGTTCTTGTTCTTATAAATAACACTAAGAACAACAAGAAAGTTTATCTCGTTCTTGTTCTTGTTCTTGTTGTTTTTGTTGTTAATGTTGTTGTTATTTTATTTTGTTTTATATTCTTATTGTTCATGTTGTTGTTCTTGTTATTATTCTTGTTGTTGTTCTTGTTATTAATGTTTTTGTTTGTGTTGTTCTTGTTGTTGTTCATGTTGTTTTTCTTATTGTTGAT
Organism: Vicia faba; assembly: GCA_948472305.1. Lineage (NCBI taxonomy): Eukaryota > Viridiplantae > Streptophyta > Magnoliopsida > Fabales > Fabaceae > Vicia > Vicia faba. The sequence goes on along the minus strand of OX451738.1, from coordinate 798,352,165 downwards.
CTTGTTATTGTTCTTGTTGTTGTTCTTGTTATTTTTCTTGTTGTTAAAATACAACATAAACTTCTATGATAAAATTTAAAATTTATTATGAAAATAGTCTATACAAAATGTAACACCTCATACATATTTGTCTAGAATAATATGCAGTGATGTTAATTATGGTACAAAGAAACATACAAATAGCTGGAAAAGACAAGAAATTAAAATCGTTTGCAAAGAAATTCTAAAATTGGATGTATATAATAAGCTTGTCTTCAACATTGTACAGCAGAAAGATAATATCTACAAAGGTCTTCCTGCCATCTGCTCACATGTAGTCTTCAAAACTGACCATCTAGCAATTATACCACTTATAACATGTTCATGAAAAAAATAAGAGGATTGGGGTGATATTACTAAATCCCAGTGAGTTCCTCTATCTTATGGATTCACTCGGTTCTACAAAGTGCATGCATAAAAAATGGATTCACCGCGAATCCGGATTTTTCTCTCACGGCTGGGTACAAATGCACATTAACGGTACACCTTGATTGGAAGTCCCATAACTTTCCAATAAGGTAATAACAAACATATCATCAAATACAAAAGAGTATGCAGACCCGTACCTGTGTACAAGAAATCCAGGAGTAAGTTTACTTACCTCTACTCAAGTTACACTATCACACCCTCGGTGAGTTTCACCCGTGCATCGAATCAAAAAACTTTCCCCAGTCATAGCACAATTATCCCAATCATTCCTAAGTGAAATTCCATCTGTGATAAGTTCTAAAGTGAAATTTCCGATAAGGCATCACAACTCATCCATCATCCAAACACATATGATTAATTTTCGCTACAGAAACGTCATTTCGGTAACACGAGCCCACCAGGCGAAAGCCTAATGATCTTGCCTAAATGGCACCATTAGAAGTGAGTTTAGTCACGCTATGATATTTCCTACGTGGCATCACAACCCCACCATACCAAGCACATGATGTTCTTAACTGTTGGTGGAACGTTGCACATGGACCCACACAAGCGCATCACAACGGTAGCTAAGGTGTTATGACATACCGAGCACGCAAATATGATCTCCTCAAGTATGGAAATGTGTTGCCCTTCTAGCCCACAAGTTCACATCGCAACAGTATAAATGACGACTGGGTACAAGTGCATGCATAAGTGATTTACATCCTAGTTGTCAGGCCTACTCCGATTCAAGCATACATCAAAATCACAATATGTATCAAGCCACAAAGGCACACTTCAATCCATACAATCACAACATTGAATGTTCAACCGGAACGACGAGAAATCACAATGTTCACATAACATCGCATATCAAATAATACATTTCTATCATAAGCATGTATTATCATTCATCTCCATAAAGTAGGTGTTTAAGCATTCACAACATAGTATATTTCATAATGCAGTTCTCAACACTTTGTATATAACAATGATAGTATTATTCATATCACAATCGAATTAATGATCACACAAGCTTATATGAATTACACATTATATTATCTAACCATCAATGAGACCAAAGAGGTGTTTGGTATGCGCTATGGTACGAGACTGCTGTTGCACCCCGAAATTTGCCCTCTCATGTTTTCCAAAGTCTTCCCCCTACTTGGTTGATCACAAACTCTTGCCTAAGGAAAAAGAAGATTTTTGAGTGGTACTTCAAATACCTTTCGATTGGCATCCTGAAAGACACTTCGATTGACATTCTGGACAATCATTTCGATTGGCATCCTGAAAGACCCTTCGATTGGCATTCTGAAGGAGTATTTTTATTGGCATTATGGACAAGCATTCGATTGGAATTATGTCAAGGCAATTTCGACAGGCATGTCAACCATGTCCTTCGATTGGCATGAACAACACCTTTTGATTGGCCTGTTAGCAGAGCATTTCGATTGGAATACTTCGATTGATATTTGGGCCAGGCCCATTCGAAGGGTACGTAGGGAGTCCATTCGAAAGAGGCAAATCAAGACTAATCGAAGAGCATGGCCTGAAAGCACTCGAAATCCAAGCATCCAGGTTCATTCAAGGGACACGAATGTTTCAAAAAAGGAAATGATTTAATGTGTTTGATTTTTGTCCAGGGCGTTAAAGGCCTATTTTAATGGCTGTCCCTTGCCATTTTCGTGCACTCCCACACTCCTATAAATATGAGGCCAGTGACACATTACAACACACAGAAAATTACACGAAAAATCACACGAAAATCATAGAACGAAAATTATACACACACAAAAAAAAATCTGCAGGAGAACAAAACATTGGAGAGACGTTGCCCAGAATTTTCCAAGCCAAAGCAGTCCCTCAGATTGAAAGTGCCTGCGCCCAGAAGTGCCCAGATTGAAAGTGCCTGCGCCCAGAAATCCCTGATTGAAAGTGCTCCCATCCAGCCAGTGCCCAAATCGAAGACTCAATCTGCAGGTAAGAAAGGGTAAATTGTCCAACCTTACATTTGCATAAACGCATTATTACTTGTTGTTACCTTTGATTTGCCATCTTAGACAGGATAGAAAGGCCTGGGTTTGGCACCCAGGTCACATTTTTCGTGTGCTAACATTTGCTGCAGATTTATCCTGAAGAGGCCCCAACAAGTGCAGGATCGAAGGGCCTGGGATTCAATACCCATGCCCTTGCTTCGCTTACATACTTTTGCAGGTATAACATCCCAGATCGAAGGAGAGCCCTTCTCTGGATCGAACCCATTAGCGTGCTGGATCGAAAGAGGCATCTCATCCCTGGATTGAAAGTCATGACCTCCATTATCGAAGGGCAATCCTCTTCCCTGGATCGAAGGCTACTCACGCCTTACTATATAACCCAATTGAAAGGACCAGGACCCTCTCTGGACCGAAGCAGTCCATTCCCTCCCTGGGTCGAAACTCTTTTCTTCCCTGGATCGAAGGATCCCTCCTGCACTTTATTTTTTTTGTTTTTATTCTCATAGACTTCTTTTTATCTTTTTAATTAACATTAAAATAAAAAAAATCACAAAAAAACATTAAGTTAGTTTTTATTCAAATTAATTTTGTAAACAAATTAATTAATTATTTTAACTTCATTTTATCAATTTAAAATAAACTAGACTTAGGAGTATTTAATTCAAATATCTTCTTAATAAAATAAAATAACAAAAAGAGTTCTTATTCTTAGGATTTTTTTTTAGATTCACGCGCGTTTATTTTACTGGGATGTAATAGCTTAAACTAAGACCTTCTTTTACTTTACTGTTTTTATTTCCCCCAATATTTTTGGACATGTAAATAATCCCCCTCCCCGAAAGCCTTGTAATAGCGTAGGATTTACAATTCCCGCACTTTAAATTCCTGTACATATATTAACTGCTTAGATGTATGCTATCTAGGATTGCATGACAAGATTAACTCTTAACTTAAAATCAACAGTAGCTCACCATGACATGCAAGAATAAAATAACTGAAAATTGACACACTTGCACATGCCAGTCTTAGGGTACACCTCACTTGGTTGCCTCGAACGTGGTCATTAAGTATAGGATGTTTTAGAGGTCGTCCTTTTGTCCCAAGATCATAAGTTGCCTCGAAACGGTTGCCTCGGAAAAATGATCTAAGACATTAGGATTACCACTAAAGCGTCCTAACGTTGCTTTAGTGACCACACGTCCCTTAAACCGAATTGACCCGAAAAACTCCAACGACGGTGCTACCTACTCCTCAATAGTGGGATAGCATTGTCTAAAGGACAGTTGCACAGTTTAATTCCTTTTTGAGTAGGTAGATGTTCTTAAGTACTTGTTCTCTTTTAAAACAAAACAAAACTTTTCGCACTTACACTTTTCGAACAAAGTTTTCAAAAACACTTCATACACTCTTGAGGACAGAAGCAAGAGTTAAAATGAAGTTTCAAACAAAACTCTTTTCAAAACCCACAATCACAAAGAAAAGCAACCTTTTGAAAACACAGTGAGCAAGTACCTAAGAGCCTGTGGATAACCACGGATAGAAAGGGTGCTAACACCTTCCCTTTCTATAATCTACCTCCCGAACCCGAGAAACAATCTCGAAAAGAAATTTTTCTGTGCTTTTGTCCTTTCCCTTGTTGGATAAAATAAAAGACGGTGGCGACTCTTGCTTACCGCGACACTTTGCAAAAACAAACGCAAACGCGAACCAGCATTCCAAAACAGTCAGTTCTCGTTCCCACCGATCTCAGAACTGGCGACTTTGCTGGGGACTTTTAAATAAGTGAGGTGTACCTTAAGATTAGATCACTTGTGTTTTCAATTGTATTGCTTTGTATGCTTTTAACTTTGTGGGCTTGTATCGGAGTTCTATAGATCCTAAACCGGATATGGGGTACCCTTTTTAGGTAAGTAGCAGTAAACTGTAAGGGATCCGTCTTGCGTAGACCGACACGGATGAAGCAGTAGCTACGTTGGTGTGGCACCTTAGTCTGTACCGATATCCCTTGTGTTGAAACAAGGAGAATATGGATCTTCTAAGGAGTCATTAAGCACCAACTGACCTTAGAACCTTAAATTGACCAACTTGGCCATAGAACAGTAGCAGTATGCTACACTCATTGAGACTAAACTCTCGCGATGGTTCCGGACGCAAGAAAAGGTTGCTAGACTGGAATTATGACCGATTGAGGGTAGTCAGTGATATTGAGATCCTCTAGAACCCGATTACTATTTTTTTTAGGACAGGTTTAAACCAACTAAACTAAAAGAGGGTAATGCCTAAACTCCATGCCAGCCTAAACTTAAGGCTATATGTGTGACTTGTGTGCCTTCAAACTTGAACTACTTGTTATATGACAACAGGGGTTCCTTGCAGGTTTTGTTTACAGTCCTTATCCAACAAATTGGATTTATTGCAAGGCTCACTTACATCACCTCACTTTTTGCTTGAACGCGTAGCATATACATCATAACATCATACCTTAACATTTCCTTAACCATTTCAAGGATCTCAAGGGTATGTGATGCAGGTTATGGTAAATCAAAAGTCTAGCAAGGGGCAAAGGGGATTTATTTTCCTCTAGCCAATACCATCTAGAAATCCAAGCACGATAACATGAGTCAGGGGCTATGACCTACTCGATATGGTGAGCTTGACTCTTGAAGAAGGACTGTCAGCAACATCAAGTTCCTTCAATCAAAACTACTAGATTCAGATTCTAACAGTTTCTTGTTTACCCCGCGAGATCCTTGAAAACATTGCATACATATATCATACATATCATAACCGGTCTTCCAATACAGGTCTCTCATGTTCTCGCTGTTTATTTCAGCAATGGATTTCCAACCAGACAACCAAGATCTCCGGGCTCAAAACGCCCAACTTCAAGAAATGTTCTTGAACCTATCCCAGGGGCAAGAAGAAATAAAAGCTCTCCTCACAAGGGGCTTTGTCCTAGGGAATCCAGGAGGCATCAGTAATGATCAGTTGGAAGGGCTACAAATTGAGTTGGCAACAATGAAGATCCAGGTGATGGGACAGCTGGTGGGCCAGATGGATCTCATTCAAGACTTAGCTCAAAGACAAGAAGAGCTCAGGGTCCTCGTCAACAAGTTGCTTCAAAATAACCGAGTGGGGAAAATAACTAGGGTTGAAGATCAAGTCATCATTCAACCACCTTTGGGGCAAGAAGACAAGGGAAAAGCTCCTCAGCTTGCTTCAGGGTCACAAGCCCAGCATCAACCTCACCAAAAGCAACGGGTTGACCGAAGGCAATTTTCCAAGCTCAACATGCCGCTGTCTCGAGCTTTATAACACCTGTTAAGATTGAATTTGGTGACATTAAGGGACCCTCCTAAGAATCCCAACACAGCCTCCCCAAGGTACAATCCTGATGCAAGGTGTGCATACCATTCTGACAGTCCTGGACATGACACCGACGACTGTTGGACTTTGAAGAACAAAATTCAAGACCTGATTGATGAGGGAGCATTGGAATTCACACAAGATGGTTAGGCTGAGTTCTTCTACCATCCCTCCAAGGTTCACCATTTGAAGTGACAAGTACTGAGACGAGAAGACTTTTGTTCATTTGAATTTTCAAGTTGTAATCTCTTTGTTATTCAAACAATTATCCATTAATGCCAAACTTTGTTTCATTAATGCATCGCATATGTTTGTTTTGATTTGATCCAATCATTTTCATTACATTTAAACTATGTTTTTTTACTCACTTTATGACATTCAACTCTTGCTAAAAGTTACAAGCCTTTAGAGGGAGGATGACGAAACAATGCCATAATCTCATACAGTATGCTTTTGGACAAACCTTGCTGACGATGTACAGGCGTTTCTTTCAAATCCTAAACACTGGAGTTATAAGGAAGATAATCCCTAGTCAACCCCTTTGAGCCAAAGAAGTTGGAGTTTCTCTTTTCACAAATTAAAACCCTTAATTTAAACCTGGGGCAGGGTAGTCTCTCAGTTAATTCAAAAGATGCGCATTGAAGTCGCAAAACTCTCAGTTCATAATACAACGAACGACATCAAAAGCATTCCTTTGGAATCAAAAGACGGTGATGGTTCCTTATCTCAGAGGCAGTCAATCTCTCAAAAGAAAAAAGCCCACTGAGCCAAAATCTATAAAGGAGGCTTAAGAAAGCTGGGGCATCCTGCTGACTGTAATCTCGAAAACAAGAACAGTCAGGAAAAAGTTAGGGGTAATAAATCAAAAGAACGAGGTCGCTAAAAATCCTCAACAACATGAAAAATGTTGCAAAAATGACTGCCTTCAAAAATTCAACTTGTGTGAACCATCACCAAAAACGTCGTTCCAGACTCATTTGGAGTTCAAATGCACAATTAACTGAGTTTAGGATTGAAGAACATCACGAAGAGCGGGTGGGTACAAATATACTTTGAGCCTTTATCCTTTGTTTCTTAAACCGTGAATCAAGCCACGTTACAACCCTTCAAAAGTCCTAACAGAAGCATGGGTTAGTTCGAAAGCATACTGTTACAAAAGGTATCCTGACTCCTGTAAGGCTTTGCCCTAAACCTTGTGTTGAATTTGTCTTATAAAAAAAAGTTTTCTGCTAAAAAACGCACTTTTCAAAACTTCAAGACAAGCATAAACTTTGCATTATTTGAATATCACTGTTTGCATTTGGCTATTTGTTTGATAGCGGAAAAATTCACACAACGAATATCCGATGAACGGAAGCCCTCTCAGTGAACAAAATAACTTCAAAAAGGATGACACTTCCAATCAAGGGGCGTGGCATGATCATTGTCCATCACCTGGGGCAGTCCAATCAAGATTCCAGGACATCTCTCAAAGAAGTGCAGAGTAACCAGGGGCAAATCTCCATCTCCGTCACTTGGGGCATTGAACATCAATCTCAGTGAAGGGTTACATACAGTCAAACATTTCCAGGCAGTGCCACAAACACCTGCTGCTAGGGGCAATGACAAATCTCCCCAGATCCTTCTCATAGGATGACTCCCAGGAAAGGTTTAATCTTTGAAAACCTTTCCCCAACTGAATCCACCTCCAGAATCCTCGAGGACTTCCCCCAACGAAGATGTCACCTCTCTAGCGGACTGACGACAGGGTTTATTTCCCCAACAACACCAGGATTCCCCAGCTTGAGTTTTCCTCTCCGACTACTACAAATCAAAGGACCACAACTCCTCTTCCCCAGTAGACTACTCTGCAATCCCCAGCAAGTTACTGTGAAACCTGGACCCGACCAGATGTCAGTTTAACTTTGACTCCCCAGTAGAGCAACGGAAAACCGAGACTCCTGAACTTGTTCCCCAAGAACGAATCAATACTCTCCACAGAGTTCACAACTTTCCCCAACGGAGTTCTCCTCAACAAAACAAGGATCCTCAGTGGAAACATTCTAAGCAAAGTTTGAAGACATACCTACTCTTTAACAACAGTCCGGGATTTAATAACTCCCCAACGCTTGTCAAGAATTTATTCTCCAAGACAAAATTACATTTCAACAACATTCATAACATGTGCATACAAAATGCATATAACATAAATCTCATTTATTTTGAGAACATCATTACACAATGCATACATCATGACATTGCATACAACTAACTCTTTACCTTTTCAGGAAAGATCGATCAACAGATAAAAGTCATTACCTTTTGGAATAGAAGTCATCCAAGATTCCTTCATCATCCTGCTGAGGTAGAAGTCGTCCAAGATTCCTTCATCATCCTACTGAGGTAGTAATCGTCCAAGATTCCTTCATCATCCTGCTGAGGTAGTAATCGTCCAAGATTCCTTCACGATCCTGCTGAGGTAGTAATCGTCCAAGATTCCTTCACCATCCCGTTGAGGTAGTAATCGTCCAAGATTCCTTCACCATCCCGTTGAGGTAGTAATCGTCCAAGATTCCTTCATCATCCCACTAAGGTAGTAATCGTCCAAGATTCCTTCATCATCCTGCTGAGGTAGTAATCGTCTAAGATATCTTCATCATCCTGCTGAGGTAGAAGTCATCCAAGATTCCTTCATCATCCCGCTAAGGTAGTAATCGTCCAAGATTCCTTCTTCATCCTGCTGAGGTAGTAATCGTCCAAGATTCCTTCATCGTCCTACTGAGGTAGAAGTCATCCAAGATTCCTTCATCATCCCGTTGAGGTAGTAATCATCCAAGATTCCTTCATCATCCTGCTGAGGTAGAAGTCATCCAAGATTCCTTCGTCATCCCGTTGAGGTAGTAATCGTCCAAGATTCCTTCATCATCCTGCTGAGGTAGAAGTCATCCAAGATTCCTTCACCATCCCGTTGAGGTAGTAATCGTCTAAGATTCCTTCATCATCCCGCTGAGGTAGTAATCATCCAAGATTCCTTCATCATCCTGCTGAGGTAGTAATCGTCCAAGATTCCTTCACCATCCTTTTGAGGTAGTAATCGTCCAAGATTCCTTCATCATCCCGTTGAGGTAGTAATCGTCCAAGATTCCTTCATCATCCTGCTGAGGTAGAAGTCATCCAAGATTCCTTCATCATCCTGTTGAGGTAGTAATCGTCAAAGACTCCTTCACCATCCCGTTGAGGTAGTAATCGTCCAAGATTCCTTCATCATCCTGCTGAGGTAGAAGTCATCCAAGATTCCTTCATCATCCCATTGAGGTAGTAATCATCCAAGATTCCTTCATCATCCCGCTGAGGTAGTAATCGTCCAAGATTCCTTCATCATCCCGTTCAGGTAGTAATCGTCAAAGATTCCTTCACCATCCCGTTGAGGTAGTAATCGTCCAAGATTCCTTCACCATCCCGTTGAGGTAGTAATCGTCCAAGATTCCTTCATCATCCTGCTGAGGTAGAAATCATCCAAGATTCCTTCATCATCCTGCTGAGGTAGTAATCGTCCAAGATTCCTTCATCATCCTGCTGAGGTAGTAATCATCCAAGATTCCTTCACCATCCTGCTGAGGTAGTAATCTTCCAAGATTCCTTCACCATCCCGTCGAGGTAGTAATCGTCCAAGATTCCTTCACCATCCCGTTGAGGTAGTAATTGTCCAAGATTCCTTCATCATCCTGCGGAGGTAGAAGTCATCCAAGATTCCTTCATCATCCCGTTGAGGTAGTAATCGTCAAAGATTCCTTCACCATCTCGTTGAGGTAGTAATCGTCCAAGTTTCCTTCATCATCCTGTTGAGGTAGTAATCGTCAAAGATTCCTTCACCATCCCGTTGAGGTAGAAGTCGTCCAAGATTCCTTCATCATCCTGTTGAGGTAGATGTCATCCAATATTCCTTCATCATCCCGTTGAGGTAGTAATCGGCCAAGATTCCTTCACCATCCTGTTGAGGTAGTAATCGTCCAAGATTACTTCATCATCCTGCTGAGGTAGAAGTCATCCAAGATTCCTTCATCATCCTGCTGAGGTAGTAATCGTCCAAGATTCCTTCATCATCCCACTGTTGTAGCAATCGTCCAAGATTCCTTCATCATCTATTTGGAGTAGCCATCGTCTCAGATTCCTTCATCACACATCATTATCAAAAAAGACCTCCTCTGGTTAGATTTATTTCTCCCAGTTAATGACAGGCAATCGGAGACCTTCAAATAACAGTCCAGATACGATCCAGATTCGGATGTAATTATGTCACTCATTCAAATAAAGTCCAGCAATCGCCCCTGGATGGCATCTTTAAGCCCATCTCCAATGACTATCCATAACCTCTCCTGCAGATGGCATCTATAAGCCCATCCTCCTACCAACCATCTCCAAATGGCATCTGTAAGCCCATTCCCGGCGTCACAATGCTGATACTACACCATGCGAGTGCAAATTTCTGGGCACTCTAGTGTTCAATCATCTTCCACCTTCGGATCGCGAAAGGCTAGAAAGCCAATCTATATCCTCAAGTTTAAGAAAATTGAACAGGGGAAACTGTTGCACCCCAAAATTTGCCCTCTCATGTTTTCCAAAGTCTTCCCCCTACCTGGTTGATCATAAACTCTTGCCTAAGGAAAAAGAAGATTTTTGAGTGGTACTTCAAATACCTTTCGATTGGCATCCTGAAAGAAACTTCGATTGACATTATGGACAAGCATTTCGATTGGCATCCTGAAAGACCCTTCGATTGGCATTCTGAAGGAGTATTTCGATTGGCATTATGGATAAGCATTCAATTGGAATTATGTCAAGGCAATTTCGACAGGCATGTCAACCATGTCCTTCGATTGGCATGAACAACACCTTTTGATTGGCCTGTTAGCAGAGAATTTCGATTGGAATCCTTCGATTGATATTTGGGCCAGGCCCATTCGAAGGGTACGCAGGGAGTCCATTCGAAAGAGGCAAATCAGGACTAATCGAAGAGCATGGCCTGAAAGCACTCGAAATCCAAGCGTCCAGGTTCATTCAAGGGACACGAATGTTTCAAAAAAGGAAATTATTTAATGTGTTTGATTTTTGTCCAGAGCGTTAAAGGCCTATTTCAATGGTTGTCCCTTGCCATTTTCGTGCACTCCCACACTCCTATAAATAGGAGGCCAGTGACACATTACAACACACAGAAAATTACACGAAAAATCACACGAAAATCATAGAACGAAAATTATACACACACAAAAAAAATCTGCAGGAGAACAAAACATTGGAGAGACGCTGCCCAGAATTTTCCAAGCCAAAGCAGTCCCTCAGATCGAAAGTGCCTGCGCCCAGAAGTGCCCAGATCGAAAGTGCCTGCGCCCAGAAATCCTAGAATAAAAGTGCTCCCATCCAGCCAGTGCCCAAATCGAAGACTCAATCTGCAGGTAAGAAAGGGTAAATTGTCCAACCTTACATTTGCATAAACGCATTATTACTTGTTGTTACCTTTGATTTGCCATCTTAGACAGGATCGAAAGGCCTGGGTTTGGCACCCAGGTCACATTTTTCGTGTGCAAAGATTTGCTGCAGATTTAGCCTGAAGAGACCCCAACAAGTGCAGGATCGAAGGGCCTGGGATTCAATACCCAGGCCCTTGCTTCGCTCACATACTTTTGCAGGTATAACATCCCAGATCGAAGGAGAGCCCTTCTCTGGATCGAACCCATTAGCGTGCTGGATCGAAAGAGGCATCTCATCCCTGGATCAAAAGCCATGACCTCTATGATCGAAGGGCAATCCTCTTCCCTGGATCGAAGGCTACTCGCGCCTTACTGTCTGGCCCAATTGAAAGGACCAGGACCCTCTATGGACCGAAGCAGTCCATTCCCTCCCTGGGTCGAAACTCTTTTTTTCCCTGGATCGAAGGATCCCTCCTGCACTTTATTTTTTTGTTTTTATTCTCATAGACTTCTTTTTATCTTTTTAATTAACATTAAAATCAAAAAAAATCACAAAAAAACATTAGGTTAGTTTTTATTCAAATTAATTTTGTAAACAAATTAATTAATTATTTTAACTTCATTTTATCAATTTAAAATAAACTAGACTTAGGAGTATTTAATTCAAATATCTTATTAATAAAATAAAACAACAAAAAGAGTTCTTATTCTTAGGATTTTTTTTTTAGATTCACGCACATTTATTTTACTGGGATGTAATAGCTTAAACTAAGACCTTCTTTTACTTTACTGTTTTTATTTCCCCCAATATTTTTGGACATGTAAATAATCCCCCTCCCCGAAAGTCTTGTAATAGCATAGGATTTACAATTCCCGCACTTTAAATTCCTGTACATATATTAACTGCTTAGATGTATGCTAACTAGGATTGCATGACAAGATTAACTCTTAACTTAAAATCAACAGTAGCTCACCATGACATGCAAGAATAAAATAACTGAAAATTGACACACTTGCACATGCCACTCTTAGGGTACACCTCACTTGGTTGCCTCGAACATGGTCATTAAGTATAGGATGTTTTAGAGGTCGTCCTTTTGTCCCAAGATCATAAGTTTCCTCGAAACGGTTGCCTTGGAAAAATGATCTAAGACATTAGGATTACCACTAAAGCGTCATAACGTTGCTTTAGTGACCACACATCCCTTAAACCGAATTGACCCGAAAAACTCCAACGACGGTGCTACCTACTCCTCAATAGTGGGATAGCACTGTCTAAAGGACAGTTGCACAATTTAATTCCTTTTTGAGTAGGTAGATGTTCTTAAGTACTTGTTCTCTTTTAAAACAAAACAAAACTTTTTGCACTTACACTTTCGAACAAAGTTTTCAAAAACACTTCATATACTCTTGAGGACAGAAGCAAGAGTTAAAATGAAGTTTCAAACAAAACTCTTTTCAAAACCCACAATCACAAAGAAAATCAACCTTTTGAAAACACAGTGAGCAAGTACCTAAGAGCCTGTGGATAACCACGGATAGAAAGGGTGCTAACACCTTCCCTTTCTATAATCTACCTCCCAAACCCGAGAAACAATCTCGAAAAGGAATTTTTCTGTGCTTTTATCCTTTCCCTTGTTGGATAAAATAAAAGACGGTGGCGACTCTTGCTTACCGCAACACTTTGCGGAAAAAAACGCAAACGCGAACCAGCATTCCAAAACAGTCAGTTCTCGTTCCCACCGATCACAACTGCACTTAAGGGGTTAAATTAATACATGTCCAGGAGGGCACGCGAAGCAGAGCCTCCCACGCTAAGAGCTCTCTGCAAATATTTAATTTTTCAAGCCCCGAGAGGGAACGCTAAACAGGATCATCACGCTGAGCATAGTCTACAGATTCTCCAACTTCAGCTATCGGGAGGGCGCGCTAAGCACGATCTCGCACGCTAATCGCGGTCTGTGATTTTGGAAAAAATCAGAAAATGCAGAATACGGAATTTGGGGCTCCAAGCTTCTAAATACCATATGTAATCGATTCTAAGGATTCATATTAACTCAATAACAATACTTATCATTATCACTACTCAGAACAAATCAAAATCATGCATTAGTAGGAATTATGAAATAACTATATCACATAACCCACAATCCCAACATAAACCCCAACATGCAATTGCTTAAGTCTACCCGTGTTCTAGCTGATGGAACTCACCTAGCATTAATAGAGGCTTGGATGATATTCATGCTGCAATTGAACTCATCTCTTGACCAATGTTCCACCCCTAACATCATGAAATCCGTAACTCTTCAATACCCGTTTCCAGCAAGATGGTACCAACTTCAATCACCTTTTCTCCTTCAATATAGAAGCTATGATCATGAAATCTTATATCAAAATGAAGGGAATTTCGTAAGCTTTCCAAAGAGTCTAAAATCAGCTCAATCTAAGTTGTGAGTTAAGAGATATTACCTTTTTAGTGGAGCTTCACCATGGAACATGAAAATGGGTTTGAACATGATGAACTTGAGTTGTTGTTCCCTTCTCTCTCTCTCTCTCTCTCTCTCTCTCTCTCTCTCTCTCTCTCTCTCTCTCTCTCTCTCTCTCTCTCTCTCTCTCTCTCTCTCTCTCTCTCTCTCTCTCTCTCTCTCTCTCTCTCTCTCTCTCTCTCTCTCTCCTCTCTCTCTCCTCTCTCTCTCTCTCTCTCTCTCAACTCTACTACTTCCCATATCATAGTAGCATAAGTATAGGGATGTTACATTCTCCCCCTCTTAAATAGAATTCGCCCTCGAATTTCTTTCGATCACATTGAGAACTAGTTATTCACATTTTTTTCAACGAGGGGACAAATGTTCACTACATTCTTCCTTTGGTAAACCTTGCGACTTCGTCCAAATGTCGCTTCATCAAAGAAAATATAATACTTTGATACGCTTGCGTCTTGACAATCTTGGAAAATTTAGTCATCACTCAATACGTCTTTCCTGACATCTTGTCCTGGCATACTTGGGAAATAATCTATTCAAGGTTCCCAACCTTTACTTATTCACACCGAGCCTTCATAGCTTCAAAATTCCTAGAAGTCCATACATCCTTTTTACAGCGTCTCTATAATGACAACATTCAAATTGACTCCACTCACATCCAAACAATGTCATATAACCACTTTTCGAATTCCTTTGTCCTGACTTCAAATTCCTAGACACTCATTTGACTCGCTTCACGTTATCTTCTTCATACCACAAAATATCTTACTTCAATTCTTACATCAATTTTAGACAACGCACTTCCACTGAAAATCACAACAGTATACAACCCTAAAACTATAGCCTTGATACCCAACAACTCCATACAACGTCTTGTCGAAAACGGTGAATTCTAGCAGTTGACTTACAACCATCACCCAAGTCTTCGTCTACGCCCATATGTTCATAAGACACAGTCACTAAGAGTATACTTCCAGCAAAATCCTTCACTCGTTTAATTCTAAATACTCACAAGTTCAACCATTTCCTCAAGAATGCCTTACCACATATGAATCACAGAGTCTCCTCTATGTTTGTCCATCGGTAATACCTCTCTAGATTATGGTTGATCCTTGAGAGACTGGTATGAATAACACATTGCTCAGAGAGTTTCTCTTTGGAAGGTTCCTTCACTCAACACTTGTTACAAGTATTCCATTCAAACATACTACAAGCTTACCAGGTTCTTCTTCCATCAGTTGTGCTACTCTGATCTTAACCTGCCACACAATTTTTAGAATCTACTAAATCACACTTTCTCCAACATCCACTCGGTTCCATTACTCTACTACACGTGGTTCGATCCATTAAACAACAATAGTCCTTTCTCAAAATTCGTCCAATCATGACACGCGCTAGAGTCTTTTGAGCACACCGACAAGGACTACTTCTCGAGGTCTAGTAATTCCAAAATAAGGTCACTATTGATCCTATCTGCCTTGGCTAGGTCGATGAATACAACTTGGTCATACGCTTCGATTCTGGGATGTCTAAGTGAATTGATTACTGAATACAAGTCCATTTTACCCCACAGACTTCCACGTCGTATAACAACTACGATAACACGGATAACTCTCCATAGTTTCTTCCTAATCATACAACTCCATACTCTTAGTGTGACAACACCTTTGATAAATCATATAGCTTAAGCAATGCAATGATCCTTTAACTGATACACATTGTTCATGTAGTCGTCTAATGATGCTGATATCGACCCATATTTCCTTTGGGACCACTACCTAACCCTACAAACAAATACAAAACCTCCTACGCTTTCCTTTAACCATGCAGTCACATATCTACAGCACCTTAGTATCCTTCTCATACCTGTTGCAAATTCAGTTTCCCACCTAAAGTTGCTAGAGTTGTCTCATTTTCATGCCTCGTTGTTTCCGAAACTGTTACTAAACCGACTTCCTTGATTGCATTCCCAAATGCAATGTTCTAATGTCTAGAGCGCGATCACAATTCAAGGAATTATACTCTGTGCTTTAAATATCCTCCTTTTGAATTTCTCGGTACTCAAAATCCAATGCATTTCTGCTTACCGAGACTGACATTTCTTCACTCATGAGCGTCTCAAGATACTCCCCCTAGATACATTTCATATCTGGCTATCCCAAGATATACTTCATCTATTCCAACAATAATCACTAATGTTAAAGAAACAGCCACACCACACGTCGGCCAAGATATGACAACCTCACATCAGTTTCACATCTCGAATTCATGCACACCACCACTTACAACTCCACGAAACAAAAAACATCCATAAGGTATCACCTGATATCATTCACACAGCCACAACCACTCGGGGTCCCTATAAGCTTAGTACCAGAACTTGATACATTCCACTATCACCTTACTAGATAGTTCTCTATTATCGAGCGTGACATATGGATCCTTATCCCTCATACCTTATGAGAATTTGGATTTGCGTCTCACAAATACCAAATCAGATACTTACCTTGAGCTCTAGATCAACATTGTCCCACATCTGTCAGGTTCTCGTGCACGATAGTGATGTTGTACCATTAAACCTATTCAGGGTTTACTTACTCAGAATCAACAAGCTAGGATAAGATCGGATAAGAATTCAGCTCAAAAGATTATGCCACATGTGTACTTTCTTGCACAATGCATGCAGAAGAAAGCCTAAGGGTAATTCTGCCATAAAGGAATACCACGATTCCAAACAACCTAGACAACTGCGGTTGTCCTGCTGATAATCTGGATAGACACTATTTTCCATTCATCTAGATGAATCATAACTAGAAGGAAACTTAGGCCACTGCACTTCCCGCTTACTTCTACCAATACTTCACTGGCCAATCCACATACAGATTATGGCATACCAAAACGAGTCAGAGTGTAATACCTTGTCCACACCACTACCACCCAATCCGGAGTACCTAGTGAATCTGACTGCTCCGTTTAACTCCCAAAAGTCCTCCATTTAATAGGTTCTCAAAGTCACGTTTTCCACTGGTTCCAGGGTTGAGGGTGAACTCACAATAGTCTCAAACTCCACACCATCTTGAAATTCCCTTTTCATAATCCTACTCAAGCACTTCATGAATCTCCTTCACTGCTACTGGAATTTAGAGAAAGTTCCACTTTTCCCAATAAAATATTGGAAATTTTGGTAGTCTTAAACCTTACTACGACATTTGGGCTGCCAACTATTCCGCATAAACTACTCTATTTACGCTCAGCAACCCCATAACTCTCCCAGCTCAACAGGTTTCTACCACTCAGCTCGTGTCCCTTCAGATCTTACGCGTCCTCGTGGTGGCTTCACCAGGACCCTATACATCGCATATGCATTCAATAAGGTGATCAAGCTTAATGACTGCATACTACGGTGGTTGAATTCAGACTATCAACACACACATGTGAGGGAGAAGAGAATTGCTAGTGATGTTTCATGGCAGGGACAAGAATCGACCTACTATAATACAAACTGTAAAGCCCCACACATATATGTCTAGAATAATATGTAGAGATGTTAATTATGGTACAAAGAAACATACAAATAACTGGAAAAGACAAGAAATTTAAATTGTATAAAACATTATTCTAAAAATGAACGTATACAATAAGCTTGTCTTCAACATTGCACAGCGGAATGATAACTTCTACAAAGTCTTCCTACCATCCACTCGTTTGCAGTCTTCAAAACTGTCCATCAAGCAATTATACCTTAATAACCTGTTCCTGAAAAACAATAAGAGGATTGGGGTGAGATTACTAAATCTTAGTGAGTTCCCCTATCTTAAGGGTTCACTCAGTTCTACATGGTACATGCATCATAAAGGGTTCACTATGAATCCGAGTTTTCTCTCACAGCTGGCTACAAGTAGACAACAACAGTACACCACCATTAGAAGTCCCATAACTTCCTAATGAGGCAAAAACAAACACATAACCAAAAATAACCAAGCATGAAAAACCCGTACCCGTGTAAGAGGAATCTAGGAGTAAGTTTACTTGCTCCTACTTAGGTTACACTTTCACACCCTGAATGAGTTCCCCCAGCGCATCTCATCAAAGACTTTCCCCGGTCATAGCATGATGACCTGGGTTATTCCTAAATGGAATTCCATCTGTAACGAGTCCAAGAATGACTTTGGTGATAAGACGTCACATATCACCCATCATCCAAATGCATATGATCAACTGCCGATGCAAAACGCTATTTCGACAACACGATCCCACCGGGTGATGCCTAATAGTCTTACCTAAATGGCACCGTTAGCGGTGAGTTTAGTCACGTTGTAACATATCCTATGTGGCGTTACAACCCCACTATACCAAGCACGCGATGTTATTAACTACTGGTGCAACACCGTACATGGACCCATAGAAGCGCATCACAATGGTAGCTAAGGTGTTTTAAAATACCGAGCAAGAAAATGCGGTGTTCTACTGATGGAAACGCCGCACATGGACCCACACGAGCACATCGGAACAGTATCAAATCACATGAATACACAACACCGAACAATCAACCGGAATGACAGGAAAATCACAATTATCTCATACGATACAACATATTACATAACACATACGATAAATCATGTTATAGAATTTTATCATATAATGTGAATTCAACATATTCATATATATACTCATGCCATAAAGGGTAATCGATCACTAAGTAAGAGGCGTCTGAATACCAACCTTAATACGAAACTCCACTCAAGGGGTTTAAAATAATGTAGTTCTTCCCAGGAGGGTGCGCTAAGTGGAGCCTCATGCGCTAAGCGCGCTTTGCAAAATATTTAATTCCCAAGATTCAGTAAGGCGCACTAAGCGGGATAGCCGCGCTAAGCGCGGTCTATGTATTCTAAAACTTCCAGTAAGGCGTCCTGAGCGCGACCCTGCAAGCTAAGTGCGGTCCGCAAACATCCCAAATTCAACCATCAGAGGGGCACGCTAAGAACGGTCTTCGAAATGCATAAAAATCATAACTTCAATATTTCTGTCATAGTGTACCCAAACCACATTCTTACCTTCCATCTCAAGTATCCATCAATACACAAACATAAGTTTCATATTAGTAACATGTCATTAGCAATTACTCACTCTAACCCTTGTTCCCAAACATATAAATTTCATAAAACCCCAATTTATACCCAAGTTCTAACTATAGAACTCACCTTGCTCAAATGGAGGTTTGGATGTTGTTCTTGCTGCCATTAAATCCTTATCATGCTCAAACTTATACCTCCATCTTCATGAAATCCGTAGCTCACCTTTACCCATTTTCAGCATGTGTGTCCCAGCTTCTAACTCGATTTTCTACTTTAATACAAAAGTTATGATTACAAAATTATGTATCAAAATGAAGAGAATTTTGTATGCTTTAAAGAACTTCAAGAATTTCTCAAATCCGATTTGTGAGTATAAAGTTATTACCTTTTTAGTGGAGCTGCACCATGGAGTATGAAAATGGGTTTCATCATGCATTCCTTCTTCTTTCTATATTGCTTCTAAGTCTTTTCCCTTCAATTATAATCTCTATCCAAACAACCATTTTACTTCTATGTTATACTTTATATTCTATGTCTAAATTGCCCCTTAACTATGTGGTAATTACTTTCATGCCACTTAATTAATTTCTAATTATTCCTTTGAATTCTAACCATTCCATTCATTCCTCTTGATAACTCCAATTATACACTTTCTCACACTAAGAGAAATAGGGATGTTACAATTTCTCATACTTTTAAATAATATTATTATTTTAAATACAAATTACAATTAATCATAGTAATACTATAATACTTTAAAAAATATGAAACTAAAAAAAACAAGTAATACAAATAAATACCTAAAAATAAATCTCAAAACTCACAACTCTGAATCGTAAATCCTAAATCTCGCTCAACTCAAAATACCATGATATTGCAATGGCTTCTCTTTTGCACACCGGTTATGAAACTCTTAAGAACAAACACTTGTTAACTCTGAGAATGAAGAGGTTTGGCATATTTTGGGATTATGAGAATATCAGTCTTCCTAAATAAGGTGTTAAGTTAGAATATTTGAAAACTATATCCAGTAACTATGTTTCTCATATAAATTATACTATTGATAATGTATTGTGTCAAATTTATGGAAATATGGAGGAGGTGATGTCTAAAACCACCCAAGATATTTTGAGAAAAATTCAATTTATTTAAAATTTTTGAAGTCGAGAGGATGATAGCGATTTGAAATTAATCATAGAAATGTTTGTGTTCGCTCTAAACAACCCTCCATATGTGTGTATCATGCTTATAAGTTTTGATCGTGACTTTAGAAGTGCCCTCAATAGTTTTAGGGCATATGGCTACACCATTTTCTTGGCTTTAGGAAAAGTCAAACCAGCTCATCACTGCGACTAACTTGCTATTGCGTTTCGAAGAGTTTTTACAAGAAATGCTTCCCTATAAGTAGTGTCCAAAATATATTGAACCACCTGACAACTCCATTAATCACGTCATTGGGATATGGTGAGACTTAGGCAGAAACCCAACTACAAACAGCTTTCGAAACCACGTAATATCAATCCAGGTGGAACGTGCTTTGGTCAAGAAAAATATAATTGGGTCTGTAGAACACATATTTCATGGCAATATCTACTTATTGTCATTATTATTATTATTATTTTTTTTTTTTTTTTTTTTTTTTTTTTATTATTTATTTTCTTATTTTTGTGCTTATTGCCCTTAGTGTTGCTCTTGTTGTTTTTATTGTTGTTGTTATTTTTCTTATTGTTCTAATTCTTGTTCGAGTTCATTTCTTGTTCTAGTTCATATAAATAACACTAAGAACAACAAGAAGGTTTTTCTTGTTCTTGTTGGTGTTCTTGTTGTTTTTGTTGTTATTATTTTTGTTCTTTTATTTTGTTCTTATTATTCGTATTGTTCATGTTGTTGTTCTGGTTATTATTTTTGTTGTTGTTCTTGTTATTGTTGTTTTTGTTTGTGTTGTTCTTATTGTTGTTCATGTTGTTTTTCTGTTGTTGATCTTGTTATTGTTCTTGTTGTAGTTCTTGTTATTATTCTTATTATTGTTCTTGTTATTGTTGTTTTTGTTTATGTTGTTCATGTTGTTTTCTTGTTGTTGATCTTGTTATTGTTCTTGTTGTTCTTTTCGTTAAAATACAATATAAACTTTCTATGATAAAATTTAATATTTATTATGAAAAATAGTCTATACAAATTGTCAATATACATAAATATACATAATAAATTTTTATACTTTAGACTTATATATTATCAACTAACCATCAATATATGTATTTTAATCTTATATTAATAGTTTAAAATATGAGATTTTGGATAATTTAACCTTTCATAAAAAAATGATAGATCTAAGTTGTTATTTGTTACTTGTATTACATAATTTTTAATTTATTTTTATATAAGTCTTTGATTACAGTCATAAGTAGGAAATAATATTTTGTATAAATATCATACAATTAAAGAATGAACTTCAAAATAATTTTGTTTTCTCTAAAAATTAATAAACACATTATATATTTTCTACATTTAGGTAAAATGTAATAATTATGTTGCTCAATCTCTAATTATCTGACTATAATATAACTAAAAGGTAATTTCTCATACTTTTAAATAATATTATTATTTTAAATACAATTTATAATTAATCATATTAATACTATAATATTTTAAAACATATGAAACTAAAAAAACAAATAATACAAATAAATACCTAAACATAAATCTCAAAACTCAAAACTCCGAATTGTAAACCCTAAATCTGGCTCAACTAAAAACACTATGAGATTGCAATGGCGTCTCTTTTGCACATCGGTAATGAAGCTCTGAAGAGTAAATACTTGTTAACTCTTGGAATGAAGAGTTTGGCATATTTTAAGATTATGAGAATACTAGTTGTAATACGGTGGGAGAACTGACTTTTGGATTTTGCGTTTTATCACAAATATTTCGAATAGCAAGAGTCGTCACCGACTTTTATTTTATCCAATAAAGGAAAGGGTGAAAAGAACAGGAAAGACCTTCAAGAATTTTGTGAGTAAGGGGGGTAGGTTATGAAAAGGGAATATATTAGCACCCTTTTCATCCGTAGTTATCTACGGGATATTAATCGCTAGCTCACTTTGAAAATGCTTTGTGAATGTGTGTTTGAAAATATTTTGGAAATGCCTAAGTTCGACAATTTTGTAATCATTCTCGCATCGTTGAGAATGCATACAAAATGTTTGTTTTTGAAAATATTTTAGAAAAGAAGTGTTTTGTGTGAAAAATGTTTTTGTTTGTGAGCAAGTGACTATGAGCTATCTACCTACTCAAAAATCTTTTATTCTTTTATTCTTCCTTTAGATAGTGGTATCCTACTGTCATACCCTAATTTTTGACCTAAGATCCCGCATTCCATCTGCATCATTGCATGGCAAGAGTTCACAAGCAATTCGACCTATTTTTGCCAATTCCCGAGTCAGATTTCAAAAATTCATAACTTCTTCAAATTTCAATATTCTGAGGGGTTATTTTTTGCATATGATTTTTCTTGACACCGTCTACAATTTTTCTTTACAAGACAAGAGATGATTATGCATTGAAAAGCCACGAAAAAGTTATTAACGTTCGAAGTTGTTTCACGAATTTAATGGAATTTGATTCTTAATTTTGGACTATGTTTTACCCGACCATAAATTTTACACTTTCTCTTCTTTTATTTTTAATTCCATGAAAAAATCCTAAAAAAATATTTAGTTCATGTCATCTTAATTTTATTTACATTATTATTCAAAATATCAAAAAAAGTAGTCTCTTCAAGTTTCATTTAGATTTTTATTCTTAAGTCAAAATTATAGTCTTCTAGATTTAATTTAGTAAAAATCTCAACAAAAAAAAAACATGTCTTAGCATTATTTTATTTTAGCATTTCACTTTAATCACAAAAAATATATAGTTAATATCTTTTCCTTTTAATTCTTTTAGTTATTATAATTTTCATTTTCTTTCTTTCAATATTAATCTTGATTTGGTTCTAATTTTAATTCAACTTTTTAGTTGAGTTATTATTAAAATTAAAATTAATTTTAATTTCTCTTTAATTTTCATGTTTTGGAAATTTATAGTTTAATATTTTTTTTTTATGTTATTATTATTGTTATTATTATGCTATTCCTCTCCTTGTAAAAAATGTCCAAACAATAAAATCAGTCCAAAACCTTGCTATTGTCCCTATCCTAACTGTCCATAAAATCCAAACATGCTACACAACAAAACTTGCATAATGCTCCAAGCATATCAGTCCTGCAAAATAGTCTAAAAAAAATGTTAAAAAGCCAGCTACTACTGCTACCCACAACACTCCAAAATTTGTCCAAAAGCAGTTCGAATTACATTAAAATGGCAATACAAATCTGCAGCAAAAAGGTGTTAAAACAATGCATCACAAAGAATCCAAATCCATCTCATTTTTCCCCCCAAAATTTCATTATGTTCTCTATATAGACTTAGACTTGGTTAACGAAAAGAGGGGGAAGAGATATACCAACACCACCCTTCAACAAAAACCCACATTCGGCCACTATGACCAACACACACACAACAAAAAGCAACTTACAGTAGCTAGCTCACTTCCATCTCTCTATTCCTCTGTCTTCATACTTCCTTCCTCTCATCCCGTTCCAACGCGCAGCACCACCTGCCAGTTACCGTATCCACCATTTCTATCCAACCTTCACCCTTCTTTGCCTAATTTCAACTCCCTTCGCCAAATTCCCTTCAAATTCATGGCCATAAGCTTCTGAGCACAATCCATTCATTCACCATTATTATCCAACATCAAAACCTGGGAAGGATAATTCTACAGCACAATATCAAATCTACACCCTTTATCTTAAAACAACACCATCCTCATGTTTACACACCAACTTTATAAACACAAGGTGGTAAGAGATCCAAACACAGAACCGAAAGAAAAAGTAAAAGAAAAGAGGAAGTTTCAAAACAGATTCTTCACTAGTCCAAGACAGTAGCTGCACCGCATGGAGTTGTACACGAAACTCCCAATTTCTTCCAACTCCTCACAACTATCCCTTTCGTTTCTCTTCTCCCTAACTTCAAAATCTTTCAATTTGTCACCTTCAATCCTTGCTTCGACTATGAAATTCTGCATAACAAATACATAAAACAATGTCAACGACACAAAAAGAAAGGCAAAGGAAAACTACAGGTCGGACGGCACCAGTTGTTTCTCAAGGAGGGTCGCGTGGGCCAGTTCACGGAGGCAAACGGCGGATTCGCCGCGGCTCTGGGCATGGCCGGAGTTGGATTGTTGATTCCGCATGATGGTGAGCAATTTGAGGCTGGAGATTTCAAGTTCTCGAGGGGTTGTTGTTCGATAGATATTGTGAGTTAAGATCGGAGGGGTTGCGAACTATGGGCTTCGTTGGTGTCGCTGGAGGAGGGAGGTGGAATTGTCTATTCGCGGTTGGACAATGGTGGTGATGACCGCCGCGAAGCCTACTGGATCGAAGGGGTTTGCAGCCGGTCAGTCTCACGCGGAGAGGGTCTGAGTGGGGTCCTTCGGCGGTAATATGTGATTTCTCTCTCTGTTTTATTCTTCTTTTTTGTTTCCAATTTCCTTTCCTTTGTCTTGTTCGGATGCACCTAAAAACAAAATAAATCTTGCAGGTTTTGCATATATTTCCATCAATTCTTTTGTAAAAAAAAAAAAGAAAACAAAAACAACTAACAGTAAACCAATTGCTTCATACTCCCTTCACGCCTCTATTTCACTGGCTTCGCCCTTTTGTCTTATCATTAGTTTATTTTTTTTCTTCTTTTCTCTTTTCAATATTATTGTTATAATTATTAGTGTATATTTTATTTTTATTATTGTTATGATTATTAATGAATCAAGCTTTAATTAGGATTGGGCTACTGGGCCCTAACTTCTACTTACAAGTCCATTTTCATTTTTACTACTCTTGCACCACTATTTCCATGCTTACACCCCCTCATTTCTTTGTTTTATTTCTTTTTAATTAATTATTATGAGAACACGTGGTAACGGATAGATGGTTAGACTTTATCATGTAAATAATGCAAGTTTTCTACCATTTCATTTTTATCCCTCTTATGCTACTAACGCGTTTGTTACTGTGAAGGTTTCCAAAAATCGTTTCAAGTATTCATTCCCGCATAGCACATCCGCAATTCCTACACTTCTCCCTTTACCTCCTTATTGTATTTCATTATTTTGATTTAATATTTGGTACTATAAATATACACTTGTGCATAATATTTTTACTGTATATTTTACTCATTTCATTGGTAAATAAATTCCGTCTATGTAGATATTATTTTCATTGCATTGTGATTTTATTTTTATTCCAACTAACTTCTAAAAATTGTGCGGACGCACATAAGTTTCCCGTGCTGTTAGATTTTTGTCGGTATATCTCTTATGATGCAGGGATTCTTATCTGACACCATGAGCTTTATCCACCACCTTTGCGCTTTATCTGATGCTTGGAGTATTATCTCACATTAGGTTTTTTTGATGATGCTGTCGGCTTGTGATTTATTTTCACCTAAGGTTTGATATACTCTTAGCTTATTTATCCGTATGTGGTTTTAATTCCAAGGGAAATGTTTTTAACTTCATTGACTTCATGTCATCAAATATATTTGTTACAATCGTGCGAATACCCTCATCCATTTTTTGCTTATTTACTATTTTTCCAAACTTTAGATAATTCTCCCAAAAGACTCCATTTTTAAACTCACACCTTTTAAGTCAAAACTTCGACACTAGGTCGTATCTTCAAAATCTCTCCAACACCGATTTTTAGCCAAACGAACCATTTTAATCAAACAAACAATTTTAACCAAAAACAGATATTTCAAAAGGTTCCTGCGGAGTACCGCAGATGCATTGGGTGCTAATACCTTCCCATTGTATAACCAACCCCCGAACTCTCAATCTCTTTTAAAAACGCATTGTATTTTCATTACTTTTAAGTATTATTTTACATTGCATATTTTAGGGTTTTATTTCGCACTTTTCCCTTTTCCCTTGGAAATAATAAAGTGCGGTGGCGACTCTTGCTTTGGTGAGTCAAGTTAATTAATAGCTTGATCTCCGATTTTCACCGCTACAGAATTGGCGACTCTGCTGGGGAAAGATTGACCTCTTGCTGGTCCATCCCTAAGTGGGTTAAGCCTAATTTGTTTTATCTGTTTTATCATTATTGTTTGATTATATGTATATATTATGATTATTTGGGTGTTGATAATATTTACAAAGGACAAGTCCTATACCCGGACTAAGTTACACTTAGGAATAGGACGGGCGGTATAGTCATGTTAACTTTGAGGGAGTAATCCCGAAGAAGGAGACATGAGATCCCCCACTCAGTGGAAGGCCCTTTTGAACGTAATATTTGTTTACCGAGTAATCGGGAAGACATTATTATTTTCGACCTGGGAGCCAGAGAAGCTGTGAACTGTAGAACCCTATCCCATCTTGGCCTTTTAGGTGTAGCGCGGAGATTATAAAGGAGTAATCCGGAAGTAATTGTTACGCGATGCTACGCTCGGATGAGTTTCTCTTGAGAATATTGCTGATTATTGAGTAATCAAGACGTTGGTAATATCCGAAGGAGGAATGTAGACTCCGGGAACTCTTAGAACCTTGTTCTACAGGTGTGATTAAACCATTAGTACATACCTTGGGGGTGTTCCTTACCTTGACTCCATGCTCGTGACGTTGAACCTTTCGACTTTATTTGTGACCTTGCTTGTGGTTGTTGCATAGCCATGCATTCATGCATCCATAAAACCCTTTTCACTTGACTTTGAAGGAATTTGGAGGTTTTTCTTTGTAAACATCACAAGTTTCATCAAGCTCAATGGATCTTGGGTGTTGATGGGGCAAAAACCCTAATCCACCAAAATGGATGATTGATCTTGATGATAACTTGATCAATGTTTGGAGCCAATTTAAAATTCATCTTCTATCTTCATACTTTGATGTTTACAACTTAATATCTTGAGTTCCTTGAAAATCAAATAAAAACTCTCTTTTGCATATCATACATCATTCTACATTTTTTGTTTCACTGTCAAAGGTCTTTTTCCGAGTCTTATTTTTCCTTTGGTCTCATCAGTACAACACTCGCGCTAAGAGAACAATGGAGAATATCAAGCAAGAGGTTTCTGAACTCCGTAGAGAGATGACTATTTTGAAAGCTAGTATGGAGCACTTAACTGTTTTGGTTGAAATTCTGGTTGCCGCCCAAGTCAATCCTTCTAGGAGGGAGGAAGCGATGATAAAAGTCTTCACTGAAACTCTAAAATCATTCTCTCACGAGAAGGTGATGGTTAATGCACCTAATGACTTTCCTGACAAGGTGAATATGGGAGTGCGTCTAGAAGAAGATGTTGGGAAGGGATGTTCATATGAAGATGGTAGCTCAGCTAATGGTGTGAAGAAGTTTGATAATAAATTTTCCAAGAAGAGAACCATAGGAAGAAATAATCATCGTCAGAATCATCACGTTTCTCCCATTCATCAATAGAATCAGCAAGTTCCTAATCAAAGGAAAACCCAGTTTGATCCAATTCCAATTACCTATACAGAGTTGTTCCCTATCCTGATGCAGAGGAATTTGGTTCAGACCCGACCTCCACCGAAGGTTTCTGAGAAGATACATTGGTACTATAAAGCTGATTTGGCTTGTACTTTTCATCAAGGTGCTCCTGGGCATGACTTGGAGGGTTGCTTTACTTTGAAGATTGAGGTTCAGAAGTTGGTCAGAAGTGGTATCTTGTCATTCAAGGACGTTGGTTTTGAAGTTCAAATCAAGCATGCACCGAAGAGTAAACACGATTGATGGTGACTTTGATTTTTGAAGGATGTTTTCGGTAATTCAAGTCCAGATGGAAAGCCTTCCCAGATCATTAACTTATTTCTGCTTTTTGTAATTTTTCTTGTTTATCAAAACATTGTTTGCATGTAAGAACTTGTTTGCATCTGTATGATTATCTTAATATAATGAGTATGTTTGTCTTGAAGAAATTCATTCGTTTCACTCATATTTGTTTTCAAATTTTAAATTTCTTTTGGCATTATGATACCAACTTGTTGCCCATTCTCTTGCCTAAGCCGAGATTGAGGGGAGGATGATGATCTAAAGAACACAAAATCTCTGGTTGCATGCTTTTGGATAAAATCTTGCTGATGATGTACAGGCATTGTTTCAAATCCCTAAACACTGGAGATATAAGGAAGATAATCCCTTGCTAACCCCTTTTGAGCCTTTGAAGCAGAAGTTTCTTTTCTATACGAAAAAAACTTGAATTTTAACCTGGGGCAGGGTAGTTTTAGTTAATCTGACTGAGTGTTCAAAATTCATAAGGAAGATGTTTTTTGAAGAGAAACTACGAGAGCTATCCTTCATGTATAATGAATCTAGAGGATGTAGAACCACAATGTTATCCCTCATTCATCAAGAAACGAGGCAATCACAATCCTCTCAACAAGTAAAGACAATCTAATATCACATGTTTTGTTCAAAAATCAAAAATCAAGAAAAAAGAAAAAAAGAAAATCCTGCTAAGTCAAAAAAAAAACATGAAAACGTGTGACTTAGGCAAAATTAAGGCATCCCGCTGGACTATCAATTCAAAAGAATTAGTTCAGGCAAAAGTTAGGGAAAATAAAAATTGCAAAGAAAAGGACTGCAAAGAAAAGTCCTCAACAAAGAACAAATTGGTGACTACAAACACGAAGACATGAGGGCGGTTTCTACTCCGAAAGCCTCATCGTTTCCTTGACCGTCACAAAATCCTTTTGAGAGATGAACACTCATGTTGAATTAACTGAACATAGAGTTGGAGAACATCATGAAGAATGGGTGGGCACCAAATATTTTTGAGCCTTAAAATCTTTTTTTCTAAAAACCATGAACCAGACCACGTTACAACCTTCAAAAGTCCTAATTGAAGCAAGGTTATTTTGAAAGCATACTTCAATGAGATAGTGTTCCTGACTCCCATGAATGTCCTAAATAGTTATGTTGGTATCATATGTTTTTCCTATACTAAAATAAATGGTGCTTTAACTCGCAAAATTTGTGCGATATCTTTCAAAATCTTCAAGACTTACATAACTGTTGCATTAGAATTTTCATTCTCATTGTAAACTTTTTCTAACTGCAAAACATTTGTTTGATATCAAGGAAGCTCACATGTAAGCACTAGTGATGAGTTTATTCTTAAGGCCTGGAGCTCTGTTGAGTAATTGGCGGATCATTTCAAGAAAAAATCATATGCAGGGGCATGTCACCTGAAGACCTTAAGCACGGACATGTTGCTTCTCCTAATTAATGCTTTCCCAACTTGTTTACTCTTTTGGGGCAAAATTTGAAGACTCTGTTGTGCCAACTACAGTCAATCCGGGGCAATCACGTCGAGATTTGATGAATTCCTCTAAGAGTTTGAAGACACCAGAGCATGGTGAATGCCAGGTCTTTTGTAAAATCCTCTTGAGACGATTTCTCCTCATCAACCAGATAGCTTGGGGCATGTTAGAAGTGAAGCTATTCGCAAGAATTGTCGTGCAACATGCAGCTCATCAGCAGTAAACTTGGGGCATCCAAAATTAGTTCTAGGGGCAATCTGGATTTGTCAAGATATGTGATATGTATTGCACACATTATCAGAGGGTGGTGTTCCCAGTATCTCCAGCTAAGCATGACTTTTTTCCAGTTGAAACTTTGTTTGTGTTGTTATCCTTTCAATGGATTGATGGTGATAGAAGACTGGACTTTGGGTTTTCTACCGAAAATACTTTCCTCTCCAGAGAGATTTAAGCCTTGTAAAAGGACTTTACTCCAATGATGGCTTCTTTTGTTCTATCTCCAATAATGTTACCATCCTGTTGAGATTAGCCGAGTGTCGAGTTGTACTGTGATGTCTTATCATTTTCTGTCTATCTCCCCTGTCTGTTTTGTCAGCATATACATGACATTCATTCGTTCATTCACACTTGCATCATGCATGCACAGTTGTATTTGTTGATGTCTTTGAGTACGTATACCTTGGTTATGTCTATTCAAATAGCGTATTTGATCTTTCCAAATAGAGTGTCAACTTAAGCAGAAAGTGTGCCTTCTTTCTAATTCCCCACTGAGTTAACTCTCGTGGAAGAATCTTGCTTTAGCTTTCCTTTTCCATCTCTGGATAGGATAAATCACCATTTGAGTTATTTACTCATTGGGTGGAGTCTTGTTTGACTGTTTTTCTCTCCAGTTTATTCCTGGATTGAGCTTTGTCTCTTGTGAACGATACCCTGTGGATATCTCTAGGCTGTGAAACCTAGATGGAGAGTGCATTTATTTTGCAACGTAAATACTTGGTCTCCTCAAGAAGGATTTATTCATGGTTCCCCATTGAAGATGAACTTTATTCCCCAGAAGTGTTATCACAACCTTCTTCTGGAATATCGACATGACAACAAGCGACTGACTCTTCATTTGAGCAGTTTGATTATTTCTGATTTCTCTGTGACAAATGGCGGTCTCTTCATGAGCAGTTTGTCCATCCCCGATGAAATTATTGGTTCTCACCTCCAGCAATATCTTCACGATATTTTATGGGTATCTTTTTG
Source organism: Vicia faba (assembly GCA_948472305.1). Lineage (NCBI taxonomy): Eukaryota > Viridiplantae > Streptophyta > Magnoliopsida > Fabales > Fabaceae > Vicia > Vicia faba. The sequence continues at coordinate 798,321,712 of OX451738.1, read as the reverse complement.
GGAAACAGCAAGCGGCAGTCTCTTCATGAGGCAACTTGTGTGTTATGGATACTCTTGACAAACATCAAGCGGCGGTCTCTTCATGAGCAACTTGTATGTTATTGATACCTTAGAGAAAACATCAAGCGGCGGTCTCTTCATGAGCAACTTGTATGTTATTGATACCTTAGAGAAAACAACAAGCGGCAGTCTCTTCATGAGCAACTTGTGTGTTATTGTTCTCTTGAAAAACAGCAAGTGGCAGTCCTTTCATGGGTAGCTTGTACGTTATCTTTTTCTTTTGAAAACGGCAAGTGATGGTCTCTTCATGAGCAGCTTGTACAGAAAACGGCAAGTGGCAGCTTCTTCATGAGCATCTTGTACGTTAGTATTTTTGGAAGACAGCAAGTGGCAGCTTATCTATTGGAGCAGCTTGTGTGCTTTGATATTCTTTGAAGACAACAAGTGGCAGCTTCTTTATGAGCAGCTTGTGGGTTTTTGACAACAAGTGGCGGACTCTTCATGAGCAGCTTGTGTGCTTTAATATTCTTTGAAGACAGCAAGTGGCGGTCTCTTCATGAGCAACTTGTATGTTATTGACACTTTCGAAAGGAAGCAAGTGGCGGCCTCTTTATTTGAGCAGCTTGTGTATCCCCAACAATAATGTCTACTCAGCAAATGGCATCCCTTCGGAAAAGTCCCGTGGGGAAGTTTGTTATTTTATCCTTTTCAAGCGATATCTTGGTCAGAGAAGAAATATGTTACCATTCTTGGTAAAATTCAGAAATCAGAGATGTTTATCTCCAGCCACAGTGCTGATGTCAATTATTTTCCAGTCTCAGTACTGATGTCCATCATTTCCTTTTCCAGTCACAGTACTGATGACCATCATTTCCTTTTCCAACCACAGTGTTGATGTAAATCATTTCTTTTTCCAGTCTTCGTACTGATGTAAATCATTTCCTTTTCCAGTCACAGTGCCGATGTCAATCATTTCCCTTCTCTAGTCTCAGTACTGATGTAAATCATTCTCTTTTCCAGTCTCAATACTGATGTAAATCATTCATTTCTTCCCTCAAAGTTATTCTTTAATAAGAGTCTCTCATTTGAAGTCTATGACTTTGTTTCCCCAGTGGAGTTATAATCTCTTCCCCAGTGGGATTACTGTATAATGTGCTTGGTTTCTCCAGCAGTAGTTTGCCTCATACGGAATCCTTCCTCATTAAATTCAAAATGTTACATTCATATCAGATCATAAACATAATTGCGGTATCTTATGGCCAAAAATTATGTATTCTATATTTAAGTCCCTTCGATCTCGTCGAAATGAAGATTCCAATCTTCATATCTCCGGATAGAAGAAACTTAAATAGGGGCATCTGTCATACCCTAATTTTTGACCTAAGATCCCGCATTCCATCCGCATCATTGCATGGCAAGAGTTCACAAGCAATTCGACCTATTTTTGCCAATTCCCGAGTCAGATTTCAAAAATTCATAACTTCTTCAAATTTCAATATTCCGAGGGGTTATTTTTTGCATATGATTTTTCTTGACACCATCTACAATTTTTCTTTACAAGACAAGAGATGATTATGCATTGAAAAGCCACGAAAAAGTTATTAACGTTCGAAGTTGTTTCACGAATTTAATGGAATTTGATTCTTAATTTTGGACTATGTTTTACCCGACCATAAATTTTCCACTTTCTCTTCTTTTATTTTTAATTCCATAAAAAAATCCTAAAAAAATATTTAGTTCATGTCATCTTAATTTTATTTACATTATTATTCAAAATATCAAAAAAAGTAGTCTCTTCAAGTTTCATTTAGATTTTTATTCTTAAGTCAAAATTATAGTCTTCTAGATTTAATTTAGTAAAAATCTCAACAAAAAAAAAACATGTCTTAGCATTATTTTATTTTAGCATTTCACTTTAATCACAAAAAATATATAGTTAATATCTTTTCCTTTTAATTCTTTTAGTTATTATAATTTTCATTTTCTTTCTTTCAATATTAATCTTGATTTGGTTCTAATTTTAATTCAACTTTTTAGTTGAGTTATTATTAAAATTAAAATTAATTTTAATTTCTCTTTAATTTTCATGTTTTGGAAATTTTTAGTTTAATATTTTTTATTTTTATTTTATGTTATTATTATTGTTATTATTATGCTATTCCTCTCCTTGTAAAAAATGTCTAAACAATAAAATCAGTCCAAAACCTTGCTATTGTCCCTATCCTAACTGTCCATAAAATCCAAACATGCTACACAACAAAACTTGCATAATGCTCCAAGCATATCAGTCCTGCAAAATAGTCTAAAAAAAAATGTTAAAAAGCCAGCTGCTACTGCTACCCACAACACTCCAAAATTTGTCCAAAAGCAGTTCGAATTACATTAAAATGGCAATACAAATCTGCAGCAAAAAGGTGTTTAAACAATGCATCACAAAGAATCCAAATCCATCTCATTTTTCCCCCCAAAATTTCATTATGTTCTCTATATAGACTTAGACTTGGTTAACGAAAAGAGGGGGAAGAGATATACCAACACCACCCTTCAACAACAACCCACATCCGGCCACTATGGCCAACACACACACAACAAAAAGCAACTTACAGTAGCTAGCTCACTTCCATCTCTCTATTCCTCTGTCTTCATACTTCCTTCCTCTCATCCCGTTCCAACGCGCAGCACCACCTGCCAGTCACCGTATCCACCATTTCCATCCAACCTTCACCCTCCTTTGCCTAATTTCAACTCCCTTCGCCAAATTCACTTCAAATTCATGGCCATAAGCTTCTGAGCACAATCCATTCATTCACCATTATTATCCAACATGAAAACCTGGGAAGGATAATTCTACAGCACAATATCAAATCTATACCCTTTATCTTAAAACAACACCATCCTCATGTTTACACACCAACTTCATAAACACAAGGTGGTAAGAGATCCAAACACAGAATCGAAAGAAAAAGTAAAAGAAAAGAGGAAGTTTCAAAACGGATTCTTCACTAGTCCAAGACAGTAGCTGCACCGTATAGAGTTGTACACGAAACTCCCAATTTCTTCCAACTCCTCACAACTATCCCTTTCGTTTCTCTTCTCCCTAACTTCAAAAACTTTCAATTTGTCACCTTCAATCCTTGCTTCGACTATGAAATTCTACATAACAAATACATAAAACAATGTCAACGACACAAAAAGAAAGGCAAAGGAAAACTACAGGTCGGACGGCACCGGTTGTTTCTCAAGGAGGGTCGCGTGGGCCAGTTCACGGAGGCAAACGGAGGATTCGCCGTGGATCTGGGCATGGCCGGAGTTGGATTGTTGATTCTGCATGACGGTGAGCAATTTGAGGCTGGAGATTTCAACTTCTCGAGGGGTTGTTGTTCTATAGATATTGTGAGTTAAGATCGGAGGGGTTGCGAACTATGGGCTTCGTTGGTGTCGCTGGAGGAGGGAGGTGGTATTGTCTATTCGCGGTTGGACGATGGTGGTGATGACCTCCGCGAAGCCTACTGGATCGAAGGGGTTTGCAGTCGGTCAGTTTCACGCGGAGAGGGTCTGAGTGGGGTTCTTCGGCGGTAATATGTGATTTCTCTCTCTGTTTTATTCTTCTTTTTTGTTTCCAATTTCCTTTCCTTTGTCTTGTTCGTATGCACCTAAAAACAAAATAAATCTTGCAGGTTTTGCATATATTTCCATCATATCTTTTGTAAAAAAAAAAGAAAACAAAAACAACTAACAGTAAACCAATTGCTTCATACTCCCTTCACGCCTCTATTTCACTGGCTTCGCCCTTTTGTCTTATCATTAGTTTATTTTTTTTTCTTCTTTTTTCTTTTCAATATTATTGTTATAATTATTAGTGTATATTTTATTTTTATTATTGTTATAATTATTAATGAATCAAGCTTTAATTAGGATTGGACTACTGGGCCCTAACTTCTACTTACAAGTCCATTTTCATTTTTACTACTCTTGCACCACTATTTCCATGCTTACACCCCCTCATTTCTTTTGTTTTATTTCTTTTTAATTAATTATTATGAGAACACGTGGTAACGGATAGATGGTTAGACTTTATCATGTAAATAATGCAAGTTTTCTACCATTTCATTTTTATCCCTCTTATGCTACTAACGCGTTTGTTACTGTGAAGGTTTCCAAAAATCGTTTCAAGTATTCATTCCCGCATAGCGCATCCACAATTCCTACACTTCTCCCTTTACCTCCTTATTGTATTTCATTATTTTGATTTAATATTTGGTACTGTAAATATACACTTGTGCATAATATTTTTAATGTATATTTTACTCATTTCATTGGTAAATAAATTCCGTCTATGTAGATATTATTTTCATTGCATTGTGATTTTATTTTTATTTCAACTAACTTCTGAAAATTGTGCGGACGCACATAAGTTTCCCGTGCTGTTAGATTTTTGTCGGTATATCTCTTGTGATGCAGGGATTCTTATCTGACACCGTGAGCTTTATCCACCGCCTTTGCGCTTTATCTGATGCTTGGAGTATTATCTCACATTAGGTTTTTTTGATGATGTTGTCGGCTTGTGATTTATTTTCACCTAATGTTTGATATACTCTTAGCTTATTTATCCGTCTGTGGTTTTAATTCCAAGGGAAATGTTTTTAACTTCGTTGACTTCATGTCATCAAATATATTTGTTACAATCGTGCGAATACCCTCATCCATTTTTTGCTTATTTACTATTTTTCCAAACTTAAGATAATTCTCCAAAAAGACTCCATTTTTAAACTCACACCTTTTAAGTCAAAACTTCGACACTAGGTCGTATCTTCAAAATCTCTCCAACACTGATTTTTAGCCAAACGAACCATTTTAATCAAACAAACAATTTTAACCAAAAACAGATATTTCAAAAGGTTCCTGCGGAGTACCGCAGATGCATTGGGTGCTAATACCTTCCCATTGTATAACCAACCCCCGAACTCTCAATCTCTTTTAAAAACGCATTGTATTTTCATTACTTTTAAGTATTATTTTACATTGCATATTTTAGGGTTTTATTTCGCACTTTTCCCTTTTCCCTTGGAAATAATAAAGCGCGGTGGCGACTCTTGCTTTGGTGAGTCAAGTTAATTAATAGCTTGATCTCTGATTTTCACCGCTACACCTACCATTAGTTAGTATGAAGCTCTATCATTGGATGTTCGAGGGACATGCGCGGGTCATCGTACAATCATAGAGGCAACATATAGGGATACTCTTAGCAATTAGAATGGACTATCACCATGTATTCGTAGGCAACAACGAGGGGCAAGATCATTTACCGAAGGCAGCATCGAAGGGTTATCAGGGGACTATGATCTTTATGATGATTTTTAACCGAGGGTCTTTGCTAATGGTATCCCTACGTTCGAGGGACATAACTGTTTTATCTGAAGGCAACAAGTTAAGTCATCCTAAGGGTGCGTATGTGATTAGTGTTTTGTTTTCAGTTAATTTGTCTTGATTAGATTTTCTAGCATTTTGTTTTAAATCTTGCCATACACGCCTAGTTACTATATAATTATAAAGAAAGCAGTAAAAGCATAAATAAAGTGTCATATTCTATTACAATGCCTCGGGGAAGGGGATACAAATCACAAAAACTTAGGGAAAAATAGAAATAAAATAAAAACCTAATTAACTATTACAATCCTTTAACAGTTACATGATAGTGAAAAACTAATGCAAAAATAAGTAAAGCGCGAAGATTGTGGAGAGAAGCGGAGAAATTGTTTAACGGGAAATAACTGATGATTTTTCATAATGATTAATTGATTCAAATTGAGAAAAAGGGATTAATTAAAACCTAAAATAAAACCCTAAATTATATTTGTAAAAGTTTAATAAAAAACCTAAAAAGGGCTAAATTAATTTTAATTTATAAAAAAAGGAATTAATTTAATTATTATAAAAAAATGATTGGGTAACTTTATAAAAAAAAACCTAAATTCTAAATTAAGTTTAACTTAAATTAAAAAATAATTAATTAATCTAATTATATTTATAAAAAAATAATAGTTATAAAAATTAAATTAAAAAAAGAATTGGGCTTGGTATGAATGAATCTGAGGGGGTGTGAAAAGTACGGACCACTAGGCCCAATAAGCTCCAGCGTTTGATCCTGTGTAAGAAGCTCTTGAGGGTGTTGCGTGGGAATCAGATCTGGACTGTTGGATCTGGTTCTGATGGTGATGGTTGAGTGGGTGATGTGCGCCCTAGACTGGCAAGCACCGGATCTGCAAAAATCACAAAACATAAAAATGTCCCACGCTTGGATCGAACTCAGGTACATGCATAGAAGTGTCTTAAGGGAAAGCGCACTACCACTGGGGTGGTCTTTACATCCGTTAGCATAATCGAATAATAACAGTAAATATAAAACTTGATTTTAATGGCAGGAGAGGCGTCGGAGCCCTACCTCCGGTCGTCTTTTATGGCGACCTGTAAAGTGCAAAACCTGAAAATTCAATATGTTAGTGATCAAAAAGATCCTAGTACCCCTAACTCGGCCCCCTGGGTTCAAATATAGGCTTAGTTTTGCCCACAAGTTCTTGTATTGTGAGATTTGAACCACACGAAACCAATTAGAGCAACTATGGCATCTCATAGTTTTTACTGCATGGGATCATAATAGTGATCAAAACCTGTTCAAAGGGAACTTAGAAACACGTTAGTAGTAACAACAAGGTATAAAACGATGCAAAACTTAAGATATGAATTTCACAACATTACATGATCGAAGATGCATGGTATGTCGTTTTCATGCACTTTGGACAATGGTAACTGATCCAAACTTACCTTTTAATGCTCTAGTAAGTGAATAGAATCAAAAGTTTGGAATGAAAGTGGTTGGATCGTGTGATGCAACCTTGCACTATTTCTTGATAATTTTGTGAATTTTAGAGGTGTATTTGAGGCAATATTTTCGTGTCCATTGCATCTGGTCTTGGTATGCTTATATAGAGGATGAAGTAGGGTGAACAAATATGGCAAGAAGACAATTCAATCATGGCATGAATTATTTCCAAAAACCAATTGAAAACTTTTCAAGAAAATGAAGATATGCTTCCATATAGGTCTCTCACGATTTTGGCATATTTGGCATGTGTTCTTGGGGCTCCATGTGATTGAAATCAACAGCCCATACGCCTTGGCCTAATGCTTTTACATTTTATTTGATTTATTTGCATTTAAATGAATAAAAATTCAAATAAAAGAAATAAAAATCATAAAAATATGTGGATGGAGTTAGAGGTCCTTTAACACATTGGGAACATGTTTGAACATCAAAAGTTAGGCCCACTAGTTCAAATTTGCTCACTTTGCATTTCATGCATTTTCTCAAAATTTCCTAACTTGTACTGGTCATAACTCTCTCAATTTTCGTCTTTTGAAGGTGATCCTAGACTTTTTTGGAAAGCTCAAGATGTCCTCTACAATTTCTATTGTTATCATTTTTACATTCGGAGACTTTATTTTGATGTAAGTTGCCTTGACAAAAAGTGTCTTTTTGTTGAATTTTGAAATGACCTATAATGTATGGGCTCGTATCTTTCAAATGAAGCACTTTTTGGACTTGATCATATAGATACAAAGTTGTAGAGAATTGAATTTCCTTAAAAATGGTCTTTGGTTGGGGAAAAGTTGAGGAAGCATGTGAAAGTTATGCTTGCTCAAAGTTTAGTTGACTTCTCCTAAGGAAACCCTAATTTAGCAACTTTTGACTTTTGATGATTTGAGGGCTTTCCTTGAGAAATAATGATCAAACCTTGATCAAATTATGAATATCACTTCAAAATGTTGATGTCGACCAAAAATCTTGAAGTTTGACTGTATGTTGACCATAGTTGACTTTTTACCCAATATAGTTAATTTTCAGTCATCTGAGCTATTGACTGGGAAAAATTGTGATGCAAGACTTGAAACTTGAAATGAACATTGTTGAAGACCTATGGAGAAACATGAAAACCACTTGAGACTTTTGAAATCCAAACTTCCTTGAGAAACACAAAACCCTAGCTATGGACCCATTGCTTAGGAGGAGAGTTTGTCTGATCAATTCTTAAGCATCCTTGAGCATTTGTGAACCCTAGAAGAATGTCTTGAATAAAATGGGAGGGAATATTTTGGGGTACAACACCATTCTTTCTAAATAAGGTGTTAAGTTAGAATCTTTAAAAACTATATTAAGTAACTCTGATGCTCGTATAAAATATAATACTGATAATGTGTTGTGTAAAATTTACAGAAATATGAAGAAAGTGATGTCTAAAACCACCCAAGATATTTTTATAAAATTAAATTTATTTAAAATTGTTGAGGTCTGGAGGATGCTAGAGATTTCAAAATAATCATAGGAATGTTTGTGGTCGCTCTAAACAATCCTTCAACTACGTGTATCATGCTTATAAGTGTTGACTGTGACTTTAGCAGTGCCCTCAATAGTTTGAGGGCATATGGCTAAACCATTTTCTTGGCTTTAAGCAAAGTCAAACCAGCTCATCACTCAGTAATTGAAGTGGCTTACTTTGTATAGAGTTTTGAAGATTTTTTAAAAGAAATGCTTCCCTATAAGAAGCGTCCATAACATATTGAACCACTTGACAACTCCATTAATCACGTCATTGGGGTATGGTGGGACTTAGGCCGAAACCCAATTACAAACGACTTTTGAAACCACGCAAAATTTAAATCCAGGTTGAACGTACTTTGGTCAAGAAAAATATAATTGGGTCTGTAGAACACATATTTCATGGCAATATGTATTTATTGTCATTATTATTATTATTATTATTATTATTATTATTATTATTAATATTATTATTATTATTATTATTATTATTATTATATTATTATTATTATTATTATTATTATTATTATTGTTGTTGTTATTATTATTATTACTATTATTATTATTATTATAATTATTATTATTATCATTATTATTGTTGTTGTTGTTATTGTTGTTGTTCTTATTATTTTTATTGTTGTTGATCTTGTTTTTGTTCTTGTTGCCCATAGTGTTGTTTTTATTATTATTGTTATTTTTTTTGTTGTTCTTGTTCTTGTTCGTGTTCATTTCTTGTTCTTTTGTTCTTGTTCTTATAAATAACACTAAGAATAACAAGAATGTTTTTTTGCTCTTATTGAAGTTCTCGTTATTTTTGTTGTTATTGTTGTGTTTCTTTTATTTTGTTCTTGTTATTCTTATTGTTCATGTTGTTGTTCTTGTTATATTTGGTGTTGTTGTTGTTTAGAATACAACATAAACTTCTTGTTGTTCATATTGTTTTTCTTGTTGTTGATGTTGCTATTGTTCTTGTTGTTGTTCTTGTCGTTAGAATACAACATAAACTTCTATGATAAAATTTAAAATTTATTATGAAAAATAGTCTATACAAATTGTCAATATAAATAAGTATACATATTTTTTGTATACTTTAGACTTATATATTATCAACTAACCATCAATATATGTATTTTAATCTAACATTAATATTTTAAAATATGAGATTTTTGATAACTTAACCTTTCATAAAAAATGATGGTTCTAAGTTTTTATTTGTTATTTGAACTACATGATTTTTAATTTATTTTTGTATAAGTCTTTGATTACAATCAAAAGTAGGAAATAATATTTTGCATAAATATCATAAAATTAAATAATGAACTTCAAATTCATTTTGTTTTCTCTAAAAATTAATTAACACAACATATATTTTCTACATTTAGGTAAAATATAATAATTATGTTGCTCTATCTATAATTATCTGACTATAATATAACTAAAAGAAAATTTCTCATACTTTTAGATAATATTTTTATTTTAAATACAATCTATAATTAATTATACTAATACTATAATATATGAAACTAAAAAAACAAATAAGACAAATAAATACCTAAACTTAAATCTTAAAACTCGCAACTCTGAATTGTAAACCCTAAATCTTGCTCAACATAAGACACTATGAGATTGCAATGGCGTCTCTTTCACAATCCTGTAATAAAACTCTGAAGAGCAAGCACTTGTTAACTCCTGGAGTTAAGAGGTTTGGCATATTTTGGGATTACGAGAATACCAATCTTTTTAAATAAGATGTTAAGTTAGAATATTTGAAAACTATATTCAATAACTTTGTTGCTCATATAAATTATACTACTGAAAAGGTATTGTGTCAAGTTTACAAAAATATGGAGGAGGTGGTGTCTAAAACCACCCAAGATATTTTGAGAAAATTCAATTTATTTAAAATTGTTGAGTTCGGGAGGATGCTAGCGATTTCAAAATAATCATACGAATGCTTGAGTTTTCTCTAAACAATCCTCCACCTATGTGTATCATGCTTATAAGTGGTGACTGTGACTTTAGTAATTCCCTCAATAGTTTGAGGGCATAGCTATACCATTTTTTTGGCTTTAGACAAAGCCAAACTAGCTCATCACCCATTAATTGAAGCGACTAACTTTGTATGGTGTTTCGAAGAGTTTATACAAGAAATATTTCCTATAAGAAGCTCCCAAAACATATAGAACCATTTAACCACCCCATAAATCTCGCCATCAGGGCATGGTGAGACTTAGGCCGAAACCCAATTCCCATAGGCTTTTGAAACCATGCAATATCAATCCAAGCGGAACGTGTTTTGGCCAAGAAAAATAAAACTGATCTGTAAAACACATATTTCATGGCAATATGTACTTATTGTCATTATTATTTTTATTATTATTATTATTATTATTATTATTATTATTATTATTATTATTATTATTATTATTATTATTATTATTATTATTATTATTATTATTATTATTATTATTATCATTATTGTTGTTGTTGTTATTATTGTTGTTTTTTTTATTATTTTTCTTGTTGTTTTTATTTTTCTTCTTGTTTTTGTTCTTGTTCGTGTTCATTTCTTGTTCTTGTTCTTATAAATACCACTAAGAACAACAAGAAGTTTTTTTCTTGATCTTGTTGATGTTCTAGATATTTTGGTTGTTATTGTTGTGTTGCTTTTATTTTGTTCTTGTTATTCCTATTGTTCATGTTGTTGTTCTTTTATTATTCTTGTTGTTGTTCTTGTAATTGTTGTTTTTGTTTTTGTTGTTTTTGTTGTTGTTCATGTTATTTTTCTTGTTGTTGATCTTGTTATTCTTCTTGTTGTTGTCCTTGTTGTTAAAATACAACATAAACTTCTATGATAAAATTTAAAATTTATTATGAAAAATAGTCTATAGAAATTGTCAAAATAAATAGATATACATAGTTTTTTATACTTTGGCCTTTTATATTATCAACTAACCATAAATATATGTATTTTAATCTTATATTATTACCTAAAAATATGAGAGTTTTGATAATTTAACCTTTAATAAAAAAATGATGGATCTAAATTGTTATTTGTTACTATTACTACATAATTTTTTATTTATTTTTTTATATGTCTTTGATTACAATCATAAGTAGGAAATAATAGTATGCATAAATATCATACAATTAAATTATGAACTTCAAAATAATTTTATTTTCTCTAAAAATTAATAAACACAACATATATTTTCTACATTTAAGTAAAATGTAATAATTATGTTGCTCAATCTATAATTATCTGACTATAATATAACTAAAAGATAATTTCTCATACTTTAAAATAATATTATTATTTTAAATACAAATTATAATTAATCATACTAATACTATAATATTTTAGAACACATGAAACTAAGTCAAATAATACAAATAAATACTTAAGCATAAATCTCAAAACTCACAATTTCGAATCATAAACCCTAAATCTCGCTAAACTGAAAACACTACGAGATTGCAATCTTTCGCACACCGGTAATGAAACTCTGAAGAACAAACATATGTTAACTCTTGGAATGATAAGGTTTGGCGTATTTTGGGATTATGATAATACTAGTCTTCCAAAA